>JAESUZ010005251.1:600000-835052 GCA_017311185.1 Proteles cristata cristata | reverse complement strand
CATCAGGAAGAACTAACAATCATAAATGTCTACTCACCGAATATGGGAGCACCTAAATATCTAAAACAATTAATCACACACAGAAACAAGTTTCTAGATAAGAATGTGCTAATAGCAGGGGACTTTAATACTCCACTTACAGCAATGGATAGGTCAACCAGATAGAAAATCAGTAAAGAAATAATGGACTTGAAAGATACATTGGACCAGATGGACCTGACGGATCTATTTAGAACTTTACATCCTGAGGCCAGAGAATTGACTTTCTTCTCAAGTGCGCATGGCACATTCTCCAAGATAGATCACATACTGGGACATAAAGCAGCCCTCAATAAATATAAAAGAATAGAGATCATACCATACACACTGTCAGATCACAATGCTTTGAAACTTGAAATCAATTACAGGAAGAAGTCTGGAAAACTTCCAAAAGCATGGAAGTTAAAGAACACCCTTCTAAAGAATGAATGGGCCAATCAGGCAATTAGAGATGAAATTAAAAAATATATGGAAACAAATGAAAATGAAAACACAACAATTCAAAATCTATGGGATGTGGCAAAGGCAGTCCTAAGAGGACAGTACATTGCTCTCCAGGCCTATTTCAAGAGATTAGAAAAAGCGCCAAGTCCAAAATCTAACAGCTCACGTAAAGGAACTAGAGGCAGAGCAACAAGAACGCCCTAAACCCAGTAGAAGAAGAGAAATAGTAAAAATTAGAGCAGAAATAAACAACATAGACACCAAAGAAACAATTGAACAGATCCATGAAACCAAGAGTTGGTTTTTTGAAAAAGTAAACAAAATTGACAAACCTCTAGCCAGACTTATCCAAAAGAAAAGAGAGAGCACCCAAATAGACAAAATTATGAATGAAGATGGACTTATTACAACCAACCCCTCAGAAATACAAGCAATTATCAGGGAATACTATGAAAAATTATATGCCAACAAATTGGACAACTTAGAAGAAATGGACAAATTCCTAAACACATACTCACTACCAAAATTCACACGGAAAGAAATAGAAAACCTGAACAGACCCATAACGAGTGAAGAAATTGAATCAGTGATCAAGAATCTCCCAACAAATAAGAGCCCTGGACCTGATGGCTTCCCTGGGGAATTCTACCAGACATTTAAAACAGAATTAATCCCAATTCTTCTCAAGTTATTCAAAAAAATAGAAAGCGAAGGAAAACTCCCGGACTCATTTTATGAAGCCAGCATCACACTGATTCCCAAGCCAGACAGAGATCCAGCAAAAAAAGAGAACTACAGGCCAATATCCTTGATGAATACGGATGCAAAAATTCTCAACAAGATCCTTGCAAATCGAATCCAGCAGCATATCAAAGAATCATCCACCAAGATCAAGTGGGATTCATTCCTGGGTTACAGGGCTGGTTCAACATTCGCAAATCAATCAATGTGATCCATCATATCAATAAAAAAAAAGATAAAAACCATATGATCCTGTCAATAGATGCAGAAAAAGCATTTGACAAAATACAGCATCGCTTCTTAATAAAGACTCTCGAGAAAGTTGGGATAGAAGGAACCTACTTAAACATCATCAAAGCCATCTATGAGAAACCTTCAGCTAACGTCATCCTCAACGGGGAAAAACTCAGAGCTTTCCCCCTGAGATCAGGAACACGACAGGGATGCCCACTCTCACCACTGCTGTTTAACATAGTGCTGGAAGTCCTAGCATCAGCCATCAGACACCAAAAAGAAATCAAAGGCATCAGAATTGGCAAAGAGGAAGTCAAACTTTCCCTCTTCGCAGATGACATGATACTCTACATCGAAAACCCGACAGACTCCACCAGAAGCCTACTAGAACTGATCCAAGAATTCAGCCAAGTTGCAGGGTACAAAATCAACGTACAGAAATCGGTTGCATTTTTATACAGCAACAATGAAGCAACAGAAAGAGAAATCAGAAACTGATCCCATTCACAATTGCACAAAAAACCATAAAATACCTCGGAATAAACCTAACCAAGGATACAAGAGATCTGTATGATGAAAACTATAGAAAACTTATGAAGGAAATTGAAGAAGACACAAAGAAGTGGAAAAACATTCCATGCTCATGGATAGGAAGAATAAATATAGTTAGGATGTCATTACTACCTAAGGCACTCTACACATTCAATGCAATTCCAATCAAAATTGCACCAGCATACTTCACAAAACTAGAACAAACTATCCAAAAATTTGTATGGAACCACAAAAGACCCCGAATAGCCAAAGTAATCCTGAAAAATAAAACCAAAGCGGGAGGGATCACCATCCCAGACGTTAGCCTCTACTACAAAGCTGTCATCATCAAGACAGTATGGTATTGGCACAAAAACAGACAAATAGACCAATGGAACAGAATTGAGAACTCAGAAGTGGACCCAAAAGTATACAGCCAACTAATCTTTGACAAAGCAGGACAGAATATCCGATGGAAAAAAGACAGCCTTTTTAACAGATGGTGTTGGGAGAACTGGACAGCAACATGCAGAAGAATGAAACTAAATCATTTTCTCACACCATGCACAAAAATAAATCAAAATGGATAAAGGACCTGAACGTGAGACAGGAAACTATCAACACCCTAGAGGAGAAAGCAGGAAACAACCTCCTTGACCTCCACCGCAGCAACTTCTTACTTGACATCCCCAAAAGCAAGGGAATCAAGAGCCAAAATAAACTGTTGGGACCTCATCAAGATTAAAAGCTTCTGCACAGCAAAGGAAACAACCCAGAAAATTAATAGGCAGCCAACGGAATGGGAAAAGATAGTTGCAAATGACATATCAGATAAAGGGTTGATATCCAGAATCTACAAGGAACTCACCAAACTACATGCCCGAAAAACAAACAACCCAGTGAAGAAATGGGCAGAAGATATGAACAGACACTTCTCCAAAGAGGACATCCAGATGGCCAACAGACACATGAAACGATGCTCAGCATCGCTTCTCATCAGGGAAATACAAATCAAAACCACACTGAGATACCACCTCACGCCAGTCAGAGTGGCTAAAATGAGCCAATCAGAGAACTGCAGATGCTGGCGAGGATGTGGAGAAACGGGCACCCTCCTACACTGTTGGTGGGAATGTAAACTGGTACAGCCCCTCTGGAAAACAGTGTGGAGGTTCCTCAGGAAAATAACAATAGAACTCCCCTATGACCCAGCAATAGCACTGCTAGGAATTTACCCAAGGGATACAGAAATGTTGATGCATAGGAGCACCTGTACCCCAAGGTTCATAGCAGCACTCTCCACAATAGCTAAAACCTGGAAAGAGCCTAAGTGTCCATCAACAGATGAATGGATCAAGAAGATGTGGTTTATCTACACCATGGATTGGACAACTTAGAAGAAATGGACAAATTCCTAAACACACACTCACTACCAAAATTCACACGGGAAGAAATAGAAAACCTGAACAGACCCATAGCAAGTGAAGAAATTGAATCAGTGATCAAAAATCTCCCAACAAATAAGAGCCCTGGACCTGATGGCTTCCTGGGGAATTCTACCAGACATTTAAAACAGAATTAATCCCAATTCTTCTCAAGTTATTCCAAAATAGAAACGAAGGAAAACTCGGACTCATTTATCTATACCATGGAGATACTACATGGCAATGAGAAACAATGAAATCTGGCCATGTGTAGCAACATGGATGGACCTTGAGGGTGTTATGCTGAAGCGAAATAAGTCAGGCAGAGAAAGACAAATATCATATGTGTGCACGTATAGGAGGATTAGGAGGAGCTTAACAGAGGACCAAGGGGGAGGAGAAGGGCAGAAATGGTGGGGGAAAGGGGGAGAGGCAAACCATGAGAGACTCTTGAATGCTGACAAAAAATGAGGACTGGTGGATGTGGGGGGGAGGAGGGGTGGGCATGGAGGAGGGCACTTGTGGGGATGAGCACTGGGTGTTATGTGGAAACTAATTTGACAATAAACTATTTGTAAAAAAAAAAAAAGAAAGAAATAAAACACTAAAATATTAAAAAAAAATTATCATACTCTAAAAAAAAAATAAAAAAATAAAAGTAAATTTAAGTGGTAAAGAGAATTTACTAATGTAAAAAACTAGTAGTAAAAATAGTAATATTGTATATTCAAAATAATTACATTAATAAAGACTAAAAATTCAACACGTAGCAAGGAGAAATAAAAATATTTTAAACATTTGTTTCAAGTTTTCAAAAGATATTTCATTTTTGTGTTTAGTAATCAGAGAAAAAGAGGTTAAAATCACTTTCACAAAATGCAGGGTTAAACATCAGCAAAATGAAAAATAAAGGATATAGCTTTTAAAATTGTAGGAAAGCCCAAAACAAAGGAACAAAAAAGAATAATGTATATAGCAAAAGAGCAAAGATAGTCTGATGGGAGTGGGGAAGAGGGGAAGAAGGGTGATGGGCACAAGGGAGGGTACTTGTTGGGATGAACACTGGGTGTTATATGTAAACCAACTTGACAATAAACTATTTAAGAAAAAAAACAAAAGAGCAAAGAATTCTCTAGAAGCAAAAAAAAACCCAAAAATGAACAAAACAATACACAAAAAACTCAACCCAGTGATCTTAGAACCAAGTGATAGAAAGTTTTAATATTTGTTTTTTTTAATGTAAATAGCTTAACTATCCCTAACAATGACATAAAGAAAAAAAAAAGAAACCACTCATACTGAGTCAAAAACAGTGTCTACTGATAGGCTAGGCATGAAATATATCAAAAAGTGATAACAAGCTATCAAATATAAGGATAGTAGGTAAAGTAAGAGAAAGAAAGAAAAAATTAATATCAGACAAAAATAATGCAGAATAAAAAAATGTTAACTATGGCACTAAAGTGGCTGTGTTATCATGACAGAGTCCAAATCATTATGTAGATGTAATTTTAATGAACATTAATGAACTGAATATGTCACATTGAGATACATAAGGGAAAAAAAACCACTAAACAACAGAAGAAAACATTTATTTTATTTTTTTTTAAATGTTTTTTTTATTTATTTCTAGGAGAGAGAGAGAGACAGCGTGAGCAGGGGAGGGTCAGAGAGAGAGGGAGTCGCAGACTGAAACAGGCTCCAGGCTCTGAGCTGGCAGTCAGCACAGAGCCCGACGCGGGGCTCGAACCCACGAACCGCGAGATCATGACCTAAGCAAAAGTCGGACGCTTAACCGACTAAGCCACCCAGGCGCCCCATAACAGAAGAAAACATTTATAGAAATGCATAGCTGGAAAGATTTTTAACACAGTTTCCTTAATCTTTGACTAATTAATCTGACCAAAAATAAGCATACGACAGATATATAATCCAGAGCGCCTGGGTGGCTCAGTTGTTAAGTGTGCATCTCTTGATTTTAGTTCAGGTCATGATCTCATTGTTTGTGAGACAAAGCCTTGCACAGAGCTTTGTGCTGACAGCACCGTGCTTGTTTGGGATTCTCTCTCTCTGACTCTCTGTCCTTTCTCTCAAAACAAATAAACAAACATTAAAAAAAGGGAGAGGTATAACCTGAATAATACAGTTAGTAGATTTTAAATATCTATATTGAACTTTTACCATAGAGAATGCATCTTATTTTCCACTGTCTTCAGAACATTTAAAAATTCTTAGTCCAGAAAAAATCTTAATTCCAAAACTGAAAATGTACAGCCCAAATTTTTAGCACAATGAAATGAAAATGAAATTTTATTTTTCTTTAAGGTTTAAACTCTGGCAAAAATAATCACTTGGAATTAATCAATAATCACTTGGAATTCTCCTAAACAATTACAGGATTATAAAATAACTGAAATGACAGACTTTTTAGAAATCACCAAACCAAAATACTATATACAAAAACATACAGCCTGTAGCCACAGCTAAAGTCAGAAGAAAATATATCATTTAAATTCCTTTATTATTAAGTTATAAAGAATAAAAGCAAGGGCACCTGGGTGGCCCATTTGGTTGAGCATCCTACTTTCTATTTTAGCTCAGATCATAATCTCACATTCAAGAGATCAAGCCCCCAGTCAGGCTCTGCACTGGATACAGCCTGCTTAAGATTCTCTCTCTCTGCTCCTCCCCTGCTCTCTTGAGCTTGTGCTCTCTCTCAAAAAAATTTTAAAAAAATAAAATAAAATAAAGAATAAAGATAAATGAACTAAGCATTCAATCCAAGAAACTATTTTTATAAAAGCAAAGGAAAGTGGGAGAAAATAGTAATAATGATAAAAGAAATAAAAATTAGTTAAAAGCATAATGGTAGATTTGATCAATAAACCTCAAAAATCTCACTCAAAAGGATGATTAAAATAACCAACTCTTTATCATAGCAAATCCAGGGAAAGAGAAAGACCATAAGAACATTAAGTATTAAACAACCACAGATTGAGAGCAGATAAAAGTTTTAGGAACATGTAATATATAAGTGTTGGCTGACAAATGTAAACAAATTGGTAAAATGGATAATTTTTCTAGGAAAATTAGCTTATATAGAAGAAGAAATATGAAATAAATTAGTAAACCAAAAAGAAGTGAAAAAAAGTTCCTCAAGAACACTCTCTTCCGCAAACATTTGGGTTCAAATGACTTTACAGATAGGTTTTAATTTGAAGAAAAGGTGACTCCACAACATTTAATTAGTTCTGAAACATAAAATAGAAGGAAAATTCCCTATTCTTTGTATCAGGGGATTATAATGCTGATGTCAAAATATAATAAAAACCTGTCAATTTAAAATATATAGATAAAGACCTCTCTCATTTATGAACATAGTTATAGAAACTCCTTATTTAAGAAGTAAATTATATCAAGACTGGTTTACCTGTCATGCATAGTAGGCATATATGTCCAGGGCCCATCCATATGATTCAGTGCTTGTAAAATATCTTCATTTAAATTAGAAGGAAAAATGAACTTTTAGGTTAAATAAAATGTTCAATATATAATATAAATATATTCATCTTTATATGAACGCCTTTAAAATATAATTTTTAATAAATATTTTAAATTTTAATTATTATTATTTTTATGGAGGAAGGGGCCCACAAAGCCAAAAGTGGCTAAGGGCCATGAATGTCATAATGAGCCCTGCTTGCTTAATAATGGCTTGACAATCATTCAGAGCAATATTTAGGCTTAGCAGAACTGTGCCAGAGAAGATTCCCTTTATTTATCAATGTGGAAATAAGAGCACCTGTTTGAGATTCATTTTCTCATTCACAAATTTACCATTTTCCCCACACATCTCAGTGTGTCTCTTTGAGAACTGACAATTTATAATTCTTTATAAAAATATCCCCAAATACTGGGGTATTATAATCTAAAGCACAATATGCTTCAGCATCATTCCATAACAGAGACTGCATGAGGTGGGGACTCAGGGGGATACACCCTTGAGGCAGCATCAAAACAGAAAGGGCTGGGAGCTTGCTTTGGCACACCGCAGCAGGAGAGCCTCCTGTTCTTTCCACTAAATCCCTTCACTGTCATTCATCAAGATCTCCCATTCACCTAGAAAATTATAGAATTAAATCTGCAGTTCATGGAGGGAAGTGCTTGCTCTCATAGTTCTAAAACAAAGAAAAAAAAAACAGAAGAAATAAAATTTTTTTAAATTTATTTCTAGGAGAGAGAGAGAGAGACAGCGTGAGCAGGGGAGGGTCAGAGAGAGAGGGAGACACAGACTCTGAAATAGGCTTCAGGCTCCAAGCTGGCAGTCAGCACAGAGCTCGACGCAGGGCTCGAACCCACAAACCGTGAGATTATGACCTAAGCGAAAGAAAGTCAGACGCCCGACTAAGCCACCCAGGTGCCCCGAAGAAATAAATTTTTAAAGTAACAGGATTGCCCCCTTCCCCCTTAACCAACAGCATCATTAACATCTTTCAGCCCTAGATCCACAATTCTATCTTTGAGCTTTTTCTTCCAAATCACTGCTTTTTCAGGTCACATGTGTCAAATCAGAAGAATTCCTCTTTCTCCCTCTTCCTTAAAAGCCGTTATGTATCTTACATTGTTTATCTGTGATATTGTCTAAACTCTCAGAGAAGGAAAGAACTGCGACTAAAGAAGCAAAGAGGATGGGTCCTAGGCCCAGTGTGAGGACATGGGTGAAGCTGAAGCCAGTTTTTAAAGGATAAACAAGAGACAGTCCGGTATTTAGGTCTTTATCTACAAAACAGCTGGCAAAGAAGCCATGCACATATAATATGAACTAAGTTCCAGGAAGTATATCCCATAGTCAAAGGAGTAATAACGATAACTTTTCAAGGATGTCATAAAAGTTAGAGAAAGTATACTACAACCTCTTTGCAGAGGACCTAATATGTACCAGGTACTCCAGAAACAACAATTACTATCAGTATCACTAGTACTGGCATCAGACAAAAAGTCGATTTGAACTGAAATCACTTTCATGTAGTTGCTCCCCAACTTACAAGTCAATTTGATATAAATACCCTGCACATATTTATCTCATTTCTTCAGACTCTGGGGGGGGCCAGTATTCCCACCCCCAATTTTTGTGTTTGTTTGGATTGTTTTTACTTTTATTTATATTATTTCCATCCTCACTTGGTTTTTAGGTTTTTTTTTTTTTAACTTTTTTTTTCTATCCCAACTTTTAAAGGAAAGAAACTAAGATTGGTAAATTGAAATGACTTGTTCTAATCACCTGGTTCTTTTTATTCCAAATCCTACGTGTCCTTGCTTATAAGAAGTTAGAGGTCATAATTTTAAAAACCTGCTTAACATGCATTAAAATTGCTTTTATATTTGTTGGAACAATTGCCACTCACATTTTCAACTGAATTGTTGAAGAAATTCTGTAATGACTCTTTTTGAATATCTTGTACTTCCTCTTCCCAAAAAGAAGTGATTGAATTCTTAGCCATCAACCTAGTATTGTACATTTTGCTAAAATGGAGGAGTCTAGATAGTGATTTTATTATTTTTTTTAATGTTTATTTATATTTGAGAGAAGAGAGAGACAGAGCAGAGTTGGAGAGGGGCAGAGAGAGGGAGACATAGAATCTGAAGCAGGCTCCATAGAATCTGAAGCAGAGAGAGGGAGACAGAATCTGTCAGCACAGAGGCCGATGTGGGGTTCGAACTCACAAACTGTGAGATCATGACATGAGCCAAAGTCAGGTGCTTAACTGACCGAGCCACCCAGGCACCTGTAAATTAAGTGTGATTTAGAGTTTACAATGCAGTAGAACGAGGGGTAGTTTTTTGAAATCTCTACTCTTTATGTATAATGTTTCTAAATAAAACTGATATACCTTTTTTTTCTTTACTTTTTTTAATGTTTTATTTATTTCTGAGAGAGAGAGACAGTGTGAGCAGGGGACGGTCAGAGAGAGAGGGAGACACAGAATCTGAAACAGGCTCCAGGCTCTGAGCTGGCTGTCAGCAACAGAGCCTGACACGGGGCTTGAACCCACGAACTGTGAGATCATGACCTGAGCCAAAGTCGGACACTTAACCAACTGAGCCGCCCAGCACCCCAAAACTAATATACCTTTTAACACTCTGTACTTTTACCTTTCATACAATGCTCGTAATAGAATAGATTCTTTGTCTCTATTCATTGGACTTAAGATTTTCCTTTTTCCAAGTATTAGATACAAACTGTTAAATAACAGTTAGATACTGATGCTCTCAGTACTTTTTATTGATTGCCAACTTCTAGCACTTATTTCATCTTCTGTTATTGCTTTCTTTCTTGCTTTCATTACATTTTATGTGATGACTGTCAATTTTCTAACATCATTTAAAATATTACTGATTCACACAATGAAATTCTGAATTTACATGAAGACTGTAAACTAAGCATCTGAATCAGAAATGAAGACTTTGAGGGATTACACCTGGAAAAAAGTTAACCAACAGCTAACCCAAATTGCTAAATTATAGTATGTTGTTTGTCCTATTACTGGAAACTGCCACAAAATCTACAGCAAGACCTCAGAATAATCATAGAATCATCTCAGAGAAAGTACAGATGTGAGAATCAGGTCTGTAAGACTAAACCTACCCAATTAGTTAGGAACAATTTACTTTTTAGCAAAGGAAAATGCTTCTTCTTTTTTCAATAGTTAGGGATAAGAAGATGTATTCAAGGATGGATGATAGCAAGAAAAGGTTGAGTGAATCTTGGAGCAGCTGCTCAAATTCAATGAACTGAGGAATAAATTACGACAATCAAATCAAAACCAGATAAGGCCACAAAGCTAAGGTAGTGAAACAGCCAACAGCTATGCCAATAAAGCAGTATGATGCTGGCCCCGAAGCAACAGTTGTCCCTGAAAGTGACATGTTCTGATTCTGTAATGCTAGCTGCACTGTGCAGTGACAACTGTTCAGACATTTGGGGGCTTTAGTCTTGATACACAGAGCTGGCCCTTTTATTTAAAGGCAACAGATGAGTCCTAGTGATGTATATTGAAATATGCTCAAAATGGTACATCCTCAGAGTTCTAGAAGTCCAAGTGAGGCTCTGTATCATGTTAGAGCCATTTACAAATGGCTCCCTCTAAGCTCTGTGTCTCCTTCCATAGCAGTGGCAGTTTGATCTGCTCCTTTGATGGGTACTGTGATGCAACCAAACACTGCAAGCTGCCACGGAAGCCTGAAAACCATTTAGGCTGCTTCTGTTTTCTAAATCTATAGGGAACAGAGAATAAAAACAGACACCTCCAAAGATTATTTATTTCTCCTCTTCTGTTTTACATGGGGGGCCCTGGAAACAGGAGCTGTGTGTGTTGGAACGGGTTATGCTACTAGTTTAGAAGGCTGAACCCGCGGCTGTGCCAGCTGCACTGTAGAGGGACCGCCAAGTCCTCAGAGTTGGTTAAAGCAGAGTTTTCAAGTCAGAGTAGTAGCCATGCCCTTTCATGTTTTCAAGTATGTATCACATTCTTCCTTTTCTTTGACTTTTTAAAATTCTAGTTTATTTAAGGGAGGCTTTTCTTCTCTCCCTTTGTCCAGAAAACTGTCCCTGTTATTTTCTAAGGTAGTTCTTTAGTTAAAGTGCATTTAGCCACTGCCTGACTTACTATAAATAGTTCAGTTTTACATGCCTGCCAGAAAGAAATGCAAACAGGCACACGTTCCATAACTCACTATATTTTCTCAAGCCTTGCAGGGAGTTCAGGCCTACACTATGTCCTTTCATGTATTATTTTACTGCCTCACCCATATTTTTCCACATGGTTCAAAATCACATTCTTTTAGGCACCAGAGTGAGAATTCTGGCATTTCTGTCATACAAACCGAAACCCTGTAAAGAAAACTTTTGCTCTCTTACTAGAAGATAGTTATAATTTTTAAAAAACTTCTTGGCTTAAAAAACAAAAACAAAGTGACTCTTAATTTCTTATATGATTCCTTGTTCCAGGAATGCTGTAAACCAGAGTTTGGCTAACATTTTCTGTAAAGGGACGGACAGTAAACATTTTTGCTTTTGTGGGTCAGAGGGTCTCTGTTCCAACTACTTGACTCTGCCATTGTAGCTTAAAAGCAGCCACATAAATGAATGGACATGATTATATTCCAATAATACTATTTATGGATGCTGAAATTTGAATTTCATATTATTTTTACATGTCATAAAATACTATTCTTCTTTTGATTTTTTTAACCAACCATTTAAAAAATGTAAAAACCATTCTTAGCTTGTAGGCCTTTCATAAAATTTGGCAGCAGGCCAAATTTAATTAAGGGTTGCAGTTTGCTGACCTCTGTTATAAATGAGTTGGTTTTCTTTGTTGTTTTTTTTTTGTTTTGTTTTGTTTTGTTTTTAATTAGAGAAAGGCTGCGCTCCACACAGACATTAGGATACAACATCATAACTCTATGGAGAAAGTATTTCCTATGAAAAAGCTATCAGAACAGCAATAAAACCCTATGGATTAATAGCAAAATACCAAGAAACTACATTTAATTCTTTCAGCCTCTTGAGCTATATGAATGCCTGGTGAACATTACTTGAATAAATCATTAAGCAACATTTATGGATTATAATTTTTTTAACATTTTTATTTATTATTGAGAGACACAGAGAGACAGATCATGAGTAGAGGAGGGATAGCGATAGGGGGAGACACAGAATCTGAAGGAGGCTCCAGGCTCTGAGCTCTCAGCACAGGGCTCAACACAGGGCTCAAACCCACAAACTGTGAGATCATGACCTGAGCCGAAGTTGGATGCTTAACCAACTAAGACACCCAGGGGCCCCAAAATTTATGGGTTATAACCAGTGAAGAGATTATGGTGATGAGATTTTGGAATTAAACTTTCTGAAGTTATGTACAGCCCTGATAGTTCAATAAGAAAGAGGGGCACCTGGGTGGCTCAGTCAGTTAAGTGTCCACCTTCAGCTCAGGTCATGATCTCGCGGTTCATGGGTTCCAGCCCCGCACTGGGTTCTGTGCTGGCAGCTCAGAGCCTGGAGACTGTTTCAGATTCTGTATCTCCCTCTCTCTGTTCCTCCTCTGCTCATTCTCTGTCTCTCTCTGTCTCGAAAATAAAATAAACTATATATATATAAAAAAAAAAAAGAAAGTGACTCTTTCTGAATAAATACTGAATAAATCAGCTACTTCTGCCTTCCTGCATACTCACCGCCAGTGCTTTTGTTTTTAGTGGAAAGGATTCATTTTACTGGCAGTATCCTCCTTCTGACTTAGCTGTATAATGAAGCCATCAGGGACAGCAAACAGCTCAATATAAGATTGATAGCTTGATTATAGCATGACTAGCCTAATTGTTCCTATGAATAATAATGTGCATTTCATTTGCTATTTTTTCAGCTAGTCTCATAGTTCATGGCCAACAGGCATATTTCTAGATTTCAAGAGACAAAGATTTTGAAAACATATATAGTTCAAGATAATAGTACCTAAGACAAATCCATACTGAATCTTATAACTACAATTCATGATTGTTATTATTGTTATTATAAATACTAATTTATTGGGGCGCCTGGGTGGCTTAGTCGGTTAAGCGTCCGACTTTCGCTTGGGTCATGATCTCGCAGTTGTGGGTTCGAGCCCCGCGTCGGGCTCTGTGCTGACTGCCAGCTCAGAGCCTGGAGCCTGTTTCAGTCTGTGACTCCCTCTCTCTCTGACCCTCCCCTGCTCATGCTGGCTCTCTCTCTCCTAGAAATAAATAAAAAACATTAAAAAAAATTAAAAATAAATAAATAAATAAATACTAATTTATTTTTAAGAAAGAGAGTGTGATGAGGGGAAGGACAGAGTGAGGAGAGGGGGGCAGAGGATCCAAAGAAGGCTCCACACTGACAACAGAGAGCCCAATGCAGGGCTGGAACTCACAAACCACAAGATGACAACCTAAACCGAAGCTGAGTGCTCAACTGACTAAGCCACCCAGGTACCCCCATTATTGTTATTATTATATAAACAATGAGACCAGTTAGAGAAAACAGACTCCTTAAAGCAAGGTGGCTTGTTTCTGGATGGGATTCATTTAACCTAATGTAATTCAATATAATATTCATCTTTGCTTTTTTTCTCCAACAAGCAAAAACTTGATATCTGATCTTGAGCTAAACAGGGACAAGTACACATTTCCTATTAGTGTTGTTATTGTTGAATGTCATTTGGCAATCATTAATAGGCTGTGTGTCTTTGGTATATATCACTTGCATTTAATAGTGCAATGAACCCTTATATATTTCTTCTCTCTCATTTTCTCTACTTTAAGGTTATCTATTACTTTTTAAGCTGACAGGTTTTATATTTTACTTAAAGCCCAAATCTGATCAATACATTCCCTCTGTCTCAAAAATCCAATATCCATTCACTTTAGAAGAGAATTAAATTCACACATTTATCCAGTTGCTCAAGTGTCTCAATAATCTGATTATTTCAGTTTACTATCTTCAGTTTTCACAATATTCCTTCTTCACCATCCTTTCATATCTCAATGCATCCATGACTTTGTCCAGGTGGTTACTTCAGGGCTGCAGACAATGCCCTTCTCCTTCACAACTGCCTGTCAATCAAGGTACTATTCTTCTTTCAACATCTAAGTCAAATCTCCACTCTTCCAAGAATTCTTAAAAAAACTCAAACCAAAGATACACTCTTCTTCCCTTAGATAATCATGATTATTCACAGACTACCTTGGAAATAAATTTTACACATAAGATCGACAGACAGATGGATAGATCCACAGATAGATCAATCAATTGATCCCTTTTCTTCCATGCTATAAGCCATGGAGGATAGATATCTCTGCATGTTCTAAAGCATCTGGTATGCTTAACAGCAAAGAAATAGTGATTTCTAGAGTAGGGCTTTACAAGGATGCATCATTTAAGAATCTGCTGTCATCACTACATGATTTAGGTCTTCATTTAAGACAATCAGAGACTGCTGAGGAGAAAAGTATACAAGATCTTATAAGCAGTTTTAACTAAACGAAGAATTTTATTGGGAGAAAGAGAAGCATAAAATGAAAACAAACTAAAAACAAAACCTTATAATTTCAAAACTTCCAGTTATTTTCTATATTAGAGTTTTTTTTTAAGTTTATTTATTTCTAGGAGACAGAGAGACAGCGTGAGCAGGGGAGGGTCAGAAGAGAGGGAGTCACAGACTGAAACAGGCTCCAGGCTCCGAGCTGGCAGTCAGCACAGAGCCCGACGCGGGGCTCGAACCCACGAACTGTGAGATCATGACCTAAGCAAAAGTCAGACGCTTAACCGACTAAGCCACCCAGGCACCCCAAAACTTCCAGTTATTTTCTATGTATAAGAACTAGGAACTGGAAATCTCTTCTGCTTAAGATGCTTTATTTTAGGTAACAGATTGAAATTAAAAAAAATATTTGGTGTGGGAGGGGTCATACTGTTTTGTTTTGTTTAGGCATAAGGGAAAACCCATAGCTAAAATGGAGATTGAATAAAAATTTGTGGCTCTGAGAAGAAAAACATTTTTTTTAGAGGGAAAAGAATGGGATCAGAGAAAATCTGTTTTTGAGGGAGCTATATAAACTAACTCTTGAGCTCAAGGAAAAGAGACAAGGGGAGAGCACAGTATTCTCTCCATTCTTCACAAAACCCAAACTACTCTGACAAACCAAAGACTGGAAGCTTTGGAAACTTTAAGAGACACAACTTTGATATTTAGGTGTTCTCACAATGGGCACAGTCAACAACATCTGTGGATCTCCATGGAGATTTATGGCCAATGATAATGGACGAGTGCGAGCTAGAGCTAAAGAACAAGATGGAGAACATTGAACACGGGCTGTAGCTGATAGAATAGTTGCCAGTTTCATGCCAGTTTCATCCTTCTTTTAGAGACTCTAACCATTAACTGTTAAACCCTCTGAAGAGGATGATATAGTGCCATCACGAGACAGGGCATTTGGATCTTAAAAACTGATGACATCATTTTGTAGACAAGGGCCAGAATATATAGTTCTTTATTAAGTTTGTTTTTGTTTCTGTTTAATGTTTATTTATATTTGAGAAAGAGACAGAGCACGAGATGGGTGGGGAGGGAGGAGGGGCAGAGAGAGACACACACACAGAATCAGAAGCAGGCTCCAGGCTCTGAGCTGTCAGCACAGGCCTGATGTGGGGCTTGAACCTAAGAACCCTGAGATCATGACCTGAGGCCCTATACTAAACTGACTGACTCACCCAGGTGCCCCAGTAAGTTTTATTTAATAAAATTTTGTCAATTTTGACTTGAATTCTAGATAACCAGAATTGTCATTCTGGTATAGTTGCCTCACATAAGAAACTCAGTTGGTTAAGTGTCCACTCTTGATCTCTCTCTGTTTGGGTCACAATCTCATATGAGTTCAAGCCCAACATCAGGCTCTGCACTAACAGTGCGGGACCTGCTTGGGATTCTACCACTCCTTCTCTCTGCCCCTTCCCCACTTGCACTCTCTCTGGATCTTTCAAAATAAATAAATAAACTTAAAAAAAAAGTCTTCACCCATCATCCAACACAGACTACTGAGACATCCATAGGGCTATTTTTTAGCTAAACAGAAATATGCAGGCCCAGTCAAGGACACAAACTGGTAATTTTGATATTTTAAAAGTAAACATTATACCTACTTAATCACTTAAATCTTCAAGTTTACACAAAATGTTCTTAGAGCTAGGGAAAGAAGCGCTTTGGTGACTACCTATGATATGTGAGTGTATATTATCCGTCCCATACTACCCACGAACACAACTCGTTTGTGTGTATACTTAAGTGTGTGAGTGAATGTGTGGCTGGCAATGAGCACAGCTACTCTCATCTGCTACCTCAAGTCCAGATCTGGAGTTCTGAGGAACAAGGCATTCATTTAGCCTACAGTATAGGGTAGACTGGGGGGCAGTGCAGTTTACCATTCCACTACAGAACCCGCCACCCGAGCTGCCAATGAGACAATGCCAACAGCCTAGTTCCCCACTTTCAACACCATATTTGTTTTTTGAAATTCTGGTCACATTAGATACATTAGGATTTAATTCCATTACAATTATTTTAAAATTCTATCCTACATGTTTATTTATAGGCATACAACACATGCACACACACATGCACATGCATACATGCACGCACACACCCCAAGGAAATAGGTTGGCATACAGAATTTTTATATGAAAAGAGATAGTTAAGAAATATAGTTAATTCTCAATGCTCCTAAATGCCTTTCACTTCCATTTCCCTGCCACTGCACATCTAATAGTAAGAAAAAGAGATCAATCAGCCAGACATATCAATCTATTCCAATATGCTTTCAATTTTAATTTTAATCAGAGGCAGCGTAGGCTATCAATATTTTTCCTCTAATTTTCTTTTCTTGATTTTAATTATGCTTCTTAGGGACATTTCTTTTTTTTTTTTTTCCAGAATATTCTCACATTATAAGTATTCTCTTCACATATTAAAAACAAATTTTTAATCCAGTTATATTTATGTACTCTCACTGGCCACTTAAAAAACGACTAGTATTTGAGGAAGACAGAAAAGAGGCATAAGTGCAATGCTGATTTTTATGAATATTCAATCTGTTGTTTTTTCCTATATATTGAAAAGTTCATTTTTGCTTTAAGGGGCAAGTAAGAAGAAAGGAAATGATATTTTTCCTGATGGGCTGCTTAATAAGTATTTTTTTTCCAGGAAAGGAATCAAGCAGCTTCAGGGTCTCAGTGATGGATCAAGGTGTCTAAATTACCTTCCTCAGGAGGACTCCACAGGGCACACTGCTAGTGTTAGAGCATCTATGTTCCCTCTCTTTTCAGTAGCCAGTATTTCTGGATGAGATCATTAAGTAAACAGCATTCACTTCCTGGATGTTGGGTCCGGCCACTTTGCGAATGCTAATTCAGATGACAGGCTGTGATGAGCACAATGGCATTTTCAGTGTGGGTCACTTTTGTCCCCTTAGTCTCAAGCTGACTTTAGAAATGTTGTGCTTACATGGAGTGCTGGCACATGAGAGATGGAGAGAAATGCCAACAAATCCTTTGACTTTCTCCCTCAGGAGCATGAGTCATGATGGTTCAAAGGAGAGACTTCACAGCCTGTATTCACATTGTCTTCTTGTTGCACTCCTGCAGTGCCCTCGGCCAGGATCTGCAGCTTGCAAAGACCCACAGCTGAAGAGCTCCTCACCACTCTTGGCTTGGCTCCCACAAATCAATTTGAAAGCACAGTCAAGACTGATGTTAGAACTAATAAAATACAATGAATAAAGGTAGGGAAGATAAATAAGATTTCTCAATGTCTAGTTATATGTTAGTACAAGTGCTTGTAAGTAGAGCCATGCACACCAGCAGAGGCATTCACAGAGGATTTGATCTATGATTGTAATTTGGGCTCAGACAGGAGTATAAATAGAAGAAAAACTTTTGTTAGGGGGACAGTTTATGCACAAAAGATGGGAGAAGAACATGTTGATTTTAAGGTCAAAAAAGGAGAAAATATTGTGGGAGAAAAATCATCTTAACAGCAAGACAGGGCAAAAGCTTGGTTGGAAGGATATAGAAACACTCTCAGGGGGTACAGTAAAGTGTAAATTAAACTCTGAAAGTTGTAATTGATAAAGAGAAGGTTTTCTCTATACCTAACCAAATATTTTATTCAGAGTGACTATACTAATAAAAGATTACTGATGAGTGATATTACAGACTGATGTTAACCATTGCTTTGCCACCTCTGCTGGCCACTGCTTTAGACCATTTTAGAGGCTGTTTCAGAGCTTCAGGTTTCATGTTCATTTATAAATCCACAAAGTTATTGCTGTGTTATATAAGTTCCACACACTAATAACTACTTTCATAAATGGGTTTCATGCTTCTGACAGAATCCAGATTTTTCATTTCATCATGTTACCACAGATTCATGTTTGATAGAAAAAGATGTTATCAACAAGCTTAGTAAGGATATGTTGTCTGAAGAGTATTATTGTTTCCATGGGAAAGCTTTTGAGGCTTCATGGACTATTCTAGGATAAAAGGGAAAGGAAAAATAATACGTATAATTTAGATAAACTCTACTCCAAGTAGAAACATAATCCTTTTATCTTATTTGTGAAGAGGGAGCATGTAACAGGAATTGATTTCATGGTTTTCCATGGGGTTCAAAATAGAAAAATAAACATATGCACATTCATTATGGTAATTATCTGGTGATACTGGTAATGATGTTTATTTAGCAGATGAAAACAGAGTTTCAAACCTGCAGATATAAGAGTTAAAATTCCAGAACATTAGAGTTAAAAGAGAACTTTGGGACAATTTAACCACAATGACTTCAGGAAGTCGACTGGCACTCAAAGTCACACACTGAGTAGAGAAATAGCTGGATTCACTGAAGATGTGATTAGAGCCAATAGTTCACAAATAGAATAGAGTATGCAGATTATGAATTACCAAGCCCTTTTTCTTCTTATCTTTTCTGTTGATTTCACCCCACTTAAAGGGAGTAATACGGAAACACTGAAAAAATAAGTGAAGAGCTGTGCATATTTCTAGACCTATTTATTAGGGGTACCTATGAATATTTTGGTGTATAAAGAGGTTGAAACAGGCATCTAAACTGAAATCTTTAATTCTCTATATATTTAAAAAGAATTAGTAGTTGATTATACAACTACTTGTATTACATAAATACTTATGGAAGATTTATTTTCCAAAGATGGCCGTAACAGTATCTTTCATTCCACTCTCTTCATCCAGAGGTGGGTTGATTTCCCCACCTGATCTACTCAACTTCAGCCAACACCCCACCTTGTTCTACCTACAGCTGGGTGTTTCTTTGTGACTGTTTCGTGAAATGATGCTATGCAACTTCAGAGGTAGGCCATAGAAGGCAGTATAGCCTTTATATCTATGTTGAGATACTTGCCTTGGCATCAAGTTGCCATGTTGTGAGGGAAGCCCAAGCCACCTAGAGAGGCCACTTATAGGTGTTCTGGCTAGAAGCCCCAGCTCAGATTCAAGCCAACAGCCATGTGTGTGAGAAAGTGTTTAAGATGACTCTGGCACTTGGGGTGCCTGGGTGGTTCAGTTGGTGAAGCATCTGACTCTTGATTTCGGCCCAAGTCATGATCTCATGGTTCCTTGGGGAGCCCTGCATTGAGCCCCAAGTACAGCTCCATTCTGGGCATGGAGCCTGCTTAAGATTCTCTCTTCTCTCTTTCTCTCTCTTGCTTTCTCTCTCTCTCTCTCTCTCTCTGCCCCTCCTCAACTTACACTTCTACTCTCTCTCCAAAAACAGAACAAAACAAAAACAAACAAAAACCTCTAAGATGACTCCAGCAGCCAACACCATCTGATTGCAGCTGCATAAGGGACCACGGACAAAAACTGCCTAGCTGAGTCCAATTTCCCTGCCAAACAATGACAAATGACTGCTGTTATTTTAAATTATTAAGGTTTTGAGATGGTTTCTTGCAACAGACAGGGAAAATTCTATTCCTAAAACAGGTGGAAAATGGTAAAAAAAAAGTTATTATTCTTCTCCTTTAAAAGATAAAATAAATTTAGAATCAATCAGACTCACATTCTATCCCAAAGATACAAATTGATTTTGAAGAAACATGTGAATATCAAAGCTCATATAGTTTCTAGCAAAACCTATAGATAAAATATAATGGGGGGGTCTAAACAATATTTTCTAAGCTTAAAATGCTAAGTTATATAGATTCAAATATTTTTGTGCACACATATTTGTATTTGCTTAAAAAAAAATAGGCAAGGTGACCTTATGCATCTTTCCACCTCTAACTTCTGTTCTTCTATCTTTATTGTGTGGGTGTTCAGTTTGCTGAAAAAGCCAGATTTCAGAACAGCTTTCTTTTGGAAATGATGTTTTTAAAATTAAGAAAAAAAGCTTGCCACATTGTAGAAGTGGCAGCATTAAAAATAGATACAAAAATAAATTGAAAATTCATAACAATTGTGCTTCAAAAGATGAGTTGAGAATTGAATTACAAAATAAAATTAACAAAGTGGGTCTTTGATTAAATGAGTAAGCCAAATTACTTACAGTATGATAATATGTTGAAAATGGCTAGAGATGTTACAAAACAAATGAAGAAAGCATTATGTGTACAGTGCTAGGACTAAGCTAGCATAAAATAAGAATTTCAGAAAGTATGATCTTATTGTATAAGGCAGGGGTCAGAGAGTTGGGTTAATTCCTAGCCCTAAAAGAAAGAATACTCAAAATTGTGCTTGGAAAATGCAGAGAACTGGAAACCATGATATGTCAAAAAAAATTGTTTGTACTAGTAAAAAGATACAAGGTAGAAAACCCAGGGATTTGGAGGGGGTTGTATAAGATGAAAGTAAGTTCCTTCCTTCTCCTTGCATCCCACCCCCGCTGTCCTCAGACACATCAACACCATACTTTTTAAAAAGCAAAAGCAACTCCATGTTCCCCACTTACATCTGCACAGATGGCAACAATAATTTAACAGTTTCCTAACAACTCCTCATCACTTTCTAAGCAAAGGGTGGAGACCTTCACTGGACTGGAATTCTAATAAGGCAAAGGATTGCAGTGGAGATCCTCTAATAACAAGTAGTTTTGCTCATTTACTCAGCACGATGGTAAGCACTTTAGAAGAACACAAAGGTCTAAAGTCTATGAGCAGCTAGTTCTTACCTAATTGAGGAGACAGAATTAAATTAATAAAGAATAATGAGTCCTGGAAAAGTCCAAGCATTGTTTATGGGAAGGATGGAGTAAGTAGAGTTTGAAATATAGGTGAGAAATACTGACAGAGGAAGTCATCCCTGGTAAGTGCCTTGCTCTATACCCGGTATACAGTAGGTGTTCCAGCAATATTTATTTACAAAAATGAACAAGCAACATAAAACAGCTGAAAAAGGGGCCTAAAATTGTGTTAAGCAATGTTCCACCTCAACTTGGATGCAAGGGCAAGGTTAGATATCAGGGCATGACTCGGTCAAGGAGGCCTGGGAAGGAAGATGATAACATTCATTTTCTGTGGTAGGAAAATGGAAATCAATAAAGCTGCCTGCCTGATACTCAAGAGAGATTACTCTGACAGCAGAATGTGAGATGGAACAGAACAAGAAACTCAAGTGAGGTAGCGTCAATTTCAATTCTTCCCTGACTTGGCAGGCTTCTTTGCACTCTGTGCTCAACTGAAGTCAAACAACCTCAGGCAAAATATGTGTGTTGTGGGGAGGGGAGGTTGCTCCAAGAATGTTATGAAGGAGAGATGCAACTAGCTTTACAGAGATTCTAAGTGTATGAATGTGGAATGCTGAGGTATGGGCAAGTCAGTATGAACCAAAATTTCCAGGAGAAAAAAAAAAAAAGGCTTATGAGAAAGTATGCAAAATAAAGCCTTAGAACTCAAAGGATGGAACACATTGAATTTACTGTGGAATGACTGTAAGAAGAATACCCTCTATATGTCATAATATTCACAAAGAACCAGGTTTTTCTTGTCACAAGAGGAAAGTAATCATATACTTAGCTTTAGCTAAGACATGAGGGACATACTTTATTTAAAACAAACAAATAAGAAAACTTTAATAGTCATTTCAACACTGATCTCTGCTGACCCATTAAATGTTTGATATTTGATGAGAACTTAACATCTGTCATTTCACTGCAAAAGCAGCAAGGTTTTTCATGGAAAAACCTTTTTTCTAGAAACAGGTTGCTTGAGTTTAAATATATCACTTACTAGTCCTGAGACTTTAGGCAAGTTATTTACAACCTCTGTGTGCCTCCATTTCCTCATTTGAAAATGGAGATAATTCAAAAAGTTTGGATATAGGGTTATAATGAGGATTAAAACATTATTAATTAATTAAGTCTTGGGTGAGTATCTGACTTATAGGAAGTAATCAATAAATATAAGCAATTTATTATTATCACTATTATTACTATATTATTACTGTGCTATTACTATTGTTACTGTATTATCTTTGTCTTTTTGTGTCTTTTTGGCTAAAGAAGAAACAAATCATTACTACCCATCTTTGCATGGCAGCTTGTCAGCTTGGTGGCTTACCCTAAAGAACACAATGAATTATTTGATGGCATTCAGAAAGCACCCCCTTCTCAAATCTTTCTGGTAAGAGAACCATATTTTTATTTTTCTGGAACAAAGCTCAAAAGAAAAATATAATTACTGAGTTGAACAAAACAGAATCATAAATAAATTAGTTGCATTTTGTTTTTCCTGTCTGAGAAAACCTGAAAAATCATTTTCCTTTCTATCTGAAAGGACATCTAAAAGGAACCAGACCACACAATGACACCGAGATGTCTGTACCTGAAGTAAAATAAATCACAGTGGAAAAGGACGATATCTGACAGGAGGCTTTGGATATTGTTTTCATTATCCAGTTATTTTCTATGTAAAAGCCACTTGTGTCTTGGAGTGGACCTTGTCATCTGAAAAGCACTTTATCTTGTTGTATTTCCAAAGATTTAAATGGAAATTGTTGCTTTTGGGAAACAGCCGTAAGGAGACAGTTGACTGCTTTTAAAAGCCTCGATCCATTTGCCCCCTAATACCAGTAAGTCCCTGCCTTGTGTTATAGGTTCTGCTTCCTCCAGAAGCTAATACTAATTTCATAATCATAGAAATAATCAAATCCTCAAAGCACATATACACTTAACATGTGTGTATGTTGTGTAGTCATGCAGAATCATATGTAATTCTAAACAGCAACCTTGAATGATCCTTCTAATTCCGCAGATGAGAAAACCAAGGCTACAAGGGTTAAGTCCCTTGTTCAAGGTCCCACAGTCACCAAGGAAAGGGATAGGAAGTCATCTCCACTCAGCTTCTTTGTTTCCACCTCTCAGTTATTACCACCAACCTCAGTGCATATTGTTCTAGCCTCGTCATTCAAAATAATGGAAACTTTAATAAAAAATGGAGCCATAGCCTCCCAGGATTCCTACCTCAACTTAGACAACTTAAAACAAGATTCAAAAGAAGACTTGTTCTATTGCTATATTTTGTGCTATCTGGACATCAATCAGTGTCATGCGAACTGATCTTACACATTTCTAGTAATATAAATTCATTGGAAGTTCAGTATTTGGGGGGCTGGCATCCCATTTTATGGCACCCCTACTGTTTTGACATCACTGTGTTCTACGTATGTTACTGATATAAAATGAAATGACTTTCCCTAAAAGATTCTTTAGAATGCTAAACAGGTAAAAAGTAAAACTGACTCTGTTTGCAATAGCATTAAGCTAAAAATAAATGTTCAGGTTAAAAAATAATGATTTCAAATATTACCCTTTGAGATTCCTTCTAAGGAACAGCACTGAATTTATAGTTATTCATTATATATTAGTGTGTGTGTGTTACGAACAGCAAATTTTTCTTTCCCAGATGTATTAATTATTTACTGACATTCGAAATTCTAAAAATATGCTGTCTCTTGACTTGTGGGGAAAAAATACACAAAAATTGGACATAACCACACTGCTATGAACCTCTCAGATGAACAAAGTTGAAAAACCCATAGGCAGACACAACTGCCTCTTCCTTTTCTATCTTACCAACAGTTGCTTTAAAAGATTCTAGGAACATATACATACAGCATAGGAAGAACAAGAGAGCTTTCTAGTGCTGTTTGGGTAACTCATGTCTTCTTTTTCTACTAGGATTAAAACAGCATGAGATTACATTTGTTCTGTCATTTAAAAAATAAAAGTCATACAATTAACTGCAGAATTCACAGCCTTTTCAAGCACATACTATTATTTAAAAAGATTGACCACAGATTGGCCATAAAGCATGGCTTGACACATTTAGAGGATTAAAACATTGCAGGCTATGCTTTTTTGTATCATAAGGTATTTATGTTAAAAATGAAAAACCACCAGGGTGCCTAGGTGGCTCAGTAGTCAGTTAAGCATTGGACTTCAGTTCAGGTCACGATCTCACGGCTCATGAGTTCAAGCCTCGCATCCGGTTCTGTGCTGACAGGTCAAAGCCTGGGGCCTACTTCAGATTCTGTGTCAACCACTACTTCTGTACCTTCCCCCCTCACGCTTTGTCTCTCTCTCTCTCTGTCTCTCTCTCTCTCTGTCTCTCTCTCTCTAATATAAAACTTAAAAAAAAAAAAAGATGATGGGCATGGAGGGGGGCACTTGTGGGGATGAGCACTGGGTGTTATATGGAAACCAACTTGACAATAAACTATTTAAAAATAAATAAATAAAAGAAAAAAGGAAAACCACCATAAAACTATAAAATATCCGTATGTTTGGAAATTTTAAAAATAATCATGTAAATAATATATAGGTTCAAGGAAAAAATCATAATAAATTAGAGACTATTTCAAATTGAATGATAATGAAAATATAAGATTTTATAACTGCTGCTAAATCATTACCTAGAGAATATTTTTATTTAAAACACAATTATTAGAAAAGAAGAAATGCTGAAAATAGATGAAGTAAACAACCATATCAAGAAGCTATAGAAAGAAGAGAAAATTAACAAAAGGAAAATAAAAGGAAAAAAATAAAGGTAAGAGCAGAAATTCATAAAATAGAACAAATCATACAAGAGAGGAGACTAAAAGAGCCAAAAGTTGGTCTTGTTAAAAAATAAAACTGATAAAACTTCCCAAAACCGACACAAGAAACAGAAACAAAGAAAGAGCCTCAAGAATTCATCTACAACTATTAAAAGAAATAGTAACAAAAAATCTTATCAAAAAAGAAAGTCTAAGCCCAAAACTCTTTCAAGTAGTAAAAGGAAAGGGTAGACTCTCCAGATCATTTTATGAGGATAATATAGCATTGATTCTAAAACTAGGGAAGCAAAATTATAGAAGTGTTTCTCACCAGTTGAATATATATGCAAAAATCCTTTGAAAATTAATAAACAAATACAGCAATTTATAGAAGACTAACATGTATAACTAAATTGAGTAACTTCCAGAAACTCAAGGCTGGTATGACATTCAAAAATCAATCAACAAGGGAGCCTGAGTGGCTCAGTTGGTTGAGCGACCGACTTCAACTCAGCTCACAGTCTTGCGGTATGTGGGTTCAAACCCCACGTTGGGCTCCGTGCTGACAGCCTGAAGCCTGCTTCGGATTCTGTGTCTAACCTTTCTGTCTGCCCCTCCCCTGTTCACACTCTGTCTCTCTCTCTCAAAATTAAATAAACATTAAAAAAAATCAATCAACAGAATTTTCCATTTACTAAGAAAAATTCTTAGTAATGAGGAAAATTCTAGTATCATTTTAATAGTTGCAGAAAATACATTTGGCAAAATTAAATATTAATCCATAGTTAAAAACTTTAAAGTAAGAAAAAAATAAAAGTTCCTCGGGTTGAAAAGAGGACAGTTAACCGTTGAACAATACGGGGTTAGGGGTACTGACCCCCTGGGCAGTTGAAAATCTGTGTACAACTTTTCACTCCCTCGAAACTTAACTACCAACAGCCTATTGTTGACTAGAAGCCTTAATGACAACATAAACAGTCAGTTAACACATATTTTATATGTTCTATGTATTATATACCATGTCCTTACAATAAAGTAAGCTACAGAAAAGAAAATGTTATTAGGAAAATTATAAGATAAAATTAACTGACAGTACTATATTTATTGATAATAAACACACACACACACACACACACACACACACACACACACACACACACACATTTAAGTGGACAGATACCATTCAAACCCCTGTTGTTCAAAGGGTCAAATGTATTTGAAGAAAAAATCTACAAGAAACATTGTACTTACTGGTATACTCTGACAGGAAACTAAGGATGCCACCATCACCACCCCCATTCATCTGTATAGTGATGGTTTTAGCAACTGCAGTAAGCAAGAAAAAAGAAACATAAGAATTGGTAAAGAAATGTTATATTTCACAAATTTTGGAGAAAAAATTCAAATGAGCCCACAAAATGTTAGTTTTAAGAGAATTTAGCTAAGTTACCAAATAGATACCATGTTATTTCTCTATGACAGCATGTTATATCTGACAGCCATAAATATTAGAAAACAAAATTTATAAAGGATATACTAACAAAATATTAAAGACTACCAATAAAATTAAGAGATGCATAAGACCTCTTTGAAGAAATTAATACACATTTCATAAGATAAATTTTACTTTATTTATTTTTTTAAGTTTAATGTTTATTTATTTTTGGGAAACAAGAGAGAGACAGAGCATGAGTGGTAGAGGAGCAGAGAGAGAGGGAGACACAGAATCCAAAGCAGGCTGTAGGCCCTGAGCCATTAGCACAGAGCCCGACATGGGGCTTGAACCTAAAAACTGTGAGATCCTGACCTGAGCTGAAGTCCGACGCTTAACTGACTGAGCCACCCAGGCGCCTCCATAGATAAATTTTAAATTACTGAAATAAATAGATATATACTACTCTGTGCATAAATTAGAGAACTAATTTCGTAAAGATGTCAGTTCTTCCAACACTGATTTATAAATTCAGTGCAATCTCTTCACAAATTCCTACACAGTCCAAATCCCTATACAGATCTCCGTGGAACAAGACAAGCTTAATTCAGTATTATATAGGAATGGAGAGGCCTAAAGTAACATAGACCTGCTGAAGAAGAAAAGCAAACTGGGAGAGGAGGTTCTAATTGCTATTAAATCATATAAGGGTATAATCAGAGGCAGATTTACCATGGAGCTTACACTGTTCCTTTTGAGGACTCTTGGAAGTGCCCTAACACTGTGTTCTCATGACTATGCTTCTGCAAAATATGTAAACACCACCAGTTAGGACTGTGGTATCTTTCCTCTCTAAATTTGCCTTCATCAAACATGTACTGATTTTAGCTGACTTTGGAACAGCTATAGGCATTCAAGGGATCTGAACGAGGAGAAATAAGTTGGGGAATATATTTAATATTAGTTTACTGTGGCATATTTCTGTGCATCCCAATTACTTCCACATTTACTTTATTGCTAGACTTGAATTATTAAAAAAATGGCTCCCAAAAGTGTGCCTAAGATCTCTGGGGGTAACTCACCCAGTGTTGTGACCTGAAGATGTGAAACCAGAAATTACATCACAATGTGTATTTGTCTTAGAACATTGCAGCCAGAGGCGTATAGGTGGTGGGGGAGAAATCAGATATGAAAAGTGGTGCCAGAAGTTACTTTATGGAAAAGTTTTCCAATCATCAGACATGTAAAATACTACATGGAGAATTCATTTGTCATTGCTGCTTAAGTCAAGATGGAAGCTCTCTTGTTTTAGACATGTACTTGAGAACATAGGGTATACACTCATATAAATTCACCATACATCTTTATGGGAACCATGCAAAATAGAAAGTATCAAAATTCTTCTCATTATAAGGCACAAACTTATCAGCAATATACAAATGGTGAGTATATCTATAAGTCAGTTATGAAAAATTTTGGTGGATGTTTTTCTAAATTTGATATTCTAAAATATTTACATCTTTATAAGCAATGATGAATTGAAAATTGAACAAACTTGCCTAAACTCACAAAAATAAATTTTGATTAGCTATGTTAGAAGACTGAATTTTCTTGGGGCGCCTGGGTGGCTTAGTCGGTTAAGCGTCCGACTTTCGCTTAGGTCATGATCTCGCGGTTCGTGGGTTCCAGCCCCCCGTCGGGCTCTGTGCTGACTGCCGGCTCAGAGCCTGGAGCCTGTGTCAATCTGTGACTCCCTCTCTCTCTGACCCTCCCCTGCTCACGCTGTCTTTCTCTCTCTCCTAGAAATAAATAAAAAAACATTAAAAAAAAAAAAGACTGAATTTTCTTGTCATTGCTTTAATAGAGAATGGTATTATTAAATCATCATTATATGAAAAAGCAATAAAAAAATAGCCAAAAATTATAGAAAAAAAAACTTTTTAGCAGTATATTAAATGACATGAGGATCAAAGGGAAGAGAAAAAACTTTAAATTTTCTTACAACTAATAGCACTTGAGACAGGCAGAGTGACCTTTCTTTAGGAACTCAACTACTTGATGTTAATATTTTGCTAAAGGTAATCGTAACCTAATATCATCCTGACCTCCATGATCCTTTAAGTCTACAATACATATAAAAATTCCATTGGAACCTTCCTTTATCTCTATCCCCCCCCCCCCAAGATATACATTAGCAATCATCTTCCAAGCACATGGCTCCTAATACATATCTGAAAGATCTCATGACTAAGGTTTTATTGGGCAGTAATAAATGACCTTTTCCCAACAATAGCTAGCTCTCCCAAGGTCCTGGAAACCTTGCTTTCAACATTTCTTAGTGACTTACACTATCCCTAACCCCCTCCCAACTTGAAAGTATATAATTAATTGCTTCTCAGGGTGGCTCAGTCGGTTAGCATCCGACTTTGGCTCAGGTCATGATCTCACAGTTCATGGGTTCGAGCCCCGTGTCAGGCTCTGTGCTGATGGCTAGCTCAGAGCCTGGAGCTTGTTTCAGATTCTGTATCTCTCTCTCTCTCTGATCTTTCCCTGATCATGTTGTCTCTCTCTCTCTCAGAAATAAATAAAACATTTTAAGAAATTAAATTGCTTCTCACAATCCCAGTACAGCTCCTTCTGAACCATGGGTCCTGTCCCCATACTTTAATATTTAATATTCAGTCTTTTTGCACTGAAGATGTCTCGAGAATTCTTTCTTCACTCTTTGCTCTGAACCCCAACATTTCCACATCTTTAAGTGCTTAATTAATAAAATATGTTATTTTTCTGGGCTTCATGACACTTCATGAAGGTGTTTGTCAACTTCTTAATATTTATGACTTGCTGTGGTTTATTTTCTCACTCACTTTTGCATATCATTTTAGATTCACCAATTCTTTTTTCTTATAGAACAGCACAAAATTGTATATATTAGCTTTGAGCTCCTCAGTACCTAGATCTTTACCAATTTTAGCAACTAAGAACTCAGCAACTTATAACAAGAAAGTGCAGACTTGACTCCTGATTTCAGCTCACGTCATGATCTCATGGTTCCTGATATCAAACCCTGGGTTAGGCTCAGTGCTGACAGTGTTGAGTCTGCTTGGGATTCTCTCTCTCTCTCTCTCTGCCCCTCCCCTGCTTGTGTGCGCTCTCTCTCTCTCAAAATAAATAAATATTAAAAAAAATTAAATGTGGACTTGGCATAAGGATAGATAAAAGAGCAATGGAATATAATAAAGAGCCTAGAAATAGACCAATAAATATATGGTCACCTGATTTATGATAAAAGTGGCACTTCAGAACAGTTACAAATGTAACATTTTCAATAAATGATGTTGGAACAATTGAGTTTATGTGGGGAAAAAACTGCACCCTCTACCTCACATCATTCACAAAAATAAATTAGATATGTCATAACCATAAATGTGAAAATCAAAACAATAAAGCTTTTACACAATAATACGGAATACTATCTTCATGATAGTTTGGGAGTAATTCCTTAATTAGGATCCAAAAGCACTATTAAAGAAAAACATTGATAAATTTATTCTTGAAGGGGAGAAATTTGTCATCCTAAAATATGCCTCTTTGCCATATGGATTATTTTCGGCTGGTTATTTTTTATGAAACTGCAGAAACTCTGAAAACCAAGTAAAAGTTACCCTTTTGTAAAAAGACTTTTTTTTTAATTTTTTTTTTTTTTGTTTAATTTCTCGGAGAGAGAGACAGCATGAGCAGGGGAGGGTCAGAGAGAGAGGAAGCCACAGACTGAAACAGGTTCCAGGCTCTGAGCTGGCAGTCAGCACAGAGCCCGACGCGGGGCCCGAACCCAGGAACCACAAGATCATGACCTAAGCGAAAGTCGGACGCTTAACTGAGTAAGCCACTCAGGCGCCCCAAAAGACATTTATATTTATAAAGGAAATCTCCATTGTAAGGGTATCTTCCCCTCTGTACCAGGAGGAGAAGGTTTACTAATCTCAAGAAACCCTTTATCAGTGGTGAAGTTAAGGACTTAAATGTGCACAAAACCTTATCCTTGTTTACTGTGCTTTTCTTTGTAACCTCCCATAACTGGCCTCCTCTGCCCACTCCTTTTGTCTTTAGCTGGAAATGTTATTTAAGGTGGTGGCTTAGGGCATTTTGGAGAGTAACTCAGTTTTCCTGGGTCTCTCCCATGTATACAGAAGGTATACATGATATTAAACTTTTTTTTCTTCTTTTAATCTTTTATTATGGGGGAAGGGCTCTCAGCCAGGAACCTAGAAGGGTAGAGGAAAAATTTATTTTTCCTACCCCACAACCTCATTAAAATTAGGAATTTCTGTTCATCAAAAGACACCACTGAAAGGGAACCTTGTGAGGGAAAATACATATGCAACACATACAATTGTCTTTAGGTGCACATCTAGAATACATTGATCCAGAATCAATTAAAAACAAAGAAAGAAAATGGACAAAAATCACTTCACAAAAATCTGAATGTCAAAAAAAAAAAAAAAACATATAAAAAGGTGCTCAACCTCATTAGCCATCAGAGAAATGCAAATAAAAACCACAATGAGATACCATTATATTCCTAGTATACTGGCAAAATTAAAAAAAAATTTTTTTTATAGTTTATTTATTTTTGAGACAGAGACAGACGGAAGACGAGTGGGGGAGGAGCAGAGAGAGAGAGGGAGACACAGAATCTGAAACAGGCTCCTGGCTCTGAGCTGCCAGCACAGAGCCCGATGCAGGACTCAAACCAACGAAATGCGAGATCATGACCTGCGCCGAAGTTGGAGGCTTAACCAACTGAGCCACCCAGGCGCCCCATATACTGGCAAAATTTTAAGTCTTTAATCCCGTAGAGCAAATGGGAATGTTTTCTCACTCCCGGTAAGAGTATAAATTGGTACAATTTTGGACAAATGTTTAAGGGTAATGACTAAAACTTACTGTGTTAATACTCCATAATCAGCAATTTTACTCCCAAATATACATCCTAAAGAAATACATGGTCCTGTACACTATGACACCTATTCAAGAATATCCACATGGCACTATGTGTTACAGACCCAAACTGGAAACAATTCAAATATCCGTCAACAATACCATACTGTATATGTTCCACTGTATAAATTATAGATTCAATCCTGTACAATAATATTAATGCATTATAAAGGCATATTGTTAAGCAAAGACTATAAAAGAATTGTACAAAAATAGGAAATATTAAACTATCTTGTTTAGGGATATACGACTTGGTAAAACTTTAAAGTAAAATCAAGGATTGGTTATAGTAAAATATACGATATTGGTTCCCACTGAGAAGGGAAAGGATAGAAAGGAATTTCTGGGAGATGTCAGTAATACTTTAGATGTGTATTTTTTTTTTTACTTGAGTATACTTTACTAAGATTTTTGTTTTATCATTCAGTAAGCTGCTAATTTATATTTTACGTACACTTAGGCATTTTATTTTTATAAATAAAACATTTATTCTGTGTCATTACAAGACTTTTTTAAATGCATAGTGAGTAAAGTTTTATAAAATTAAACATTATCCCAAGTAAGTATCAATTAAGGTATTAGAAAACTTCATCTGGGGGGTGACTGGGTGGTTCAGTCGGTTAAGCGTCCGACTTCGGCTCAGGTCATGATCTCACGGTTCATGGGTTTGAGCCCCACGTTGGGCTCTGTGCTGACCACTAGCTCAGAGCCTGGAGCCTGCTTCAGATTCTGTGTCTCCCTCTCTCTCTGACCCTCCCCTGCTCATGATGCTCTCTCTCTCTTTCAGAAATAAATAAGACATTAAAAAAATTAAAGAGAAAAAATAAACATTACAAAATTTTTTTTTTAAAAGAAAACTTCATCTGAGTAAATATGAATATCTAATTGGTTTTATTAAGCAATTCATGAATTGTGGAGAATCCCATCTAGCAAGTAAAAAGGAGCTCCAAGGAACTATAGGCAGAAATGAGGTGAAACAAGTAGGTTATTGACATGGAAATGTTGGGGTTCGGAGCCTACTGCCAAGATAGAATTCTTGAGACATCTTTGGTACAAAAAAGGTGGATTTATACAGGATCTGTGGGCAGAAAGAACTTCACTAGGGTTGTGAAGAGTGGCCAATTACATACTTTCAACTTAGGAGAGGTGTAGGGATAGCACAAGCCTGCAAGGTATTTTGGAAACAAAATAGGGCCCTGAGAAAGCAAGCTATTATTAGGAAAAGGTCATTTATTTAAAGTAAAAGTCAATCTTCAGGCCCTTTAGATGTATGCCTGGATTATAACTGCCAACATATATTTGGGGGTAGAGATAAAGGAAGTTTCCAAAGGAATTTTTATATGTTAAAGTAGACTTACAGGATCCTGGAGGTTGGGATGATGTTAAACTAAGATTGCCTTTTGCCCTTAGGAAAGAGTCATCACTGAGGCAGTTGAGTTCCTAGAGGGAGGTCACTCTGCCTGTTTCAAAGACTTGTCAATGGTCTATAAGTTGTAAGAAAATTTAATTTTTTTTTTTTTGCCTTTGTTTCCTACATCAGTTACAGCAAGATATGATTATTTCAAGTAAGGTTACCTTCTCTCAGGGGAAGGCAGGAGGTTTTATCTGGCAGGTTATCTCTCTAGTGCTGACCAGGAAATTCCAGACTGATTTATTTAAAATTCCACTCTGGAGGGAGGTAGATACCACAATTAGGTTAGGTACTGAGTCTTGGAGGTGTTTAATATAAGTGACACCATTTGGGGCCTAATTCATTTTTTACCTTCCCTTTTTTTTTTTTAAATCAGTAAATGCTCGTTTATGTTTTAAAAATCAAGCAATACAAAAATATAAGAATGGAGGAAGTCACCTCAAAGCCCCTTACCAAGGGCCTATTTCTTTTTAACAAAGGAAAAGATGTTCTCTTCCCTGTCAAAATGAGAATCAGAGTCTTATCTTACTAACTTTTAATAGAAATTTCCATTTTACAAAAATGTTGATTAGTGTCCTATGGAAAAATATTTCATTGAACACTCACAGCCTAGCTGTGCTGAAAGTCTCCTTTTTGGTGATGAATTGCCTATCACTGCTAAACACTTCAGTGAAATAAAATATTGCTTTATTTAAATTTATACTTTGATAGAGTTCATATCTCTTAATTAGTGCCTAGACAAATAATTTGGGAAAAAGCAACCAAAAGCAAAGAACTACCAAATACTTAAGATATTTTATTTAAAAAGGTATTTTACATAATAAAAAATAACTTTTAAGTGTTCATTGTAATATACTTAATTACATAAAAACAGAATCACTTTAGACTTCTCTCTTAGACACATAATAAAGTGGAAAAGGGACAAGTCACTAGTGGAATTTGCCAAAATATATTTATTCATTCATTCAAAAAGTATTTATTGAGTGACTTTTATGTTAACCTCACACTACATTAAGTGCTTGGGTTATGACAAAGGACAAAACTGTCCAAACTCCATGCTCCCCTAGAATTTGCATTCTCATTTGAAAGACAGGTAATAAACAGTTAAAATAATGTCAGGCAGTGGTAAGTACTCTGAAGACAAATAAAGTAGAATGAAGGGACAGTGAGGACACAACCTCAGGTAAGGTAGAGTGCTGAATGCTGGTCTCTGTGTACTCAGCTTGCTGGTTTGGGAGGTGGATGGGGAAAATTCCTCAGACAGCAGATGTATTTCGCAACACCGGGAAAGTATCCAGTAGAGATGATATTCTTCAGGTGTGGGAAAACTACAAAACCTGCGTATGGGGAAAATTCCTGAGATTCTTAAACAAACTCTGAAATAATCTGGTAGCTCATCTGCCTTTCAAATTGAGGCTTTCCATAAACTAGTTTCCAATCAGAGAGTGTGGGTCTCATTTCTATTCACATAACATCATGAGATTTTTATTTTCTAGGAGAAGTAGCTTGGAAATAGCACAATGTAGCTCAGGAGTCAGCTAAAAATGTGTTTGTTCTCTTACTATTGAGGTTCTAAATCATGCACTTTTCTTATTCCTGCATGAAAAAGAATGGTTAAATTGATACAGTTAAGTGGTCTGTGGATGTTTGAGACCCTCATAAACTAGAACATCATTATTTTCAACAGCATTTATTCGTCATTATCTTTTGACATAATAAAGAGTAAACTAAATGTGTAAGAACCTCCTCTGAAAAGTGTCAATATGATCCCTTTGATAATGTGTCCCTTTCTCCTAAAATTGAAACACATCAAATAGAAACAAACAAATAAAGTAAAAGCCTTCTCAAAATCTGATTGAACAAACGTTATTTATAAATGTAGCCCTTGATGTGGGACCTGGAAGTAATGCACATGAAACTTTAGATTTTTTTTCTTAAATCTTATTTGCTTTTCAAAGACTAGTCAGACTGATAGCCCTGTACCTTCGTGGAGAGTTTTTCATGACTTTACTCGAAGTCTAAACTAAACTAAATTCCACTAGATGAAACTCAAACCCATTTGTACTTTTTAAATTATTAATAAGAGTTATTTTACACAGCTATTTTTTAAAAAATCATATGAAACTGAATACAATTTTGAGTTTATGTAAGCTAATGCATTTATTTTATGTAAGCTAATGCATTTATTTTCTTCTTTCTCAAAAATTGCTCACTTTTTTTTGGTCTGCCTTACCTGTGGAGTTCATACTGAATACAAAAAAATTGGTAGTTTAAAAACAAGTGGCAACTATTTTCAGTGAATATTATCTACTGTGTGATATCTGACAGACATGAGTTTTCTTAGTTAAAAATAGACTGCTGAACATTTATTAGAGTCTGAGTAATGCTGGATTGATCAAAGCTACAAGTGGCAACCAATGACAGTTCTCCTGTGCCAGATTATAAGAAATATTCCAGCCCCTCTGGAAAACAGTGTGGAGGTTCCTCAAAAAACTAACAGTAGAACTCCCCTATGACCCAGCAATAGCACTGCCAGGAATTTACCCAAGGGATACAGAAATGCTGATGCATAGGAGCACATGTACCCCAATGTTCATAGCAGCACTCTCCACAATAGCTAAAACATGGAAAGAGCCGCAGTGTCCATCAACAGATGAATGGATCAAGAAGATGTGGTTTATCTATACCATGGAATACTACATGGCAATGAGAAACAATGAAACCTGGCCATGTGTAGCAACATGGATGGACCCTGAGGGTGTTATGCTGAGCGAAATAAGTCAGGCAGAGAAGGACAAATATCATATGTTTGCACGTATAGGAGGATTAGGAGGAACTTGACGGAGGACCAAGGGGGAGAAGAAGGGCGGAAATGGTGGGGGAAAGGGAGAGAAGCAAACCATGAGAGACTCTTGAATGCTGACAAAAACTGAGGACTGATGGATGTGGGGGGGGAGAAGGGATGGGCATGGAGGAGGACACTTGTGTGGATGAGCACTGAGTGTTATGTGGAAACTAATTTGACAATAAACTATTTGTAAAAAATAAAATAAAATAAATAAAATAAAATAAAATAAAATAAAAAATATTCCATAAGGCAGGTATTTACAGTTGCATAGATTGTGCACTGCACATCTTTAGCACATCCCCATTACCACTGTACATGACTCCTTTGACTTATGAGAAAACATCATAATCCTGCACCTTGAGACAGAAAGGAATTAAGGAGCTACAGTTATCAACATAAGAACAGAAACACTTATACTGCACTAGAGATATCCACTGGGGTAGAGAAGATTGGAAATTATGTAGGCTTAGGGAATCTACAGATTCACCTATGCAACAGTTCCATTAGAACACAGGTGAACAGATGATTCTTGCATAAACTGCTATGGTCTCTGGACAGCTTTGCCACTTTAGCCCCATGGATGCCTCTATGAAACCAACTTTTCACACTCCAATCCCTCAAAACAGTTCCTTAATCCTTGGACAGAGATGCTGACAGAGGAGAATAAATTTTTACTCATGGCTTCTGTCGAATGATTGGGAGGTGAGTGGATTAATTTATAACCAAAAACTTGAAAATGCATCAGCATAGAATTGGAGATTGTGCTGTGAATTGAATTTAAATCTTGCATTCTGCTCACACCTACAAATTGAAGTTTTCCAAGTAAAGGCATTTGAGGATAACAGAGAACAAAATTCATCTGGAAGGAAATAGATGCTTTCCTCAGCCACAGCATTTGGCATACAACATTTGGACAATGAATTTGGCTCCAAGCTTTCTTATAGCCAGGAAATGCACTAGGGTTCTAGAGTATTTGGTTTATGACAACAGAAAACATAAATTCATTTGGAGTGGAAAAAAATCCTAAGTAGAAAAGACAGCAAGAATCTATAACAGGTATAAGAGCATTTTTGGTCTTAAAGGGGTCTAAAAAACATCTCATTCTATCTATGTGAAAACTGATGCTTAGAAAATTGATAATCACAATCTTAGCACATATTCTTGATTAGTTTTTCATGAGGGAATTCTAGAGATGTTTGTAAGGAGGAAAAATTGCTGATTTATTAACAAGTTAACAAGATTTTTGTAGTTAGAAGAGGCACTATAGATGAGGGAGCAAAAGGCATGCTAAGGGCAAAACACAAGCTAACCTAACACCACCTCCCACCCCCTCCCACCCCACAGGTGGACTATACGGGCTATTTCTCAGGCCCTCCTGGCTGCCCAAGAACAAAGGAAAGGGCAGAAAACAAATGGTTAAACTGATGGAGTCTCCATCAGTTTACAAATATCTTAGTAAATTATAAGAAAAAGGCAATCTTTCAATAGCCTAATAATCTCCAGGAACTCCCTACTAGCTTAATGATAATGCTTTGTTAGAGGGAAAAACACCTTAACTTGATAATCTTTTTTTTTTTTTTTTAATTTTTTAGTGTTAATTTTCAAGAGACAGAGCATGAGCAGGAGAGGGGCAGAGAGAGAGGGAGACAAAGAATCCGAAGCAGGCTCCAGGCTCTGAGCTGTCAGCACAGAGCCCGGACGCAAGGCTCAAACCCACAAACCGCGAGATCATGACCTGAGCCAAAGTCGGACGCTTAACCCACTGAGCCACCCAGGCGCCCCTTAGCTTGATAATCTTGATAGTAGCTAGGCCTCCAGTAATCTGTGAGTCTTCTTTAGCTTATGGGAGTCCCTTCGAGAAACTTTCTCTTGACTTTACATCCCCCAACTCCACAGCATATAAGCAGTCACTCCTTACAAACCCAGTGAAACTTTTTCTGCCCATGGGTCCTGTCCCTGTGATTTCATAAAATCACCTTTTTGCACCAAAGACTTCTCAAGAATTCTTTCTTGGCTTTCAGCTCAGAACCCCCACTGCTCCAAAACCCCATCATTATGAACTACATAGTCAAATATCCTTGATTCCCCAGATGAAGAAACCAAGACTCAGAGAAATTAAAACAGAACAAAACAAACAAAATAGCATTAGTTAAAAGAAGAGGTAAGAAGAGTAACAGATTTGTGAAAAGGGATTTCCTGTTTAGCACAATGCTGGGACAGTGAACTTCAACCCCAAATCTTTCTTGATAAACAATCCCAAATGCTCTAGGGCTTCACGATCAAAAAGAGTTAGAATGAATGGACATCCTTCAGTAATGGAGACACTTACTTGGGGTTCTTGAAGCAGCAGCAGCAGCAGGTGCGCCAAGCTAGCTTTCAGGTGAGCCACCTTCACATAAGCCGCCGACTCTCACAAGCTTTACACCCCAGCTGTGTTTCAAGATGGATCAAGTAGCTGACATTGCTGCTGGTCCCCTGTGCTTTCCCTGGCCGTGCTTATCACAGCCTCGCGCCTGGAAACGTCCCAGGCCGATGGCACAGCCGAACCTGGGCACACTACTCCATACGCCCTGCTGCCGACGTTTCTAGAGCGACAGCGAGCCCAGTGCAGTGAAGAACCCCACCGTGGTGCCCCAAGGGTCATCGCCAGGGCACACATTGCCTGTGTGCGCAGGGGGAAGGGGACTGAACGGTTGGCACTCGTCCCCTGCGGCGCACCAGCGAGAGGTCTAGAGGCGCTGCTGGAAGCCGCGGGCTGCAGGTCCAAAAGCGGAACCGGAAGTACCTCCCCAAGGCCCCAACCACGTGGCTTGGATCTTCTCCGCCCTCGCGAGCCCAGAGCGGGTGTGGCACTCCGGCAGTTCTGAAGAGATCGTGGTGGCGGTGAGATTGGGGCAAGGGAGAAAAAAAAAAAAAAAAAGGAAGAAAAAATGTTAGGACTTTGTTTTAACACATATGTGAGAAAACAATACTTAAGCGTGTAACTGTCACGTTTAAGTGGTCAATAAAAGATTCGCTATTAAATTTAAGTAAAACAGGCCATTTTAGAAAGAAATGAAAAGAAAGCCAGAGCCTGTGTCACTTATAATGAGCTTGAGAGCAAACAACAGTCTCCAATTAAAGTTTTCATTAGAATAAACAAATTTGATTTGAACATACTATCTCTAGGTGGTTGCAGCTCTGCAGGTATAAGACAGAGGGGGCATCACAAAAGGAAAAGAAAACTGTAATAATTGGTTTAAGGAAGAGTAGATAGAGGAAGCAGAGAGAAGAGATAGAGACAGAAGAAGTAAGAGATGTGGATAAGATGGGAACCATAGAAACAGGCTGGATTTTATATATTCATATAAAGGCCCACAGCGGGGGGAAAAATCTCTTTCTCCTTAGTTGATAAGTATTTCCTGCTATTGAAGGAAAAAAAAGAAAAGTCACCTAAGGGAAGAACACTGAACAACCACGATCTTACTACACCATGAAAATCGATGAGCTAGTGACTATCGTAGACTAACTTTTCTGGGTCTTTGCCCTTACGCAGAAGCCTCTGATTTCCTCTATTTTTTTTTTTAAACAAAACTGAAATTCTCTTGGTAAATGATATTTAAACACCATAATTTTCACAAACGGTGAGTGAATGGGAAAATCTGGGAAGGACTAGTACAAACTCAGCACATTTTTAAAATAATGCTGATGAAAAATTCCTTTTCTGGCAAGTCTTTTTACTTTTTTTTTTTTTTTTTTTTTCTAGGAGAGAGAGAGAGACAGCGTGAGCAGGGGAAGGTCAGAGAGAGAGGGAGTCACAGATCTGAAATAGGCTCCAGGCTCTGAGCTGGCAGTCAGCACAGAGCCCGACGCGGGGCTCGAACCCACGAACCGCGAGATCATGACCTAAGCGAAAGTCGGACGCTTAACCGACTAAGCCACCCAGGCACCCCAGGCAAGTCTTTTTTCTAAGTTTACACCTTAACACCTTACTCTCAGGCTTGGAATCAGCAGAGAGGCCAGTTAAACCTCCTCATGGACCTGTTCCTCAGGCCTAATCTGAGGATCTGACTTCAGCCTGTCCCCAAAGTTTACAGTTTCTTTTTCAAGTTCCCTCAGGCCACAGGAAGGCCTGCTGGAAATTCGGAGTAAGAAAGAAACAAGGTGCTCAGCTGAGTGAATCATGGAGAAAATATGTTTTACTATAGTAGAGACAAACTATAAAGCCTCGAGACTGATACTCCTCTTGATCATTGGATGAATCTTTGGAGTAAGAATAAATGTATTTCCAATGAAACCACTTAGACAGTACTCACCTGAATAGGCAAGTAGATTAAAGAAAAATATGCTCAGTACTTTAAAATTGTATAAAAGAATTGATCCTTGACAGTGGCTACATTGAAATTACTGCTGTTCACACGACTGTATACTTTTGTAAAGATGGGCCCAAGAGGAAAAGATGTCTGGTGTGATGATTTCAGGATCAAAATGAGCAGTTTGAGTTCAGCTATCATTCAAGCAAAAGTTTTGAGGACTTTTTACTAGGAATCTACAATTGGTGAAGAGCCACTATGTAAAAAAATGCAATGTACATTAGACAAGCTCATGCATTTTAAAGTCCAGTGTATCTTTCATAAAGTCAGGTACAAAGTACAAGGTGAGACTACTACAAGGTAGTGCTATATGAGATGGGAATATAAGAAAGTAAAAAATATGTTCTTAAAAACAGATTAGCAGTTGTTTTGTGCCTTTCACCTATTCTTGCAAGAGATGTCTGCATAAGGAAAACATGGGAACAGACCCATCTGTATTTTTTTGCCCAAAAAATAGATTTAGTGGCTGTTTTGCTTTGGGAGGCAAATTAATGCTCAGAGACTGAGTTTCATCTTTGCCAGCAATTTATTTACCACCAGATCAATATGGGAATTATAATAATTTCACAAGCCATTACTGTACAGGATAATGTCTCTTAATAAGCTTTATAAAGGAGTAACATATTCTAAACCAGTGATAGATGAATCACATTCTTCTTCCAGGCAAAGGGAGATGAAAGGAGTAAAGTCCAAATTTAGTTGAGGTATACCTTTATATTTGTTGGCACTTGGGAAAGATGGCTTAGCAGACTGAGAACTGATGTCCAGCTGTCAGTGTAAAAGTAAAAGCCTCCTGTTGCTGGAACACAATGCTAAGGAAGGATGGTGTGGGTGTTGACAGGCAAGAGGATTTCCTTTGTGGGGCCACTGCATGATTTTTACCACTTTCTTACTGTGATGGGAGCTACTTGCCCCAAGGTCTTCAGAGAACTATTTAGATCAGCAAAGAGTCCCCTCACCCAGACTGAATATTCTCAGATAGTCCTCACAAACTCTCCGTATTTATAGTATGAATGTGCCCTCGCCATAGTTGCTTCTTTATGTGTTTTTATTGATAACTCCATTGGGCCCCTTAGAAGCTGAGCTACTAAGTTCTTATCAGTGAAAACAGATGAGGTGATGATATCCTGTCACAGCTTACTTCACTCATAGCAAAACAACTTCAGTCTTAAAAAACAATTTCATTTTTGCCATAAACAAGTGGATTGGAAATTATATCAAACCAATATACAGCAGTGTCCCTAGGTCAGGTCTGCCTTAAAAAGTTGTAGACATCTGAGTTCTGTGGACCAAAGGAATATTTCCCTTCATGCCCTAATATATAGAAGCAAGAAATTTGGAAGGGATGACTGAAACAGTTGTCCTAAGGCTGTTTCAAATAACAGAAACCCAGTCAAACTAACTTTTAAAGAAAACCAAAGGGTCAATTAATCATAAAGATAGAAGGAGTACATGGAAGCCTCAGAGGGATTGGAATCAAGAACTGGAAAGCCATCAGAATGTAGTCACTAATTTCTCAGAGATTCTCACTCTCTGGGGCCACATGCTTTCTCATCTTCACTTCTCTGTATGATACCTTTCTTCTCTGGGGCCAACATAGCCACTCCAGCCCACCACTAACTACATCATTTCCTGGTTAAGAGCCTGGCAGACACTAACTAGTTCTTGTATCCCTGATTGGACTAGGTTGTTTGGGTTTACCCCAGGCAATTGGCAAAAGTTTGGATTATGGGGCCACCTGGATGGCTTAGTCGGTTAAGTGTCCAACTCCTGGTTTTGGCTCAGGTTATGATCTCAGAGTTCATGGGTTCAAGTCCTGCATCAGGCTCTGCACTGACAGTGGGGAGCCTGCTTGGGATTCTCTCTCTCCCCTCTCTCTCTGCCTCTCCCCTACTCATGCTCTCCTTCTCAAAATAAATTTTTTAAAAAGTTTGGGTTATGGAATTGAAGCATCATTTCCAGGATTCATCCACTTGTATGGGTCAGCTATTTGCAGACTAGTCTGGGGAATCAACCAAAAAAAGGTCAACCACAATAGTAGGTTAGATTACTTCATCACATTAAATCGCCAGAGAGTTACCAGGTTACCCTCTTTTCTCAAGTTGAATATATTTTAGAAAGAATCCATATTAATAGATTGCCATTCATAGTTTGTTAAGGAAGGCCTTTACTTATGTATATGAAAAGATGTATTTAAAGTTAATGGTCAGAAGTTTAACCCCCTGTTATATCAATGCATATTTGATAAAAAGCATATTTGATTTCTATTTGATTTACATTTAAAAAAATTTTTTTAATGTTTTTTATTTATTTCTAGGAGAGAGAGAGAGACAGCGTGAGCAGGGGAGGGTCAGAGAGAGAGGGAGTCACAGACTCTGAAACAGGCTCCAGGTTCTGAGCTGGCAGTCAGCACAGAGCCCAATGCGGGGCTCAAACCCACGAACCGCGAGATCATGACCCAAGCGAAAGTAGGATGCTTAACTGACTAAGCCACCCAGGCGCCCCCTCTGATTTACGTTTTAGTGCTGGAACAGATAATATAGATCATTGTGACAGGGATAGCCTAAAGATTCACCTTTCTCTTCCATAGTGTCAAATTGTTGTTGGGAAGGAGCCGTCAACTGTGGGACTGCATACCCCAGGCACTGCTGCATCTAAGGAGAACTGTATCCTGGTTCTTGCCAATGTTGACACACAGTGCTATGATTAAAACCACGTGTTAAAAGATGACAGAGCCTCTGTCAACCTGGGTCCCTGAGTGCCTGTGTGCACAAGAAACATTAAGAAAGGAATTCTGGGAGCACCTGCATAGTTCAGTCAGTTAAGCAGCCAACTTCAACTCAGGTCATGATCTAGTGGTTCATAAGTTCAAGCCCCACGTCAGGCTTTGTGCTGATAGTTCATAGCCTGGAGCTTGCTTTGGATTCTGTGTCTCCCTCTCTCTCTCTTTCCCTCCCCAGCTCGCACTTTGTCTCTCTCTCAAAAATAAATAAGCATTAAAAAAAGAGTTAAAAAAAACAAGCAAGAATTCTGCCCAAGGAAATACCTTAGCCATATGCTTAGGACATACAGATATGCTTGGGAGAGGTGAGAATTTCTCCTAAAATCATATCAAAGTATACATTAGTGTTATTCAGTGTGTGGTTAAAAACCACACAAGAACTTTTTGTTGCCAACCAGTGAAGGATGAGAAGCTTGCCTTGGAATGTAAATTGGCTGCATCACTGAGCATACTGTTCAGTTCTACTGACATTATTAATTTTTAGGGAGACTATTTTGCTGGAGAAGCAATGTGTTGATTTACATTCTGATATAAGCACCTGAACTTGTCATACACCAGTACTTTGAGTAACCCTGGTGTGAATGATCCATATTTGATTCATTCATGAGAGCAAGTTGATTTTATTCTTTAAACCAAAGTACCATATGGACATGCTGAAAACAAAACAAAACAAATGGAAACTAACAGTGAAGAAAGGAGGCATAGATGAAAAAAAAGACATTTCTTTTCTCCTTGAGCCCACTCAAATCCTTCTGCACAAATTAATCACTTTCTTGTGTATCCAGTCAGAAAATATTATGAGCATATCTGCATATAAAAATATCCAGTTTTAAAATATGTACAAATGGAATTAGAGTATTAAAACTTTTTGATACCTTGCCTTTTCATTCAGTGTTTCTTAAAACACTTGTACATCAACAACTATACATCTATCCCATCTCATGTGAAGGCTGTATAGTAGGAATATAACTGTATCATAATATAACTAAATTAGTAATTCATTTGTGGGCATGTACCACATTTCTAATTTGTTTTTTCTATTAAAACAATATTTCAATAAATAAAATTATACATACATACAGAAAATTGTGTGTACTATTAAAATATGTAAGATGGAATCTTTGAATCAAAGGAATGTATATATGAATATTTACAAGATATTGTCAAATTGAAGAAATTTCCTTCAGAAAGATGGTTCTCTTTTGCAAATGAATATGAGAGTATTTTTCTTTTATTTTCTCTACCTTTTGTTTTTAAATTTTTAATGTTTTATTTATTTCTGAGACACAGAGAGACAGAACATGAGCAGGTAAAGGGCGTAAAGAGAGGGAGATACGGAATCTGAAGCAGGAGCCTGAAGCAGGGCTTGAACCCACAAACTGTGAGATCATGACCTGAGCTGAAATCAGACACTTAACCTACTGAGCCACCCAGGCACCCTATCTCTACCTTTTCTTTTACTTTTTCCTATTGCCTCACGAAAGCAACTACTGGACAGTAACATTTTAGCCAATCTGATAAGTGAATAATGTTTAGATTTGAACTGTTAGAGTGTGGGTGAGCTTTTCTTCCCCTAAGGAGTGATAAATACAGGACAAGCTCAGGAAAACCAATTGTACCAAGAACATTCAAGGAAAGAGCCTGAGAACTGAGACGCCATTTGGAAAAATAGATTTTTCTCTCTTATGGGTTTGAGGGTTCTCATTTCTGTTTCTTTCTGCATGTCCCACGCCCTCCCACACACACACCTCTCCTCTCCTCTTTCTTTCTCTCTCTTTTACTCTCTCTCCGTCAGTTTTCTCTGCTGAATTAGGCACTGGAAAAGATGATGATGCACCACAGCACCAGTGTTCAAGCAAAAGAGATTGACTAATATTATGGTTTTAGATCCCCAAGAATGAAAAACTGATGAGTCCAGTTAGTCATGTTTGCCACAATATGAACACAGGGTCCTCCATCCTATCCACTATGATTTCAGCAGTAAGAGAAGGGAGTGAGTCTAATAACAGAATAGCAGAAAGAGAAATTAAGAAAACAATTCCGTTTACAATTATACTAAAAGAATGAAATACCTAGGATTAAGGTTAACCAAGAATGTGAACAATCTCTACTATGAAAACTATAAAGCATCGTTGAAGGAAATTGAAGGTGACACGTATGGAACTCTGTGCTCATCAATTGGAAGAATTAATGTTGTTAAAATGTTCATACTACCCAAAGCAATCTACATATTCGGTGCACCCTCTATCAAAATATCAACAGCATTTTTCACTGGACAAGAGAAAGTAATACTAAAATTTTTATGGAGTCACAGAAGATCCTGAATACCCAAAGCAATCTTGAGAAAGAAGAGCAAAGCTGGAGGTATCACAATCCCAGATTTCAAGATATACATCTATAATAATCAAAACAGTATTATAGTAGCACCAACATACACATATAGATCAATAAAAAAAGGTATATAATCCAGAAATAAACCCATGCTTATATGCTCAATTAATCTATGAAAAAGAAGGCAAGAATATAAAATGGCAAAAGGAATCTCTTCAATAAATGGTGCTAGGAAAACTTAACACCTACATGCAAAAGAATGAAACTAGACCACTTTTTACACCACACACAAAAGTAGACTCAAAAGGAATTTAAGACCTGAATATGAGACCTGAAATCATAAAAGTCCTAGAAGAAAACATAGGCAGTCATTACCTTGGTAACAGCCCTAGCAACATTTTTCTAGATATGTCTCCTCAGGCAAGGGAAACAAAAGCAAATGTAAGCATTGGGCCTACACCAAAATTAAAAGCTTTTGCCCAGCAAAGGGAACCATCAATAAAAGGAAAAAGTCAACCTACAAAATGGAGAAAGGTACTTGCAAGTTACATATACAGAAAGGGGTTAATATCCATAACATATAAATAACTCATACAACTCAACACCAAAAAATAATCAATCCAATTAAAAAGTGGGCAGAGGACCCAAACAGACATTTTTCCAAAGAAGACATACAGATGGTCAACAGACACATGAAAGATACTCAACATCACTGATCAGCAGGGAAATGCAAATCAAAACCACAATGAGATATTATCTTTCACCAGTCAGAATGACTAGTATCAAGAGCACAAGAAATTACACGTGTTGGTGAGGATGTGGAGGAAAATGAACCCTTGTGCACTGTTGGTGGGAATGTAAATTGACGGAGCCACTATGGAAAACAGTATGGAGTTTCCTCAAAAAATTAAAAATAGAAATACCATATAATACAGTAATTCCACTACTGGGCATTTACTCAAAGAAAACAAAAACACTAATTTGTAAAGATATGTATGCAACCCTATGTTTTTTGCAGCATTATTTATAATAGCCAAGACGTGGAAGCAACCTAAGGGTCTATTGTTAGATGAATAGATAAAGGATAAGTGATATGTGTATAATATGGGATATTACTCAATTATAAAAAAGAATGAGATTTTTTCCATTTGCAACAACATAGGTGGAACTAGAGGCTGTTAAGTGAAATAAGTCAGACAGAGAAAGACAAATATCATATGATTTCACTTATATGTGGAATATAAAAAACAACATGAACAAACAAAGCAGAAACAGACAAATACAGAGAACAAACTGGTGATTGCCAGAGGGAAGGGGAGAGGAGGATTGGCAAAATGGGTGAGAGGAAGTGGAAGGTATAGAATTCCATTTATGGAATGAATAAGTCATGGGGATGAAAGGTACAGCATAGGGAATATAGTCAATGGTATTGTAATAGTGTATGGTGACAGATGGTAGTTACATTTATGATAAGCACAGCATAATTTACAGAGTTGTTGAATCTCTGTGTTGTATATCTGAACTGATTACCATGTGTACCATTGTATGTCAACAATATTTCAATTAAAAAATAGAGAGATAAGGGGGGGATGAATGGTGCATGAGGAAGATAATTGAAAAAGAATCTTCCCTCATGGGTCATACACAGTATTAACTCGTGACCTAGAATTGGTCTGTTTCTTAAATGTTATTCTTCAGTATTCTACTCTTTATCACAAACTGTCTCCCTATTTTTTTTTACTTCTTCATTACTATTACAAACATGTTCTTCAAATTCATTAAGCCCTTATATGTTTGACCCTTCCCCTTCCTCCCTGCCCATCACCTGCCACATGTCTTGTTCAAACCTAAAAATACTGACTCCTTGGTCTAGAAAAATTACACATGACAACTGAGAATTTATTCAACCATCATCTTTCTCTGCTTTGCACCTGGACTTCTGAGCACTGCCTAAAAAAGTCCCCAAAGCAAATGGATTGTTCAAAGCATTACAGTTTTCAAAACGGCAGCAATATGCTCAATACTGCTGGACAGTTCTGTGCTTTCTCCTTGGTTATGCTCCTTCCTCATGCCAAACTTTTAGCCTCTGCTCAAGTCTCTCACTCTAGGAAACCTTTTCTCGCTACAGGGTGATCTCTTAATCATACACTGTCTAAGGTCATTTCTTTTGCTTTTAAGCATCTGAGGACTCGTCTTCACATTGATCTATAGAATCAAAATTCCTCAGCATAAGATCCTTCATGGAGTGGCTCCTGCTCACCTCCCATTACACCTCCCATACTCCAGCCAAACCAATAACAGAGATCTCAGGATGCTCCAGCCTCTCTCACACCACTCTGTCTTTGCACTTCCCATTTTACTCTTTAGCATGTCATCTTCTTGCTTGGCTTGGCAAGCTCTATTCATTTCAAGTGTAAGCTCCTCTAAGAAGCCTTGCAGGATGCCCTTCTACTCCCACACCACATCCTTCTCTGTTGGAGTCTGTGTCTTTCTCTTTGAACTTAGGGACCCTTTGCCTTCTCTACTCCCACCTCAGTCCCAGTCTTATAATTCTGTGCCTCAGAGCAGAGGTTTTATGACTCAAAAACTAACAAAAAAAAATTGGTTACTTAATAACCAATAAATGTTTCTAGAATGAATAGACAGATGAGTCTTTATGTGAAGAACAGGACATTCCATTTAGTGATTGGGTGACTGGGAGAAAGTGTGGGTAACATAGTATGTAAGATTATGCCCTCCTATTATATAATATTGGGGGAAATAGGTTCTACTTACAAAAATGGGTTAGAAAAAAGCTTAGGGCAGAAAAGCCACCACCACAGAGCAAAAGCACCTGAGGTTAGCTAGCGAGATATTGTAATGGAATCACAAGTAACTTGTTATATCACTTACAGGACATTACTTTCCATCTGACACCAATGTACATTGATCACAACCACTTGACCCCCAGGCCCTTTGCTTCTTACTCGCACAAGTTAATGATTACTATCTGATTGTTTTCACCACTTGTGTAAGATCTTGTTTTCTTCACATTCACCACATGGGTAATATCTTATGAGCTCCGTAAATATGGAGATGAAACCCCTGCTCAGGACTCTTGTATACTCCTGGACGTTAGCCCCTCTGGTATTCGATTCTGGATCTGCTCTCTTGTTGGACAAGAGAGAACTCTAGGTGCCTAGTCTGCGACATAATGTCATTAATACCAATAACCTTAACAACACTGAAAGGTCTCAATCTTCTTAAAATAGAGGATTGTCCTTTCTTGAAGTTAATTACCTTCAACAATACTTTATGGAAAAAACGGTTTTTAGTATTTGTAGATGTCACATGGGATCGAAACTGTGGTATCTCTACTTTCTACTCTCCATTCCCAATAAGGGGATAAGGGAGAAATATCCTGACACTCTGAAGGGAAATCAATACCCAGAGATTCATCATCACCTACAGAGACAGAATTTTCCAGACTGACAGGCTTTACTGAAACCTCTGAAGGTGTTAACAGGCCAAAAGGAAGATTGTGTTAACCAGAGTAGCATCAATCAGAAGCCTATGGAAGTAGAGGCAAAAAAGCAGATCAAAAGATAACCACAATTTCAGTGTTTTTGAAGCACCTGGAGCGCTTATTAAAAATACTGGTGACCAGGGGTCCCTGGGTGGCTCTGTTGGTTAAGTGTCCGACTTTGGCTCAGGTTATGATCTTGTAGTTCACAAGTTTGAGCCCCACATAGGAATCTGTGCTGACAGCTTAGAACCTGGATCCTGCTTCTGATTCTGTGTCTCCCCCTCTCTCTGCCCCTCCCCCACTTGTGCTCTCTCTCTCTCTCTCTCTCTCTCTCAAAAATAAATTAAAATATATTGTTTTAAAATGCTGGTGACCAAGCCCCATCTCAGTCCTGTCCTACTAAATAAGAATCTCTGAAAGAGGAGCCCATGAATCTGAATTTTTTAAATTTTTATTTATTTTTTATTTCTTTAAAGAGAGGGAGTGTGAGCAAGTGTATGAGCAGGGGAAGGGCAGGGCGGTGGAGGGAGAGAGAGAGAGAAAGAGAGAGAGAGAGAATGTTAAGCAGGCTCTATATGTGGAGGCTGACTCAGGGCTTGATCCCACAATCCTGGGATCATGACCTGAGTTGAAATCAAGCATCAGATGCTTAACGGACTGAGCTACCCAGCCATTGCCATGAATCTGAATTTTCAAAAGTTTTTCTGGGGGCACCTGGGTGACTCAGTCAGTTAAGTGTTCGACTTCAACTCAGGTCATGATCTCACTGCTCAAAGGTTCAAGCCCTGTGTCAGGCTCTGTGCTGACAGCTTAGGGCCTAGAACCTGCTTCAGATTATGTCTTCTGTGTCTCCTCCTCTCTCTGTCCCTCCCCTGCTCACATTCTGTCTCTGTCCCTCAAAAATGAATAAACAGTAAGAAAATTTAAAAAAATTTTTTCCTGATGTTTCTTTGGCCCATTAACCTGTGGGAGCATTGATTCAGACATGACTCCCCCAGAGCTGCCCTGGGGCAAAAGGAAGGATACCAATGTGTAGATGGGCATTTCAGGCTAATCAAACCCAGATGCCCTTTAAATTGTCAGATCACAATGTACTTCCCCTGTTTTGATTCCATCCTCACTAAGCACCCTCCAACAATTCACTTTCCACATAGCTAACCTACTTGAGGAGACTGTGAAGGTATAGCCAGTGTGTATTTTAGTTATTTCACAGTGATGTTTCTCATTGCAAATTGACTGTTGTGGTTGTCCCATTTAATAATCTCGTATAAGCTCTGTACCCCTGAATCTGATCAATTCTTTAATAATTTTTTCAAATATATTGAGCATCTGGACATGTAAGGCTAGAGAAAGACCCTAGATTACCTCTGTGTGCAAAGTCTTTCTTAAGTAATATCTCTGGCCTCCTCCTCCTAATCCCTTCTCCTTTACCCCAACTGTCTTAACTTTCTGAAATATTTATTTTGAGTTTGCAGTGGTTTTATCTTAAGAGATTAAATTCATATACAATGTCTAGCCAAGTTCTTCTGTCTCAGTCAAACTGGGCTCAAAGATGATGCTTCTTGGGTGCCTGGGTGGCTCAGTTGGCTAAGTGTCCAACTCTTGGTTTTGGCTTAGGTCATGATCTTGTGGTTTGTGAGTTTGAGCCCTGCATTGGACTTTGCTCTGACAGGGCAGAGCCTGCTTGGGATTCTCTCTCTCCCTCTCTCTACCCCACCCCTGTTCTCTCTCTCTCTCTGAAAATAATAAATAAATAAACTTTTTAAAAAATGATGCTTCTTAAGAAACTTGACAGAATCTAGTTTCTATTTTTCCTGTAGGAGTAAGGCCAAACTCTGAAACAGTAGTTTTTAACTAAGGATGAATTTGCCCACCAGGAGACATTTGGCAATGTCTAGTGACATTTTTGATTGTCACAATTGGGGGATGCTACTGGTGTCTAGAGTTTAGAGGCCAGGAATGCTAGCTAAACATTTTACAATGCACACAACAACTCCCTACAAAAAGAAAATTATGGTAGGCACAGGATATATGAGAACTGTCTGTACTTTCTGCTCAGTTTTACTGTGAACCTAAAACTACTCTAAAAAATAAAATCTATTTTTAAGAAAAGAGAATTCTTTAGCCTAAAATGTTGGTAGTACCAAATTTGAGAATCCTTGCCCTGAAGGAAGCTAGAAAAATTCTTTCCTACTTCTGAAACTTCATTCAACTTTTATGACAATGCTAGCTAACTTTTGTAAAGGGTAGAAATTTTGCATATGAGTGCTTTTAAAGTGAGTTCAGATGTATCTCTTTCTCTCATTCAAATCAGAAGATGATGTTATAATTGAGTAACATATGCTCTACAACATCACCCTTGAGACAAAGCCATTTAGTTATACCACAAATATGAACCATGCTGAGATGTGAATTGAATTCACTTTTAAAAGACACATTTATGTCAACAGAGGTAAACTAAATTAGAAGTATGAGATGTTAATGCAACAGAAATTTGGTCTTGGAATCTGGTTGTAAGGGATGACCTACTTTGTGGGGGGTTTTCATTTTTGATTTCCAGAATCTGTGTGTTTCCCTCAGCACATGAGCCTCCATACCCACATCTTGTGGGCCATATGGTGCTCTTTTGGAATGACTTTCATTTGATTTTCTCCCTTCTTTAGAAATATTTCCTTTATTTTTCACTTTGTCAGACAATGTTGAGGTCCTTGAAGAAGGGTCTGTTGTCTTAATGTTCTTCTTATTTGTGACCTTTGATGATTATAACAAGATTCTTATCAGAACATTATACCTTTTGGAAAAGAGCAGAAGTGTAACTCTTTTGGTGAAGTTTAGGAAAGCATTTCTATATAATTTATTTGGATGTAGAGAAATGAAAGAATCCACTCTTCATTTGGGATCAGCATGTCAATAATTGTGTGAAAAAATCACAGATTTCATTTGTGTGGTGGAGGAAATGGGCAAGAAGAGAAGTAAGTTAAAGGTTAGGATGTGAGAATATAAATGACGCTTCCTGAGGATTTATCAAACTGCCTACCTCAATGCCATGAATGAAGGTCATTTGATAACATCATTTGTGATTTGAAGTTTCATTAGTAAAGATGAGAGAAAATGGTTAACTGCTTTTTACAAGGACAAAGGAAAAATGAATGGTGGAAATTAACTGTCTGTTAGTTTTAAAAGATGCCAACAGGACAGCAGGGGAGAATCAAGATTAATTAAATACAATTAAAAAGTGGAACTCAAAAAAAAAAAAAAAGTGGAACTCACTGTACCAAAACAGAGCCTGGTTACTTCCCAGAAATGTGGTCCCTCCCCCTGTTTTCCCTCCATCCATCTTCTCCTTTGGATGTTGTTGGTCAGCTTCAGTGTAATACTCAGTTGCCAATGAGGCTGTGTGGAAGCACTCTACTCTTTCCTTCTGGCAGGTCACCTCCACTTCTATGTCAACTGTTATATTTGCTTAGGACATTTCCACCATTGCATCTGCCCCCAAATTCCACACTCCCTAAAACTCCTGGTTGGGAAATTGCTTATCAGAAGTGTAGACCTAGTCATTATCTGTAGGGTGAAACCTTCTCTAATGTTTAGGATCTCAGATTAGGGGCGCCCGGGTGGCTTAGTCGGTTAAGTGTCCGACTTTCGCTTAGGTCATGATCTCGCGGTTCGTGGGTTCGAGCCCCGCGTCGGGCTCTGTGCTGACTGCCAGCTCAGAGCCTGGAGCCTGTTTCAGTCTGTGACTCCCTCTCTCTCTGACCCTCCCCTGCTCGCGCTGTCTCTCTCTCTCCTAGAAATAAATAAAACATTTAAAAAAAGAAAAAAAAAAGAATCTCAGATTAATGGAAAGCCTTTCCCAGTTGATCGTTGCATATCAACTGTATGAAGCCAGACAGCCTTTGAATAAGCTTACACATACTGTTTTAGCCAAACACACACACACACACACACACACACACACACACATACACACAAATCTGAAATGCAAAATAACTGAAAAGGAATTTAAATCTCTACCACAGTGGCTCAACCCAGTGTCAAAAGGGGTTTATGTTTGTATCACATGTAAAGTAATTTCAAAGCCTCTTTCCCCATCTCTTTCCAATGATCTCACTAGGAACACAAGCTTCTAGGGAATGCCCCTTCTCTAGCCCCCAAAACTATCTTCACATTCACTTTATGATAGGCAGAGTACCTCCTACCAGCTTTTGTTCTCTTCAGCTATCCATCAAATCTATAATGTAGATTAATCTAGACTTTCAAGGTTTTTTCAGTTCTGCTTTCTATCCTTTACATGGGTCAACAAACTCAAATGCCAAGCACCTGCAAAGCAATGAAGTCTTGCTACTTTGGAAGTGATATTAAAGACAAAGGTTATACAAATCCACAGTTTTCCTTTATAAAACATATATGCATGCACACAACAAGGCACTATTCTTTTTTTTTTTAAACTTATTTTTAAGAGAAAGACACACAAAGAGCATGAGCAGGGGAGGGACAGAGACAGAAGACACAGACTCTGAAGCAGGCTCGAGGCTCTGAGCTGTCAGCACAGAGCCCGCTGTGGATCTCAAACCCATGAATGGGAAGATCATGACCTGAGATCTGACACTTAACTGACTAAGCCACCCAGGTGCCCCAAGGCACTCTTCTTCTTGAAGGAGAAGACTATCAATTCGTATGTCAAATTGTAAAAAGTATGTCTATACGTGATTAGTGTTTTAGCGGCCAGAGCAGGAAAAAGCATTTCAGCATATCCCCTAGAAAGAATAATTCCATCCTATAATAGGCTACTCTCTGAGAAAGTTCTTGAAATGTTCTGATTGGTGCCGACTGTCAACGCCACAGAGTTTTCTCTTTCTTAATGTGTTAATGGGACTGCTCTCTAGGCAGAAAGAGTGGCATGTCTTCAGGCTTCTCAAAAAGGATCCTCTTTTCAGTTCTTCAGTGAGTTAACCCTGCAGATGGTTGCCTCCTCTGGGCAAGATGTTCAGTTGGCCTTTGGAGGATCTTTTCAACTAAGAGTGTCCTACACTGGCTGGGATTCTGAAGATAATGGTCAGCACTCAGGACTGGGAGCAGATGATGAGAAGCACTGTTTTCCCAATTAGCAAGAAAAACAGAGGGCCTTGTTACTACAGGCACATCTATACGTGTATTTTGTAAAGGAAAGTATCATTTTATTAACACATTATCTTTAAAATCACAAAATTGATAAGTGCTACATTAAGTGTTACATCTGCTAATGTAGGGCTTCAGGTAGCTGGGAGATCAGAGCAAATTGAGTCAGTCCTGAAGAGGGAAGGAAGCCCTGAATAATGACTTAAGGGAGAACTAAAGACCTAACCATGCTCCTACTTTTTTCAATTTGAGGGAAAAAAATCCATGTATTGAAATTTTTGCTCTTTTCTGAAATTTTCAAAAATTTCTGTCAACCCAGGAAAAATGTTCTACACATATATTTCTTCTTTTAATTATTTATTTTAGAAGGATTACGAAAAGAATATCATATATTTAGCATCAGAGGTTGTTAATAATCAAAAGTGAAGGTATGGCTTCTAAAATCTATAGATGTTTATTACAGAGATTTTGGAAGCTACAGAAAAGAGCACCTGTAATTCCACCACTTAGAGATAATCTCTGTTGGGGCGCCTGGGTGGCTTAGTCGGTTGAGCGTCCAACTTTCGCTTAGGTCATGATCTCGCGGTTCGTGGGTTTGAGCCCCGCGTCGGGCTCTGTGCTGACTGCCAGCTCAGAGCCTGGAGCCTGTTTCAGTCTGTGACTCCCTCTCTCTCTGACTCTCCCCTGCTCACTCTCTCTCTCTCTCTCTCTCTCTCTCTCTCCTAGAAATAAATAAAACATGAAAAAAAAAGGATAATCTGTCTTAACATTTCAGTGTTAGCTTATGTTTTTAAATGTCTTTCCTGAAGAGTGACTCCAGAAGTCTTCTAATATTTTGAACATTTTATTATGAAACTTAACCACCCATAAATATAATCATTAGATCATTGTTCTCTGACTGGAGACGTATGCCAGAAAAGTTCTTTTTGAGTTGTAGGCACTCACTTGTGTTCTTAATAGCCTCATGTTTTCTTCTTTCCTACAGCCCTACTTCCATCTCCTAAAGACTCTCAAAGGGACTATAATAAGTGAAATGGTTAACTTTTGGGTGGGGAAAAGCCACCTGCTCTTATGAAGAGTTTCTACAAGTCATTCCATGATTTCTTTTTAATAGCCTCTTACCCCAGGTCATTTGGAAATTTACAGTATTCTTCAGTTGCAACCTTTTGGAGTTTTGAGGATATTTTTCTATTGCTAACATAAAATGTTAACAATAAGTGAACAGATGCTTTTTTTGTTGTTGACAAATAGGATGACTCTGTATTTTAACACCAAAAGGTCCATTTCCTCACAAGACTGTAAACCTTCCATTAGCATCATAGTTAAATTTAAGGACTGGTTTTATTTACTAAGTATTTTATTTTTCACATGTCTAACATACCTTAAAAAATGAAACATTGGAGTTATAAAAACTAGCATATTTGCCGGTATTATATTTATTAATAAGCTATTTTGATTTAACAGCATTCTTCTTGCCTCACTCCTAAGTAATTAAAGGCATTTTAAAGACATTCATGCCATTCTCTATTTCCACTTCAGAATTTTTGCTTTCTCACACTTCTCTAAAAAGCAGAGTTACTTTTAGATTCCTGTGTTGTGCAGCTCCACCACCCTCTGGCCATAAACAATGTAATCATGCACTGTTCTTCATATCACTGATTTTATTCTTTTATTCAGGATTTTATTCTTTTTTAAAAATTGTTTACTTATTGATTTATTTTGAGAGAGATAGAGTGTGTGTGTGAGTGAATGGGGGAAGAGCAGAGAGACAGGGGGAGAGAAAGAACCCCACGTAGACTCCATGATGTCAGTGCAGAGCCCGAAGTGAGGCTCAAGCCCATGAACTGTGAGATCATGACGTGGGCTGAAACCAAGAATCGAATGCCCAACTGACGGAGCCACGCAGGTGCCCCCACTTTCAGAGTTTAATATTTGTCTCAGTCATCATGTTACCTCCAATTCCTGCCATAACCTTGGAAGAATTCAGTTTCCAAAGGAAACAATACATCCGATAGTTGAAGCTTAGTTTCATAATCATTTTAAATCAAATTACTTTTGTCTCATTAATCAATATTCTTTCTTGGAATTGTTAAGTAAAAACCAACTTTGATATTTCCCTCCACAACCACATCTTCCTCTTCTTTCATTTACTTTCATTAAATCTGCTCTTTAATTAACTAAGACCCGTAGGTCTTCAATTGTTCTCTCTAATTCCATTTGATCAGTTCCCTTTTGGCTTTTCTTCTTCCCTTTATGGCTTAAATACTATGGTCAAATTATTTCAACTAGTCCTTCCTAATGTTTCAAAGTCTTACCAACTGTTCTGATATATTGTATAGGAAAAAACCACTACTCCTGAGTGTCGTCTTTACTCTCTCACTGCAGCCGCACTAGGCACTTTTGACACCAAATGTTTTTTCCACGCCAAGAAATTCTGGGATGCTAGCTCTGTGTCCTACGATTTAACTCAGTTCTAACACTACCTACCCAGAGATACCATCAGATTCCACAGGTTAAAAGCTCAGCCTCTCAAGACTGCCTTCCACCACTTCAGATGCCAGTTGCCAGTAGTAGGTCTCCAGGTTACCCACAACTTCTGTCCAACGTGGCAATGGATTGGAGGTTTCCATGATCTCCTTCTTCTTGGACTAGATTATTTTCCAGGACAACTCATAGAACTCAGAGAAACATTGTATAAACACTGTTTATACAGAAACATGTATATCAGTTTGTTAAAGGATATAGATGAACAGTCAGACAAAGAGATACAAAGGGTGAGACCTGGGAGGATCTTGAGCTCACCAGCTTCTGTCCCTTTAGGGGTCAGGTGCACCACTCTCCAGGTATGTGGGTATATTGACCAACCTGGAGCTCTCCAAACATCACAATATTACCATTTTATGGACACCTTCCTTACGTAGCCATGATCAATTATGAACTCAATGTCTAGCCCCTCTTCCCTCTCTGGAGAATGGGATTGGGGCTGAAAGTTCCAAGCTTCTGATATCGGCTTGTTTTGTTGTTGTTGTTATTGTTATTTTCTTTTGTTTTGTTTCTGATGAACAGACCCCCTTGTCGGGAGCCATCCTGAGTCACTATATTAGAACAAAGTTTTTTTTAAATATCAAAAACTTCATATATATTCTAATATTACATGTATACACACACATATATATTTAAAGCAAAAAGCTGTAATATTGTATTGGAGATTTATAATTTAAGAAACTATAGGGTACATGGGTGGCTCAGTCAGTTAAGCATCCAACTTCAGGTCAGGTCATGGTCTCCCGGTTCATGGGTTCAAGCCCTGCATCAGACTCTGTGCTGAATGTTTGCTCAGAGCCTAGAGCCTGCTTCGGATTCTGTGTCTCCTTCTCTCTCTACACCTCCTCCCTCTCATGCTCTGTCTCACTCTGGCTCTCAAAAATAAATAAGTGTATATATATAGAGAAAAAGAAACTATAATACATGTGACAACTATAATGTAAAGTTTGAGGTGGTAAGTGGACTTATAGAATTGTCAGATTTTTACATTTTATGTGAAGTATAAAATATTAACTCTAAGCAGACTGTCAAACAACTTAAGAATGTATATATACTCATCACCCAGGAAATTACAAAGGATTTGAGAACCAGGGTCTCAAGAACCAGGGTCAAAGACCAAATAGTAGAACAAAAGGTGCTACTAGTGTTCTTATCACTTAGGACTTTATAAAGTTTCAGGATCCCTATGTCAAGAATGAGGGACAGAGACCAATATATATATTTTTCTATTATCTCACATATGTGAAGCCACATTTCTCCATTATTCATCCATTTACCTTTTCTCCTCCTACCTGCTGACCTGGGAAGCTGGCTGAAAAAAAAATCCCAAAAACTTTTCAGATTGGAGTTTGTACAAATGTATGATTTCCAATATCCACTGAGCCTTTTATGTAGCCTTGAACTTCCCTTGTTCTTGGAAAGATTACTTTCCCACTTCCCACAACTATCGTCAACTCAGTACCTCACTTTAATTCAAGTCCCCCACCCCATCTTTCCTGGCAGATGGCCTTGTCTTCTACTTCCTAGTAAGAAGAAACAAGTCCTGTCAGCTTCCTTCTTGCTTACTTCCAATTTCACAGGACAAAGTGTTTTCTTTCTAAAATAAATCCCTCACAATGACTATTGGTTTCTCCAAAGATTTGCCACTACTTACTTTTTCAGCTTTTTATAACATCTCTTCCTCACTAGTAAAATGCTTATTTCCATTTCCTCTGAACTGTTGCTAAAGTCTGTAATATAGCTTTTTATGCTTTTCTATGTTTTCCAAGTTTTTAAAATATATTTTGTCACTAGATACAAAAACAACTCAATTTAATACAATCTGTTCTGTCTCTCACCTTGAACAAATTTCTTGAAAGAATAATAGCATTCCATACCCAATATTTATATTTTCTCACCTCTAATTTGTTATTCAGTCCCATGTTACCATGTTTCTGCTATACTGTGTCTCCCTTTGTTCACAAAAGTCACCAAGAATTTTCTAAATAAGTACATTAACACTTATTTCTTCTTTTTTCTTATTTCGCTTTTCTATGCCATGTATCATTGTTCAAGAGTCCTGCATTCTCTCCTGCTCTTACTTTACATGATCTCCCTGAGTGATAGCATCCACATCCATGGCTTTTAGGGATGCAATTACACTAAGGATATCCAGGGTTTGTCTTCTTTGAGCTCCCAAATCAGATCTCAACTGCCCATTGATTATCTCTTCATGGTAATGGCACACAGGCATCTCAAATTTAAAGGTTTAGAATGATACCAGTCATCTCCTCATTCAAATCTTCTTTCTTTGTTTTCTATATTGATGACTAGTAATCTCCTTATCCCATCTTCCAAGGCAGAAGAGCTATTCTAGTTTGCTTTGTTTCCCATATTCAATTATTTACCAAATCTATGTTGTTTCAACAAACAAACACATGTAGAAAATGCTATGTAATTTTCCTTTTAATCCTAACTGTCCCATTTTAGTATAGAGCAATTGCTTTCTAACTCTCTTTGGTAGATGGCTACTCAATTTACTGCAAGTCACCAGCTCCAGTAGAGGAGTCTCTTAATGGCCAAGCTTCTATTAGTTAACCCCATCTCCTAAACATGAATGGTGATCCAAGTTGGGCCATCAGATTATTTCCTCTAAAAATCTGAAATATTTCTGAATAAATGAACAGAAAGACCAAGAGTTGGTAGAACTGATATATAGTAATGGTGCCACTTTAGGTAGACTGCCCACAGTTCCTGTAGCACCCTCGGTTCTGTCCATTGTCTTAGTTGTTAATAATTTCCTCAAAGAAATGAGATAACATTTTACAGTAAATTTCCTTTTTTTGTTAATTTTAGCCCATTTTTTCATGTTCCTTAAAACCAAAACCTCCTTAAAGTACGCCCTCAGGTTTGTAATACTACTATTGGAGTTCTCTTTCTGAAAGAAGAGGTAGGTCTTATTTCTCTTCTTAAATTATTTCAGAGATACACCATGGTCTAGCATATAAAATGCAAATTCCATGGCTAAGCATGAAAAAAACTTCAAAATCTGGGTTCTTCTTCCTTCCTTGTGTTATCATCCAATAATTTCTGTGTATAGTAGTAATTCCAGCCCTACCACTTGTGATTCTGGGATCTTCTGTTTTGAGCAGGCTGCTGAGCCCTGGTCATGCCTCCCTTTCTGCTTAGTACTTTGTGTCTCCTCTCTCCTCTGATGAATCCCCTCATTAACCTCTTCTAACACTATTGGGCACAGTCAGTGCCTTCTTCCCCTCTGCTCCCATAGCATGTTCTTACTTCTCTAAGTGCTTACGATGCCAGAGGGTCAGTATTGGTTTACATGCTTATTGTCTTATTAGACTGGAAACTCCTTGATGGCAAAGACATCTGGCCAAGGAGCGCACGTGCCTCTGGAGGTATCCTCATGGGAAGGAAGATGACAAAAGATCAGAGATCCTTAGAAAGGTTGGAGAATTATGGTGGCCTTGTAAACCTGTCAGGCAGATTCCAGGGCAAGATACTTCCTGATGGAAAAATGTATCATGATATCAGAAAATAAATAAAATAAAATAAAATAAAATAAAATAAAATAAATAAAATAAAATAAAATAAAATAAAATAAAATAAAATAAAATATAAAATAAATAAAATAAAATAAAATAAAATAAAATAAAATAAAATAAAATAAAATAAAATAAAATAAAATGAAGGACTTAATATAGTAGAAGTTTTAGCAACCAAAAGTAGTGCTTCTCTAATTTAGAGCTACAGGGTTAACAACACAGACAGAAAAATCCTGTATGTCAGTGTGGCAATAGCAGGAATACAAATGTCTGTGGCATGAGCATGGGGGGGTGTGAGGAAGAATGGGATGAAAGTTTAGGGACATATGCATATGCAGACATACTAGTGATGGCTGAATAAAAATTAGGGCACTACTAATTAGGCTTCTGGACACCAGAAGATCTTTACTGTTACTGGGCCCATGTCACTGCTCTTTTTTGTAGCCATTGCTGAGGTGACTAAAGAAAAGATCCAAATATCCCCCAAATGATTTCTAGAAACAATGAGAACAGCTATTTGTACTTGGACCTCTGTTGTTTAAGAGTTAAGAGAGATTGGTCAAGGATATTGAACAGATGAGTGAGTCAGTCTGAACACAAATGAGTATGAGTATATGACTAAGAAGCCAAGGAAGTACAATATGTTGAACAGAGGTTAATTAAAATATAAATTTGGCAAGCACTAAAATTTTGGACTGGCTTAAAACTTTTTAAATGTTGCCACTTTAATATGCCCTTAGGTTTCTACTTATTTCTTTAATTACCATCTGTTAAGTGAACAGGGATGATGAAGTAAAATAAAGTTTTCCCAGAGCTTTCGGTATTAAATCTGCTTTAAAAATTCACTCTTCTGTGAAACTTTATTTTTATTTTAAAATGTTTGGCTATTGCCTGTTCTGTCCAGGCCAGCTACTCTTGGGTGTTCACTTAATCCAATATTCTCAGTTTTATGATGGTCACTATAATCACAATTTTAATATTCCCTGTGATGTTGCAAATGAAAACTCTGAATCATTCTTATCTTGTGAAAATCATGCATTAGGTTTGATGATGAAAAAGAAAAGTGCTTTTAAGAGCCCAGTATGGATGTACTTGTGCATTTTAGCATTTTAATATCTACCAACTGTGAATTTGGTTTTGGCAGAACACACTGTCACCTTTATGGATATTTTAGTAGTGGCTGTTGATTACATGATTTGACATTATTTTTTCTACTATTATATTTATTAAAATGAACTATATTAAAATGAAGCAATCATAATGTTTACCACCACTCTGTAATATAAAAGGTAAAAGAGATTTCTGATTATTTGCTTTTATACAACCTGGGTAGGAAACAGAGTAATATGGGTGCATTTTGATATAGCAAATTATCTAGGACAGATTTCCAGTTTGTCCTTTATCTACTGAAACCCTGCACCAAGGAGAAGTAAAAATGAATTAAATCCAGTATAACCAGATTATATTAAGTGCATGGAAGTCACAAGAAAAATCAACACTTTGGGTTCCACTATAAAGTAAAAGAGGTAAGCCAGCCGCTGAGGAAATGAGATACAAACCCCATGAAGACAGAGCTATTTTTTAGACTATGCCTGCCCTAAGGATTAGATTTAAATCAAATAGCTTGTTCTTAATGCCTTTCGCCAATCTTGCTAGCCTTCTCATTGACAGGCACTTTGTCTGCCCCAACTCCCAAGTCTTCAATTTTCCCTAAGTATACAAATACTACATGTTTCTGATAGTCCAATTCAAACCTATTTCAACTGACCTTGAGTCTCAACGATTTCCCTCCCATCAGAATTATTTCACTAATTGGTAAACTGTGTATAACTAGCAGTTGTGTATATGCAGTACAATATTGCTCAGTATTGTGGCATGTGTCCACATCTTTAATCCCTATGTAGATTGTAAACTTTAGAGGGCAGGTATCATGTTTCATACTATTGCACTGTCCACCCCAAGGAAACCCTGTGCATATGTCTGGCATCTACTTATTACTTGAAGTATAGCTTCCCACAGGCCTGCTAAAAAGAAGGGAAGAAGGTTATAAGAAGATGATCTGGATTAACTAAATTAAATCTCCCTGTAGGATGGATTATTAATACTCATGCAATTGATTTGCTGACACTTGAATTTGTACCAATTTTCAGGGATTGGGGGGAAGAAACGGGAATTAGTGGTAGTAGGGAGTCAACAGAGAAGATTTCTATATAGATTCCCATTAATTCTGACTACTTATCCTTATGAAAGTTCTTTCTGTCTTAAATATGATTTATAAGCTGCTATATACTCACTGCTGTATGAAAGCACAGTTTCTTCTGACCAGTTCATTAAATTTGCAGTTTGTTTATATTTTTCCTTCGTCTTAGCCAAAGCAAATAGTCATTATTATTTCTATTTCCTGTAACAGTTATTGCCACCATTAATCTTTCCAATAAGTGTTACAGAGAGGCATAAATCTGCTCCCAGAACCAGATAAGACAGATGCACAAAGGAATAGATAGATACTTAAATTAAAAATGACACAATTTTAAGCTAGATTACATTCTTTAAAAAAATTGTATTTCAACTTACTTGACCATCCATGACTCCATTTACACACTCCTGTGCATTTATTTAAGAAATAATAAATAACATAACTCTACAAGTTAAGTAAATAAAATTTAGGAATTCCGTTTAATCTAGCATTTCAGTTTTAAAATATGGCCTTCCAAAATTTGAAAGCAACCAAGATGTTCTTCAATATGTAAATGTACAAACAAACTGGTATATACAGTGGAATATTATTCCACTATTTTTTTAAATGAGCAATTGAGCCACAAAAAGACATGGAGGAAACTTAAATACATATTGCTAAGTTAAAGAAGCCTATCGGAAAAAGCTACATACTGTATGATTCCAACTATGTGACATACTGAAAAAGAAAAAACTATGGAGATAGTAAACTAAAAAGATCAATGATTTCCAGGAGTTCACAGGAAGGTGGAAAGGTGGGATGAACAGGTGGAGCACAGGACATTTTTAGGGCAGTGAAAGAATTCTGTGTGATACTATAATGGTAGATACTGGCATTACACAGTTGTTAAAACCCATGGAATGTACAACACAAAAAGTGAACCCTAATATAAACTATAGACTTTACTTAACAATAATATATTAATATTGGCTCATCAATTGTAACAAACATACCACAGCAATGCAAGTTGTTGCTAATAGATGAGACTGAGGTAAGGAAGGGGGTTAGGAGACATGAGAACTCTCTGTCTTTTTTTTCTTAATCTCTACTTATTTTTTAATAGGCTCTATGCCTCACATAGGGCTTTAACTCACAACCCTGAGATCAAGAGTTGTATGCTCTATCTACCTATTGAGCCAGCCAGGTGCCCTGAGACTTTGTACTTTCTGCCCAATATTTCTATAAACCTAAAACTTCTCAAAAAATAGTCCATTAAAAAATATGGGAACATGATTTTTATTCTCATTTTATATGCAATGAGTTGTATTCTTTAGTTAAATATTCTTTTAATCTCTAAGATAACTGAGCTTTATAAAAAGGGCTAAAGTTGTTAATGGCTTGTTCAGGTAAACTTTTAAATCTGAATATAAAAATGAATGTTATAGTGAGTATGTTCAAAGGATATATTGTTAAAATATATAAAGCAGTGGGCACAGAAGGATGGTTGATAAATATTATTTGAGAATATGCTACAGCACACCCAGAATCTGCAAGCTGTCATGCATGGTGCATCAATTCTTGTCTCCCATCCTTAATCTAGCCTCTCCTTCTCCAGCTTGTCAGAGCAGTGAATGGACTTTTGTTTGAAGGGAAATAAATGCCTCTTGTTTCATCTGTAGTTAAAGTTTTAAAAATGGATCCTAACTTGTAACATTTTGAGAGGCTAGTGTGTATATGGAAAGGATTAGAAAAATGAATGAATTAATTATGATGATAATTCTACACTATTGAAATTAATTTTATACTCTTCAACATTTATTAATTGCTCAGTTAATGACAAGCATTGACAAAATACTTTCATAAGCATTCATACAGCATTTACTTAACAAATATCTAATAGGTGGCTGCTAAATTATCTTATTTTTTCCAATAACTCCATAAAATGAGAGCTCTCATTATTTATATTTGGTGATGAGGAAACTGATATTTTCAGGTTTAATGAAAATTTTCCATGGTCATATAGTTAGAAAGTGGAAGAGCCAGAATTCTGACTTCAGAGTCCAAACTCTTAAATCAGATGTCATACTGTTTCATGTAATACATTAAACCTGGAATTTTGAAGCTATATTGCAGGGCATAGCGTTATTCTCATATGGAAAAACCAAAGAGATAAGTAAAGTGAGCAATCAGGAAAGAGATGAAAATCAGATCATTTCAGTTTAAAGTTATACTTTTTGCGGGGGATGGGGTGGGTGCTTCAGTGGCTCAGTTGGTTAAGTGTCTGACTTCAGCTCAGGTCATGATCAAGCAGGTTTCTGAGTTCAAGCAGTGCAGAGCCCACTTTGGATCATATGTCTCCCTATCTTTCTGCCACTCCCCAACTCACTTGCACGTGTGTGTTCTCTTTCTCTCAAAAATGAATATATTTTTTTAAAGTTATACATTTTAGAGGAGCCAACATGACGGAACAGCATGGAAGGGTTTTTTTTTGTGTCTTGTGTCCATGAAATACAGCTAAATCAACACTAAACCATCCTGCACAACTAGAAAACAGATTTAAGGAGTAACACAACAATCCGCACAGCCTGAACCACAGAACTCAGCAGGTATGCAGCCTGCTGAGCGATTTGACCTGGGGAAGAGAGAAGCCGCAGAGGGCAGAGAGCTGTTTTTGCTTGGGGAGAGAGGACAGAAACTGGGAGTGGAGGAGTACAGGAAAGCACCCCCCAAAAGCAGCTGAAGAGAAAGTGGAAAAGTGGAAATAGCCACAGGGACTGAACTAAAAAGGAGAAAGGAGAGGGTTTAAATTTCATTAAGACTCTATAAACAGTGGAAGCATAGAGTATGAGACTCTGCAGCTTGATCCCTGGCAGTGCTCTGGTGGGAAGGGCTAATCCCCAGGAGCCGAGTGACATCTAGGGAATCTTCCAGCCACATGGAGAGACATGGATCTCCTGTTGGTAGGACATTTGATAGAGGCATTGCGGCCTCCCCATATGCAAAGGTACCAGCAGACCCTGGAAAACGGCCACATCCACTGGTGTTAGAGCAAGGCAGTTAAGGGTGAAGCCTGGCATCACATATGTGTTGTGATTTGCCATAATCCCTGAAACGCTGCAGCTACAAGATCACTTGAACTTTTTCTGGGGCAGGCTGGCACCCAGCTGCAATCTCGGCATCAGCAGCAGCACAGTCCTGCGAACATTTCTGGGTATGGCCAGAACCTGGCTATTGCTTGGTAACATCTTCCCGCAGCGGGTCAGAATGGATCAAAGCCACACAGTCCTTCCGAAGTGAGGGGTCACATCTGCACAGGTACTTTTGGGATAAAACTCAGGAGGGAGGTGCTGCCTAGGAATCTGACGGTTTAGTCACAGACAGTGTAAAAGCAGGAAGTAGACGGCAACTGAAGACAAAGAACGGGTGCTCCAACTGGAGACAAAGAACGGGTGCTCATCTACTAATTAGAAAGAACAGAGCTCTGATACTAGAGACTGGTTCGCTGGGTGTGGCCATTTTCACCCCTCCCACGCATGCGCATACACACCTACAAGCACCACAACATTCCACCCCAGTAAACTAAGCAGTGCCATCTAGTGGAAAATGGAACCATTACACTAAGCCCCACCCAAATGGCTAACCTTCCTCTTTAGGAACACCGCAAGTCTCTCTGCCTGCTTAATTTATGGACTATAAAGTGCTTCATAGTTTGACTTCTAGGGGAAAGCAATATAATTTCAATCGTATTTTAATCTGTTCGCTGGTCCATCTATTCAGTTATCTTTTTTCTTTTTTGTTTCTTTTCTTTTTTCTGAAAATAGAGAAAAAATATTTTTATTTTCAATTTTTATTAAAAGTATTTTCTTTAATTTTTCTATTATATTTTATACTTTTTTGTAAATTTTTCAATTCTATTTTACTTCCATCATTTCATTTTATTCCATTTCATTGTATTCATTTTTACAAATTTTAAAATGTTTTTCTTTTTCTTTTTTTCTCCATCCCCCCTTTTTTCTCTAATCTACCAAGCGCCTTCAAAACCCAGATCAAAACACACCTAGGATCTAGCATCATTTATCTGATTTTCATGTGTGTGTGTGTGTTTAATTTTTAAGTTTTATTTTTTTTTACCTTATTAATTCCTTTTCTTCCTTCAAAATGATGAAACAAAGGAATCCACTCCAAAAGAAAGAGCAGGAAGAAACAACAGGCCAAGGACTTAATCAACACAGATACAAGCAAGATGTCTCAACCAGAATTTAGAATCAGGGTAATAAGAATATTAGTTAGGGTCAAAAATAGATTAGAATCCCTTTCCACAGAGATATAAGAACTAAAATCTAGTCAGGATGAAATAAAAAATGCTATAACTAAGCTGCAATCTCAAATAGATACCACAGTGGCAAGGATGAATGAGGCAGAGCAGTGAATCAGTGATATAGAGAACAAATTTATGGAGAATAATGAAGCAGAAAAAAAGAGAGAGACTAAGGCAAAAGAGCACAATTTAAGAATTAGAGATGAATCAGTGACTCATCAGAATCATAGAGGTTCCAGAAGGTGAAGAGAGAGGAAAAAGTGTTGAAGAGTTATGTGAGCAAATTATAGCAGAAAACTTTTCTAACCTGTGGAAAGATAGAGACCTCAAAATCCAGGAAGGACAGAGGACTCCTATTAGATTCAACAAAAACTGACCATTGGCAAGGCATATCATAGTCAAATTCACAAAATACTCAGGCAAGAAAGAAACATGAAAGCAGCAAGGAAAAAAAGTCTTAACCTACAAGAGAAGACAGATCAGGTTTGCAGCAGACCTATCCACAGAAACCTTGGAAGTCCAGAAAGGAGTGGCAGGACATATTCAATGTGCTGAATGAGAAATATATGCAGCCAAGAATTCTTTATCCAGCAAAGCTGTCATTCAAAATAGAAAGAGAGATTAAAAGTTTCCCAGACAAACAAAAGTTAAAGGAGTTTGTGACCACTAAACTAGTCTTGCAAGAAATTTTAAGAAGGGCTCTCTGAGGGGAGAAAAGATGGAAAAAAAAAAAAAAGACCAAAAGCAAAAAAGACTAAAAAGTACCAGAGAGCACCAGCAGAAACTCCAACTCTACAAGAAACATAATGGCAATAAATTCGTATCTTTCAGTACTCACTCTAAACATCAATGGACTAAATACTCCAATCAAAAGACATAGAGTAACAGAATGGATAAGAAAACAAGATCCATTTATATGCTGTTTACAAGAGACCCACTTTAGATCTAAAGACACCTTCAGATTGAAAGTAAGGGGATGGAGAACCATCTATCATGCTAATGGTCAATCTAGACTTTAAAACAGACTGTAACAAGAGATGAAGAAGGGCATTGTATCATAGTTAAGGGATCTATCTCTCAAGAAGACATAATTGTAAACATTTATGCTCCAAATGTGGGCTTAATAAATCTATTAATCACAAACATAAATTTATTGATAATAATACCGTAATAGTAGGGAAATTCAACACCCCACTTACAGCAATGGACAGATCATCTAAACAGAACATCAACAAGGAAGCAATTGCTTTGAATGACATACTGGATCAGATGGACTTAACAGATATATTCAGAATATTTTATTCTAAAGCAGCAGACTATACATTCTTCTCTTGTGCACATGGAACATTCTCCAGAATGGATCACATACTGGGATACAAATCAGCCCTCAACAAGTACAAAAAGATTGAGATCATACCATGGATATTTTTAGACCACAACACTATGAAACTTGAAATCAACCACAAGAAAAAATTTGGAAAGGTAGCACATACTTGGAGACTAAAGAACATCCTACTAAAGAACGAATGAGGTAACCAAGAGGTTAAAGAGGAAATTAAAAATTACATGGAAACCAATGAAAATGAAAACACCACAGCCCAAAACCTCTGGGACGCAGCAAAGACAGTCATAAGAGGGATATATTTATCAATCCAGGCCTTCCTAAAAAAGGAAGAAAGTTCTCAGATACACAACCTAATCTTACCCCTTAAAAAGCTTGAAAAAGAAAGCAAATGAAACCCAAAATGAGCAGAATACAGGACATAATATAGATTAGAGCAGAAATCAGTGCTATTGAAACCAAAAACAAACAAACAAACCAAACGGTAGAACAGATCAATGCAGCCAGAAGCTGGTTCTTTGAAAGGATTAACAAAATTGATAAGCTGCTAACCAGTTTGATCAAAAAGAAAAAGGAAAAGGACCCAAATAAATAAAATCAAGAATGAAAGGGGAGAGATCACAACCAATACAGCAGAAATAAAAATAATAATTGAATATTATGAGCAATTATTCACCAATAAAATGGGCAATCTGGAAGAAAGAGAAAAATTCCTAGGAATGTATAAATTACTAAAACTGAAACAGGAAGAAATAGAAAATTTGAACAGACCCATAACCAGTAAAGAAATCGAATTAGTAATAAAAAAATTCTCCCAAAACACAAGAGTCCAGGGCCAGATAGCTTTCCAGGGAAATTCTACCAAATATTTAAGGAAGAGTTCATACTAATCTCTTGAAGCTGTTCCAAAAGATAGAAATGGGAGGAAAACTTCCAAACTCTTTCTATGAAGCCAGCATTACCTTGATACCAAAACCAGACAAAGACCCCACTAAAAAGGAGAACTATAGGCCAATTTCCCTGATGAACATAGATGCAAAATTCCTGAACAAGATTTAGCCAACCGGATCCAACAGTATATTAAAAAAATTTTTTTCACCACGAGTGGGATTTATACATGGGATGCAGGTCTGGTTCAAAATCCACAATACAATCAGTGTAATTCATCACATCAATAAAAGAAAGGACAAGACCACGTGATTCTCTCAATAGATGCAGAGAAAGCTTTTGATAAAATACAGCATCTTTCCTTGATGAAAAAAACCCTCAAGAAAGTAGGAATAGAGATCATGAAAGCCATATATGAAAGACCCAACACTAATATCATCCTCAATGGGGAGAAACTGAGAGCTTTCCCCCTAATGTCAGGAACAAGACAGGGATGTCCACTCTCACCACTGTTATTCAACTTAGTATTGGTAGTCTTAGCCTCAACAATCAGACAACACAAAGAAATAAAGGCATCTAAATCAGCCAGGAGGAGGTCAAACTTTCAAGATGAAATAATACTTTATATGGAAAACCTAAAATATTCCACCAAAAAACTGCTAGAACTGATCCATAATTCAGCAAAGTTGGAGGATATAAAATCAATGCACAAAATTTGGTTGCATTCCTATACACCGACAATGAAGTAACATAAAGAGAAATCAAAATCGTTCCAATATACAATAGCAGCAAAAACCATAAAATACCTAGGAATAAATCTAACCAAAGATGTGAAAAATCTATACACTGAAAACTATAGAAAACTTATGAAAGAAATTGAAGAAGACACACAAAAAATGGAAAAATATTCCATGCTCCTGGATAGGAAGAACACATATTGTTAAAATGTTAATAGTACATACTACAAAGCAATCTACATATTCAATGCAATATCTATCAAAATAACACCAGTATTCTTCACAGAGCTAGAACAAACAAAACTAACATTTGTATGGAACCAGAAAAGACCCCCGAATAGCCAATGCAATCTTGAAAAAGAAAACCGAGGGGCGCCTGGGTGGCTTAGTCGGTTAAGCGTCCGACTTTCGCTTAGGTCATGATCTCGCAGTTCGTGGGTTCGAGCCCCGCGTCGGGCTCTGTGCTGACTGCCAGCTCAGAGCCTGGAGCCTGTTTCAGTCTGTGACTCCCTCTCTCTCTGACCCTCCCCTGCTCACGCTGTCTCTCTCTCCTAAAAATAAATAAAAAAACATTAAAAAAAAAAAAAAAGGAAAAAGAAAACCGAAGCAGGCGGCATCACAATCCCAGACTTCAAGCTCTATTACAAAGCTGTAATCATCAAGACAGTATGGTACTGGCACAAAAACAGACACTCAGATCAATAGAACAGAATAGAGAACCCAAAAATGGACCAACAAACATAGGCCAACTAATCTTTGATGAAGCAGGAAAGAATCCTTGGAATAAAGTCAGTCTCTTCAGCAAACGGTGCTGGGAGAACTGGATAGTGACATGCAGAAAAATGAACCTGGACCACTTTCTTACACCATACACAAAAATAAACTCAAAATGGATGAAAGACCTAAATGTAAGTCAGGGAGTCATCAAAATCCTTGAGGAGAAAGCAGGCAAAACCCTATATGACCTTGGCTGCAGCAACTTTTTACTCAACATGTCTCCAGAGGCAAGGAAAATAAAAGCAAAAATGAACTACTGGGACCTCATCAAGATAAAAAGCTTCTGCACAGTGAAGGAAACAAGCAGCAAAACAAAAAGGCAACCAACAGAATGGGAGAAGATATTTGCACATGACATACACATAAAGGGTTAGATTACAAAACCTATAAAGAACTTATCAAACTCAACACCAAAAGAGAAATAATCCAGTGAAGAAATGGGCAAAAGACATGGATAGACACTTCTCCAAAGACATTCAGATGGCCAACTGACACATGAAAAAATGCTCCACATCACTCATCATCAGGGAAATACAAATCAAAACCACAATGAGATACCACCTCACACCTGTCAGAATGGCTAACATTAACAACTCAGGCAACAACAGATATTGGCGAGGATCTCTTTTGCACTGCTGGCGGGAATGCAAACTGGTGCAGTCACTCTGGAAAACAGTATGACGGCTTCTCAAAAAATTAAAAGTAGAACTACCCTGTGACCCAACAATTGCATGACTAGGTATTTATCTAAGGGATACAGGTGTGCTGTTTCAAAGGGTCACATGCACCCTAATGTTTATAGCAGCACTATCAACACTAGCCAAAGTATGAAAATAACCCAAATATCCACTGATGGAGGAATGGATAAAGATGTGATATACATATATATACAATGGATTATTATTCAACAATCAAAAAGAATTAAATCTTCCCATTTGCAACAACATGGATGGAACTAGAGGGTATTACGCTAAGCAAAATTAGTCAGTTAGAGAAAGACAAATATCATACAACTTCACTCATATGAGGACTTTAAGATACAAAACTGATGCACATAAGGGAAGGGAAGGAAAAATAATATAATAACAGGGAGGGGACAAAACAGAACAAACTAATAGACTCTTAAATAAGGAGAACAAATAGAGGGTTTCTAGAGGGGTTGTGGGAGGGGGGATGGGCTAAGTGGGTAAGGAGCATTAAGGAGTCTCTCCTGAAATCATTGTTGCACCATATGCTAATTAACTTGGATATAAATTGAAAAAAATAAATTAAATAAAATGGTAAAAAAAGGTAGTTATATATTTTTGCCATATTTTGGTAAAATCTTTGAAGTTTCATTAATTTCTCCTTCTCCCAGTTCTATCTTAACTGGCAGTATTTTGGTAAATGTTTAACAACTAGCTCTCTAATATGAAGAGCCCTGATTTATAGCATTTATCAACTTCTGTGGAATAAATACTCCTACCATGGCTGATGCCAACATGACATAACTGAACACGGAGTTGGGAAGAGACATGCACCATTGGTTTGTTTAACCTGGCTTCAACATACCACTGTTTATATCCTGTCAAAATAGGCACTTACTAGTTGAGAAGTGATAAATTCCAGAAGGAAACTCTTTTGAGGATTGGAAGATTGAGGCTTTATGATATTTTTTGTACACTGGGCTTGTTCCTGAAAAAAAAAAAATCTAGAGAGAAGAAACAGTTTTTCCCAGGGGATTTTATGGTATTCCATTCAAGGACCTTGAGTAATTTCTCAGGTGATGAGCTGATCTCAAAGTTCTGGAATTAAAAACAAGGAGTTTGTCTAGCTATATAAGCCAGAGGTAGATATTTTACATTGTTGCCAGATGATTTGCTAAATTAATTTGGACCGATTCTTTGGATTGGTCATGGCCTCTGACATCAACTGGTAGGGAGGAACAAGTAATGAAAATATGGAATAAAAATATTCCTAGAAACTCATGTATAAAGGGCAATAATTTATAATGTATATTCAGCATTCCCAGTAAGAGCTGATACTGGGAAAAGTGCCACACCACGCTGGCCTCTGCGTTCGGGCGTAACAGTGCTGTGCTGGAAGGAACGGCTATCTGCAGCAACTTTCAGCCCTCTGTTTATATACTGCCTCAGGACTCAACAGCCAAGAGGAGTGCAAACACAGGAAGGAAGCACGGGTATATCCTGAGGTGATGCTTTGGGGTAGGGGGAGGAGTGTTTTGGAAGCTGCAGGAAACTCACCCAGGCCCCACCTCCTAACTACAATAAAAGCCAAAGCCACTTGCTCCTCACTTGGCTCAACAATTCCAGAACAAGCTTGGGTGCTTGCCATGCTGTCCCTAGAAAATCTCATTCTATGATTAACAAACCTCTTCGTATCCTCTGGGTACGTGTGTGTCACCATCACCATCAGTCTTGATAGACCAATACCAAGTTGGGAATTGATTTATCCCTTGACAGGGCAACCACAAAATACTCAAACTAAGTCTATTTATTAATAACTGTAGACCAGAAGATCTATGGAATCTTTATAGTCACTCATTTATGTTATTTGCACCAAGGGAGGGAACACCCCCAGCTTTCTTACTGGCTTCTGAGTGGGGCAGAAAGGGAAAGAGGAGCGTGGAGCCTGAAAGCTGCTAGTGGCCAAATACCAAGGTGGGGTCTTTGAATTTAGATATTAAGATAGTCCAATATAGTTTTGTTTGAATTTAATGTGCAGAAGGGCATGGGTAGAGTATATCTAGATAATAGCCGTTTGCACTGGGTGATAAGTATGTGGAAGTCTACTGTTCTCTTTTGGTGTGACTGAAATTCTCCATAAGTTTTTGAAAAGTGTAGTCTAGTCTAATATCAAAAATTCAACCTCTCATCCAACTTAAGCTTCTCACTTTTTGCCAGTATGGACTTGATTCAGGCTCAGAAATCTACAGAACAGAGTGGGGGTATAATCCCTTTCTTTTCCATTTCTCCACTTCCTCTCTGTGCTGCTTTTGGCTGCTATATTAAGACCTGGAAGAGAAAGTAGGGGCTGACAAGGTTGTGGTCCAACACTGGTGCACTCCGGAGTGTGGGAAGTACCCAAATGCTGAGTGCTGGGTCGCTTTTATGGATGCACACAGACTTTGTGAATCCTTTCACTTGGGCCCTCTTGCAGCCCCAATTCCAAGGTGAGAATGCAATCTCTGGTTGGCCATTTACAACAGCCACACCCACCTCCAGCCCCTCCAATTGGAATCCTTCTGCCAGGGATGCCTACACCTGGAAGGAAGCACTCCAGAGCAGGGTCTCTATCAACAGAGACCCATGATAGGAGTGCTGTTTCCATCCTAAGCATCTGTGTCCCTCCTGCCATGGGGAAATCTACAGACTGCCTTCATCCCTCAGTCTTCCCCAGGTGAGAGTCCAGTGCAAGTCTTTATGGCTGTACATTCCAGCTAACCAAGGGAATATCTGTAAGAACCGGGAAGCTGTGGGGCCAGTAGATTTCTGCAGCTTAACAAACATCCTTCAGGAGTGGGTGGTCACCCTTCCTGGTCTTGGCAAATGCTCGCATCGCCCATGAGTGGCTTCCTGGGAGCTCTCCTCACATAGCTTGTTGTGAAGCAAAGCCAGCTCTCTTTTCTTATCCCTAAAGGGTGATACACTGCATTCTGGCAACTGTCCCCAGAGAAAATCTTTACTCCTAACCTTCCCACAGTCCCTTTTTCACAAATAACCTAGAAGTAGAGTGTGGAGTTACAGGACTGTTTTGGATTACCACTTAGCAAATTTTGCCTAAATGCTCTGGCATCTCCTTTTAGAATGTGCAGACAATTAACACTCTTCCTTATCAGCTTTGGGGCCTCAGCCAAAATTCTAAAACAACAGAGAATTCACACTTAGTCCTCCCTCTTGCACTTGCGATCATTTTAAGGCAATGTTGCTCATGACATTTCAGAGGAAAAAATGTATTATAAAATGTGGTTGTTGGTGGTTTTGCAAAACCTCTTAGGAATTAGTAAGAATCCAATTTGGGTGATAAACATTTATAGGTTGATGACACTGATAGACATGAGCATTCACAGAAATGGCCACAATTTGAAACTACAAATGACTGGACTCAAGTGATTTTAAAGTCTGGGAGCTAAAGAAATCAGTGAGAGTTGGGGAAAGTCTCCCTATTAGTATTCCACTGAATAATACATAGAAAAATCTTTGTTGCATGAAATGATGATCTAGAACTTCATTCTTTTCACACCAGATACAGCAAAAGAAGCAAAAACAAAAGGACCAGAGAGGAAGATGCTATTGCCCTGTGTCTACCAATGTTTGTCCAAACAAACAAACAAAAAAAACCCTACTGACAGCCCAGATACTCCTAAAGATGAGAGATGAAACAGAAAGGTACCTGTTTGATATCACTCTTATTAAAAAGGGGACTTTCAAATTAATTTACGTATAGCTCCTAACTTGTGTTCACTAAAAGAATTAGCCTTTTATCAAATGGTGTTTAGACATTTCAAGGCATTTTATGTAACACAATAGAAATCTTTTTAAGTTCTACCTTTCAGTCATGAATCTTAAACGGTTCAGTTGTGGTGTGTGTGTGTGTGTGTGTGTGTGTGTAGGGGGGAGCAGTTCTTCTTTTCAGTGCCATCTGGATGGCACTGTTCACTTTGACTCTGGGGATCAGAGTATGAGGTGAACCATCTGGATTCTCTTCCCCTCCTGGTGATATGTTAGAAGGTACTTGGCACAGAGGACAAATTTGCATGGAAGCAAAAATCAAAAGGTAAGAAATGAGAGACCCCGAGAGACAAGCCCTTTGCTTTCAGACTCTGCCCCATAGAGCATGCAGGGGCTGCCCCGGGACCTGGGCAGGGGAGGACCTGAGCGGAAGTGTACTTACCCACACAACCACCAACCAGGCCGTTAAAAAGAGCTGTTTTACAAATTAGGCTTTTTCTTTCCTCTGAAGAAAACCTGCTACTGCTGCAAATAATAATACTAATAACAATACTAATAACAATAAAATTAACAATAGTAATAAGTTTCAAAAACAATGATATGTTCCAGCTCTTATATGTCCTAGGACAGGGGTTTGGAAGGAGTGAATGATTTGCCCAAGCTTGTGGCAGGGCCGTGCAGGAATCCAAACCTCCTGACAAGCCTCAGTGCACACACATACAGTTGTGCTGGCCTGGCTGTCTCCTCAGGGATCTTCCAACAACCCTGTCTCCCCCACCCCCTTACCATGCAGAGGCCTATAGGAACAGCACCTTCTGAGGTGAACAGGGTTAGTCATCCCTCCTCATTCTGTCTTAATCCCTCTGACTGTCAGCAAAAGCCAGGAATGAGCAACAGACTCTTCCAAAACAAATCTCTCCCATGTCTTTTTTGTCTTGTTTCCTTTGTGTGTCTGTCACTGAATAATTCTTCCTGAGCCCTCTCAGATCTCTGAAATCCCTGAGCCTGTATTTAGGAAAAACAAGAGAGCAAAGCTGCCCGTGTGCACATGGATATGTGACTTCTGGCATTTTCACATTACCGGAATGAATCCGAATTGAGATCTTTCCAGTTGAGGAGTCAACTCCAGAGGCAGAGGAAGGGGAACTGAAAATCAGTTCAGGAAGCTTGTATCTTCGCTTAATAGATTGTTATATAGAAATCAATACAACAAGCGTGCCAATCAAATGAGATAAGGTCTGTGAATCGTTTATTAACTCTGATGCACAAAAACAAGAGACCCAGAAGCACTAGAGGGGGTGGTGCCAGGTTTCATGATATCTTGTTCTAGTCTTGGCTCTGCCACCACCTAGGAGTGTGAGAAGGTCGCTTCACCTTTCCAGTCCTAGTTACTTCCTCTATAAAATGAGTAGTTCCTGCCAGCGTTCGCAATTTAGGTTTCAATCACATTTAGGGAGTGAAACCAGATTTCTGGCACTGGTGCTTTGTAAGGCTGATTTTGACCTAAGCATATGCAATGCTAAATATAATGTCTTAACTGCATTTCTGTCTCTGTTTATGGCTTCTTTTCCTAAGCCGAGATGAGTCTGTTTGGTTTAAGGCTAGATAGCTTGGGTATGTTGAGCACGTTCAAACTGTACAGCCCGTAACCGCAGCCTTTCTGGAATTGTCTATGGAAAAACAGCAAGAATCTCAAGTGAGGCTATACTCTTAATAACTAGATAAACTGCAAAAGCAAGGGTTCTTATTAACTGAGTGAAATGTATGAATATCTGGGCTGAAATATTTCTATTTACAAAGTAATATCAACCAAACAGCAGGAAGTCTGTTTCCATCCCTGGACAAAGCTACTTAGGGACTAAGTAGCCCTCTCTAGTGTCCTCTCAACATTCAGAAGGGGATTACCACAGGCAGACAGCGGGTGGGCCTCGGAACATAGACTTCAAAAAGCTCACTAGTTTCCTTCTAACCAGCTGGGCAGATGATCAGTAGTATGCTACCAACAAGGAACACATTTGTCCCTCTGTGATTTGTCCCTGTAAGCCAGGCAGCTCCCCCATCAACAACAGATCTGGGAGCCAGAGCCTGCACACTACCCTCAGCACAGTTTGAGATGCTGTCAGGTAGTAATGATGGAGCTGCACAGGGAAGAGATCTTGGCAGAGCCGCGGTACAACAAAAGAACTGTAGTTTTGGTAGTTAAAAAATTTTTTTTAAATGTTTATTTATTTCTGAGAGACTCCAGGTTCTGAGCTGTCAGCACAGAGCTCAACATGGGGCTCGAACTCATGAACTGTGAAATTATGACCTGAGCTGAAGTCAGACATCCAACTGACTGAGCCACCCAGGCTCCCCTGGTGGTTTTATTTTTAATTGCAGATCAAAAACCTGCCCTTCTATGACCTGTCCCCAGAGACTTTTCAGGAGTACCTGAACCCGAGATAATGAAGAAATGATAGAAATTTATTTGGAGAGTCAAGTGGGGAGGAGGATTGCCTTTAACACAAGCCATTCAGTGGAGGGGTAAAATGTAGAGTTTTTAAAAAGTGGACAATTTCTGTTCTTAAATTTGTAAAGAAAGCTGTAATGTCTTTAAATCACTCTTCTATAAATAGATTACTTTTTTGCAATGTTAAAAAACAAAATAAAACAAAACACTTGGGAGCAAAGCAAACCCAATTGCCCAAACGCTATGGGATGAAAGTCAGCAAGTTCTGCATCTCAGCTGTCAGGGGGCTCTCAGGAGGCCACCACCGGGCTAGAGAAGGTAAATTGTGTTCTGTGCATGTTACCAATATGTCCAATTACAATGAACATTGGCGGTGGCATCCCCAGAACCCAGGTCTTATGACAGCGGGAAGAACACTAGAAATGCAGAGCTGTCTGTCAGTCACGCACACTTGTTAAGCACTGAGGACTAAGGCAGCTCATCTGAAGAGGAGGCAGAACCTTGGCAGCAAGTACTAGAAGAAGGCAGTTCAGTGGTGTGGGCTCCTCAGCAGGGCTGCTGATCGGCAGCTCATGCTTACGGAGTCCCCAGAAAAGCATGCATGTGGGCTACCACATTACTTGTGGATGGCTTCTACAGGGTAGTCTTCTATTTCTACTGGTGTGGGGTGAGGGGGTAGGGGAAATGAATTAGTGTGTGGCAATGCATTTACAGAAATAGGAAAAAATGCCAAAAATATAAAGAGAAGACTGAGTCCTTTAAAAAGGCTGTCATTTAAAGAGCTTTTTGGAAAGAAAACATGTTTTTCTCTTCTCCTGGCCCCTACCAAGCTGGAGGGGGCAATGGAAAGGTAAGGAGACCCAAAGGTTTTCCAATCTGTCCACATTAAATAGGGAAGAAAAATGAAAATGTTTTTGTGAATTTTAGCTGGTGAACAAGGAAGAAGATAAGAGCCTCTGGGTGGTACTCCTTAGTTTTCAAAGCACTTCCACAAAGTATTCTACTTCCTTTCACAGATGTGGGAAAGATGTCAAATGACTTATGCAAATCACACAATGATTTGTTGGAAAGTTGTGATGAGAATGCCAACTGACCAGACAGAGTCCTTCCTCTTCTCTTGAGTGGCACCTTTTCAGTTTCTCTAAGTTTTTAATTTTTTTAATGTTTATTCATTTTTGAGAGAGAGAGACAGAGACAGAGCATGAGCGCTGGAGAGAGGCAGAAAGAGAAAGAGACACAGAATCTGAAGCAGGCTCCAGGCTCTGAGCTGTCAGCACAGAGCCCATTGCAGGGCTTGAACTCATGAACCACGAGATCTGACCTGAGCCAAAGCCAGACACTTAGCTGACTGAGCCACCGAGGTGCCCCAGATTCTCTGAGCTTTTAAAGGAGTGATTTTCAAATGATACTCAGGTGATGCTCAAATTTGAGCGGCTCCTACAGCCTTTAAAAAAGCCCTTTTTATAATAAAAATAATATCAATTATCAGTATTATATATAGATGATTGCTCTGAAGAACAGTGTAAAATTTACTTGCACAAGGCTACAGAGCCAGCAATTATTGTAGCATGGATTTGTCCCCCAGTGTGCTTTGTTTGTAATTGTACTAGCATTATTTTTTTTTTAATTTTTTTTTTAATTTATTTCTGAGAGAGAGAGAGAGAGAGAGAGACAGCGTGAGCAGGAGGGTCAGAGAGAGAGGGAGACACAGACTCTGGAACAGGCTCCAGGCTCTGAGCTGGCAGTCAGCACAGAGCCCGACGCGGGGCTCGAACCCACGAACCGCGAGATCATGACCCAAGCCAAAGTCGGACGCTTAACCAACTAAGCCACCCAGGCGCCCCTGTACTGGCATTATTAATCATGCATCACCTGCTCCAAGTAAATGCCACCCAACCTGATATCTTGCCTGATACCCTGTCACCAAGGATGTTTTTTTCACTAGAAGAGTTCTGTGCTTTTTACTCCAGAGATACCATATGAAAGGCTCTACATGAACCTTCACAAGGTCCTAGCATATTCTGGCATAATGACTAAGAACATTACTTTGCATTAGAGAGACTTGGGTACAAATGCTGTCTCAGCAATAGACTAGTTGTGGCACCTAAGTTACTTACTTAACCTTTTGGAGGATCCATTTCCTTTTCGATAAGTCTCAGCAACCCTACCTACCTTATACTGTTGGTGGGAACATGAAAATTAAATGCAGTGACTATTTAAAGTGCTGGCAACTAGTAAGTCTTTAATGTGGTGATTACGTTGTCTCTGCTTCACTGAGTTTTTCTGAAAAACTCATCGTTGTTTGGTTATGTCTGCTCCACCTTCTCTCAGACTTCACTAAGAGGCAGGTATTTCTTTCAAATCATTACTGAGGACCAGCCATGTCCCAGACACTGTGCCAGGTACTTGGAATGTACTTCTAAACATTATCCTCGATCTTAAGGAAATTACTTGACCGGTAAAAGGAGTAGGCCTCAAATAGTTATAGTAGAATGTGAGAATAAGGGCTTGGATATTGTACTTGGGAGCACAGAGGAATAACTAATTCTATCTGGAGGCAGTCGAGAAGAGTTCATGGACTCTTCAGTGAACAAGACAAATAAATGGCAAATCCAAATCCTGTATCTCCCCCAAGAGGAGAAGATACCAAGATACCATTTTTTTATCATCTTTATGAGCACTCTGCTAAGACAAGGCAAAGACACCATCTGAGGCTGCCCGAGTCATGACATACCCAGGTTTGACCACAAGAGGAATGACAAGGCTTCTGTGCCAGGCAAAGACAGCGATTCCCCATAGAGCACACAGTCCAGGTTTGTGCATCCTGTTTTCTGCTTCTAAGAAGGCTATTTCCCTCATTGTTATGAGTTTCTATTCAGATGAGCTCTGGGGAGAAGAAGGGCATGATTCCTTTCATTGGCCATCGTTTGCTTTTTCCCTGGTCACTCAAAGTACATGTCTTTCACATGTGAAATCTACTCTGAGCTCCACCAATCAACCAAGAACCTAGGCCACCCCAGTCTCTCCTGCAGCAGTTTCCTTGGCAACCAGGGCCCAGTCCCAGAGCTCACCAAACCTCAGTGAGACAGGGAAGCCCCGCAGGGGTGTCAGCTCCCTCTCTGCTTTTAAAAACTAAGAGACCACTTCAGAGACTCTCTCTCTGGCAAAAATGCCAACCCAAATGCCATCACGTCGTGTTTGTAAAGCACCTTAAAGCAGAAATGCTTTTGCAGCACGGATCTTACCCTATTGAGAGGAACTTCGTCACTATTCCCATTGTTCCTGTAGGAAATCCGGAGCAAGAAAAAGCAAAAGATTATCCAGGGGGCTCTGCTTCTCCTTATCTTTTTTTAACTATGTGGGTGGCCTTCCCTCGCAGTTACTTATACTGAGGATCGCCACTGAGTATCTGAAACTTTCCGAACAAGAGCCGGACTTCTCAAACCCTAGAGTGTATGTGCATCACCTGGGGAGCAGGGATCTTGTAAACACTTGGTTCTGATTCAGTCTGAGGTAGGACCTGAGGTTCTTCGTTTCTCACACGTTCCCAGGTGATACTCCTGCTGCTTGTCAGAGGACTGGACTTTCAGTAGCCAGAGCTCAGGCTCTATGTCTGTATTCCTGTGACTACATATGCGCCTGCACTTGCTATGAATATGGGAGAAAAAGAAAAATACACCTCTCATTCTTGCAGGGTTTTCAGCATTTTAAACACTTTAATATATGTTCCTCTAGGCAAGCAGTGTATGTAGTACCATCCCCCTTTCTTTCTTTCTTTTTTTATCTTTTCTGCAGCGACACATAACTAATGCGATTCCAGATCCAATTTTTCCTGTTTTATCACAAAAGACTAATCCAAAGAGATTATTTTTGTCATGATTATAGTACCTTTGTCATTATTATAGCATTCGTAGATGAATTAGAAAAGCATCAGTATGACTGTTATTAAACACATGCATTCAATATTGAAATGCTCTAAACCAAAGAGGGCTTAGGCTATGAGGAAATTATGTCACAGATCACAGAAAGGTTCACAGAAACATCTCTCTGGGAAAGGGGGTTTCTTTAGCAATGATGCTTCTTCAGAAACTCCCATATTCATAGTCAAGTGAACTTTGATACTTTGGCCCTATATTTACTGGCTGCTGTTCAGACTGATTGAAATTCCATAATTCTGGTGAGAATAATTAGATGTCAGGGAATAACCTACCTCCAAGCTGTAGTGTATTGAATGGTGTGCCCCCAGGCCCAGCTAAAAGTCCTCCTGGAACCGAAATGTGACTTAATTAAGGGAAGGATCTTAAGATGACATCAATGGTGATTTAGGGCGGACCCTAAATCCAATGATGACTGTCTTCATAAGAGACAGAGAAGACACAGAGGACACAAGAAAGGCATATGCAGATGGAGGCAAAGAATGGAATATGCTGCCACAATCAAGGAGGCACCAGAAGCTGAGAGAAGCAAAGAAAAGGTTTTCACTAGAGACTTTGGGGGGAACGTGGGCCTGCTGACACTGTAATTTCAGACTTCTGGCCTCCAAAACTGTAGAACAATACATTTTTCTTATTTCAAGCCTTCAGATTTGTGGTAATTTGTTGTGGCAGCCCTAGGGAACTAATAAACAACTCCTTCCAGATCTTTCAAGGGTTAAAAATGGTCCCGCCTTAGAAAGCTGCTCATGGGGCTATTGATGCTTTGTCTTAGTGTCTCAGGTACTTGGCCTCAGCTTGGCAGATCTATATGGCAACTACAGGGGAGTGTTGGTGGCACTAGCTGGAGATAGGCTCGTTTACTATTCAATAAATGGAAACAATATTTTCTGAGCAGATATTTGTGGACTGAAGTGAACTCACTGCACCCTTAAGGAAGGTGAGTCAGAATTCATTCAACAAAATAAGACCTCTTAATTAATTCTTGAAGGAAATAAAGATGAGGAAGGCTTTGGGTATGTTTATAATTATGAAATATTTATACTCTTAGATATTTTTATTCCTTGAAAGAGGCTCTTTCCCCCAAGTCTTGTCTTTGACCTTAAGCTTTAGTCAGTCCCAGTGTAAATCTTCCCCACTTAAGACGTCCACAGTGGTCCTGACCCCTCCACAGGTACTTCTGCCTTTAGCGGCTTCCTTGAGCTGCGTGAAGCGCTACTGCCATCTCGTGGCTAGATTGTGTCATCACGCCCATTTGTTTGATCAGATTTCAGTTCTCACCAACAGAGGGCAGGGATTGAGGTCCTGGACTGGAGACAGAAATCCTGGTTTATAATTTTGAGCCTTTGGAATTAAACCGTTATGGCAAGGTGAGATTTGAAATTGAATATTAAGGAGGTCCATATAATACAACTTCTGTTTTCTTGTTATTAAAGCAGTGGAAATTCACAAATATTAGCCTCCCTGGAGATGAAAACATTCCGCATAGATATACTATTTTGAATTTCCAATTATTTTCTTAACCCCCGACCCACCCTATGCTGTAGTGGTAGCCGTCGGGCAGGCACCTGGGGTAGGAAGGTGATGAGGGTCAGGTTACATGAGGCTAGCTAATACCCAGTCTGCTACCGGGTTTCTTGTTATATTTGGAACTGAGAGGCCACCTATTCCTAAATTGTTGGAACTTTTGTTAGATTACTTGTTTAACTCTCTAACAACAAGGGTTTGATGGCCTAATGTGCTAGGAAATAGGATTTCATAGTTGGTGTGTGGCTTCTGTTAGGTTAGAAGAATCATTCTTTGTTTCCATCTAACTTTTCTCAACAGTGGAAATTTCCTGATTGACCTATGCCAACAGTCCCTTTCCCCAGCCTTTAGAGAAATTGCCAGGCAGGTTAAAGCTCAGAGCTCTGGTTGGAACAAGATTGAGGGTTCTGGGATCTTCTATCTTTTTCTACAATTATCTGGAGACAAACTTTAAAACTGTCCCTCACTTCTCTAGAACATCATTTGAAAAGCTCTTGTCAAGAGAAGCAGGGTTCCAAAGGAAGGAGGGAAGAATTCCTAGAATGTTGCATCAGAAGTATCAAGTTATCAATTTTATTTTAATTAATTAATTTATTTATTTTTAAATGTTTATTTTTGAGAGAGACAGAGTGCAAGTGAGGGAGGGGCAGAGAGAGAGGGAGACACAGAATCCAAAGCAGGCTCCGGGCTCCTAGCTGACAGCACAGAGCCTGATGCGGGGCTTGAACTCAAGAACTGTGAGATCATGACCTGAGCCAAAGTGGGATGCTTAACAGACTGAGCCACCCAGGTGCCCCTCAACTTATCAGTTTTAATCAAATGAATCAGAGATGTAAATGGTTGAAAAATCTTTATTGAGGGACTGTTCTTAGTAGAGAAAAAGCTATTGGAAAGGATAGCTAACCATAAAGTTTTGCTTTCTAGGCCTGGGCATTCGCACTTTTCTACTCAAAGTAAAATCCTGCATCACCTGAGAGCAGGGTCGGCTTCATAGGTGTATATAAACTTGTGCAGTTACCTGGGGCTTTGCACTTGGAAAGGCCCAGCACTTGGCTTAATGCTCTGTTGCCACCATCCTGAAATTCTTAATTTTTAAACCAGGGACCCCTACATTTTTATTTTGCATTGAGCCTTTCAAATTAATTAGTACATCCTTCCTGGAAGCTTTTTAGAAATATATTATATGGGGGTGCCTGGGTGGCTCAGTCGGTTAAGCGTCTGACTTTGGCTCAGGTCATGATCTCACAGTTCGTGGGTTCGAGCCCTGCGTTGGGCTCTGTGCTGACAGCCAGCTCAGAACCTGGAGTCTCTTTTGGATTCTGTATCTCCCTCTATCTCTGACCCTCCACTGCTCACTCTCTTTCTGTCTCTCTCTCTCAGAAATAAATAAAACATTAAAACAATTTAAAAAAGTATATATATATGTAATATGAGGTCCACCTCAAACTTCTAAAATTGAACCTGAATTATAACAAGATGTTGAGTGAATTGTTGCAACACTGAGGTTTAAGAACCATGGATCTTGGCTACCTCTGAGGTAAGTAGGGTCCAGATAGGATAGAAGGGCTCAGATGAGTGGGCAGCAAGTAAGTCCTTGGTGGAGAACACAGGGGAAGATCTGCATTCTTCTCTTTAGAGCAGAAGCATCAAGACATTTTAGACTGGAGGAGCTGTAGATGAGTCACAGGTGGGAGATAACTGGGGGACAAAGAGTTGAATATGGAAAATTACTTTATTGTATAGGAAATAGTATCTCCAAAATAATTTCTTTTAAAGCGTAGTTACCTGTCACAAAGTTTTGAAAAATTCAACTCTAACATTAGAGTACGAACGGGAGGTTGAACAATGAATGGTCATGGGTGTTTTTTGACTTTGGGATATAGTCTGATCCGTGCTGAGCTATTGCTGTGTAATGGAATGAGGTAGGAATCTATGTCCATTATTAGGGTCAAGTTGCTTTTCATCTCCTCACTGGACTATTCAAAGAATGTCCCCCTCTGTTCCTCTTTTAGCTCTCAAAGTTCCTCTTCCTCCACCCCATTCCTCTGGACATGTGCACTTTTCTTTATATCATCAGAGGGTTTACATTTACAAAGGGACTTAGTGGAAGAGGTTTTGACCTTAGGCTTTAGTTACTTTCAGAAAACAAGAAGGAAAAGGCTTCAATAGGCACGTGCTAGCAATGTGGTGGTGGATTTATAGAATTTAAATCAATTTAAAATTGAAAAATTTTACTGTGGTGATAATTAGGAAAATTTAATAGTGATATTTTGGATCTTGTTATCATAGCACCCTTTATATTGGTTATGCTTATAATTTTAGTGAACTAAACTACTGTATCTCCAGTGTAGAAGTCTTCATATTGGTATAAATAATTTGAGAAAGCAAAACAACATCTTTGATATAATAATACAATTAGATAAAACAAAAGCAAACCAAAACAAAAGTGTTTGTTTTATTTTTTTAAGTTTATTTAATTTTTAAATATTTTTTAATTTAAAAAAATTTTAATATTTTATTTATTTCTGAGAGAGCATGAGCAGGGGAGGGTCAGAGAGAGAGGGAGACACAGAATCCAAAACAGACTCCAGACTCTGAGCTGTCAGCACAGAGCCTGATGCGGGGCTCGAACCCACAAACCGTGAGATCATGACCTGAGCTGAAGTTGGACGCTTAACTGACTGAGACACCCAGGCGCCCCATAAGGTTTATTTATTTATTTTAGAGAGAGAGAGAAAGTGCAAGTGAGGAAGGGGCAGAGAGAGAGAGACAGAGACAGAGAGAGAATCCCAAGCAGGCTCTGGGAGGCCATTGTACAGAGCCCACAGAGGGCTCAAACCCATGAAATTGTGCGATCATGACCTGAGCTGAAATCAAAGTCAGATGCTTATACTGAGCCAACCGGTTGCCCCAAATCAACAGTATTGTTTTTAGAATATAAGTGGGAGAATAGCATACAAAACAAATCTTGGCTAGAAGCAACAAAAAAGTATGGAACTTTTAATTTGTTTCTCAACTGCAGGAAGGCTATAGACCCCTTGAACATTATAACTGTAGTCATGTTGGATGTAGGAATTGAAATTTTTATTTTTATCCAAAGAGATTGAGTTTCAATAGACTGAAAACAGTGATCTAGGAGAAAATAGAGTTCTCAATCTTCCTGTCATTTGTTCATTCTACAATCATTTTTTAAAAATTTTTTTAATTTTTATTTATTTTTGAAGGAGAGAGAGATAGAACACGAGCAGAGGAGGGTATGAGAGAGGGAAACACAGAATCTGAAGCAGGCTCTAGCCTCTGAGCTTTCAGCACAGAGCCTGACACGGGGCTCAAACTCACGGGGTCTTGAGATCATGGCCTGAGCTGAAGTCAGAGACTTAACTGACTGAGACACCCAGGCACCCCTACAATTATTTTTTGTATACACTCTATGTACTAGGAACTGAAGTACTAGTTTATGTCATTGTTTTACCTTGAATAATTTCAAAAGGATTTACAAAGAGTTTCATCAAGCCATTTCCTTATAACAATATTGGAATAAAGCATAAAAAGGAGAAAAAATAAATACACTAGGCATGAGCTCTACTACAGTTGATATGAGAGTATAATTGTTGATCAGGCTAAACTGAGGCAGGGCAAATTGTAAGGTAATTGTAGCCAAGGTAAATTGAGACCCTGGAAGCAATTCAGTAAGTCTGTGAATTTGGATGAGAAACAAAACAAAACAAAAGAAAACAAAAAACTGTACCTTCCTTTGTTTTTCTTACCTCTAATTGAAATTATCATTTCTTTCAATTGTTACTGAAGGCAACAAGCCATAGTTATAGCAGCACCTATGACTTGGTCATAAATAAAATCACAAATATTTTTATATCATATGACAGTTGTTGCAGATATTTTGAATTATCATTTATGTTCATCACTTCAAAAATACAGTAGCCTTTTGATCTGTCACTTTATTTAGCACATCATTAAAGGAGTCATATGCATTACTACATCACAAATCATTTTTAAAATATTTAAAATTTTTCCAATATAATTAGTTTCTTTTGAATCCTATATACTTTTTAAATGAGCTTAACATTACTGTAAGGAGGAGTCCATAGGCTTCACCAGGCCCCACAGAGGTTCAAAGCATACAACAGATTAAGAACCCTATGGTAGAAGAAACAACATGTCCATAGAAGAAAATTCTTTTTCCAGACACTAAAAAATAAAGTGCCGAACACACAAACAACATCATATGTATCTATTTGAAAAAAAAAAGATATTAAGTGATGTATTGGAAACTAAATTCAAAATGGATGGAAGACCTAAATGTGAGACAAAAAATGATCAAAATCCTAAAGAACACAGGCAGCAACCTCTTTGACCTCAGCCTCAGCATCTTCTTATTAGATATGTCTCTGGAGGTAAGGGAAACAAAAGCAAACACGAACTATTGGAACCTCATCAAGATAAAAATCTTCTGCACAACAAAGGAAACAATCAACAAAACTAAAAGGCAACTGATGGATTGGGGAAGATTTGCAAATGACATAGCTTGATAAAGGGTTAGTATCCAAAACATATAAAGAGCAATCAAAACTCAGGACCCCAAAAAGCACTAATCCAAAATGGGCAGATGACGTGAAAAGACATTTTTCCAGAGAAGACATCCAGATGTCTAACAGACACATGTAAAGGTGCTCCCCAACATTCATCATCAGGGAAATACAATCAAAACTACAATGAGCTATCACCTCACTTCTGTCAGAATGGCTTACATTACCACAGTAAACAACAGTTTGACATCCTTTGGCAAGCAGGCAGAGAAAGGAGAGCACTCTTGCACTGTTAGTGAAAGTGCAAACTTGTGCAGCCACTCTGGAAGACAATATGGAGGTTCCTCAAAAAGTTAAAAATAGAACTACCCTACTATCTAACAATTGCGCTACTAGGTATTTATCCAAAGAATACAAAAATACTGATTTGAAGGGACACATGTACCCTGATGTTTATAGCAGAAGCATCAATAATAGCCAAATTAGGGAAAAAGTCCAAGTATCCACTGACTGATGAATGTGTGAAGAAGTTGTGATATATATATATATGGAATACTGCTCAACCATAAAAATGTATGAAATCTTGCCATTTGCAATGACATGGATGGACTTAGAGGAGTATACTGTGCTAAGCAAAATAAATCAGAGAAAGACAAACACCATATTTCTCTCATACGTAGAGTTTAAGAAATGAAACATATGAATATAGAAGGGAGATAAAAGAGAGGGCCAAACCATAAAACTGGCTTTCTTTCTGTAAGTAGGTTTCATGCTCAGAGTGGGGCACAATACAGGGCTTGACCACGTGACCCTAAGGTGAAAACCTGAGCTGAGATCAAGAGTTGGACACTTAGCTGACTGAGCCGCACAGATGCCCCAAATAGACTTTTAGTTATAGAGAACAAACTCAGGGTTGCTGGAAGGGAGATGGGCAGGGGGATGGGTTAAAATGGGATGGGTGATGAGTATTAAGGAGGGCACTTGTTGTGAAAGTGATGAATCACTAAATTCTTCTGAAACTAATATTACACTTTATGTTGACTAATAGGGATTAAAATAAAAGCTTGGGAAAAAAGAGACAATGTCTTTGACCAAAAAATGTATAACTAATACAAGAATTATTAATTAACACTTAATAAAAACCAAAAGCAAAAGATTACAGAAAAACCTAGTGACTGTATGGTGGAGGGAACAAGAACAAGTTAGTGTGATATGAGTGTATAGTTTCTGGTGATTTTACATTATGTGTTGATTGAGCTTGGAAAAATCTAGAGGAATGAAAGGATAGTGAAACACACGCTAATCAGAAAAGCCATGGGCATGTCTTGTGGATTGCACAACAGGGAGAGGGCTACTAGAATGAAGTATCTATGGAAGAAGATGAATGAGAGGCTCCAGCATCTAAAAGAAGAGGTCTAAACAGGGTGTACACAATAAGAGAAAGAAAACAGTGGTGATCTCAGTGAAAGGAAGTAAGTTCCTCTCCGCCTGGAAAAATTGGTGAAGATTCAGAGATGTGAGAACAGACTTGCAGGTAGAGTACAGACTGATAACTCACATGGCAGAAGGATGTCAGGGAACATTGAAAGATTGAGAATTCCTGGGAAAGGAAAATTACAGGAATTATTAGCTAAATAATCCAGGAAATGGCACTAAAAATGCTGATGAGAGTAGTTCTGCTGGGCTGGGTCAGAGAGGGAGTTCTCTGTCTGCCTTCCAAAAAGTGGTGCTGACTAAATGCGATCATTGGCCTGGAAAAGGAGTGAGCCATCAGCCCCATTGAAGGTGGCCAGGAGTGGACTGAAGAAAGCGATGGGATATGGGGCATGGGGCATGGAAGTAAGAACTTCTGTGGCTCAAGTAGAAAAACAATCTTCTTCTAGTCTTATCTGAGGGTACAGGGAGGGAATATCCCAGCAGTGGTGGTGGACTGAGTACATAAGCAGGCACTAAGGGCTAGATTTGCCCTGGAGCTCTATGTTCATATACAGTCTTCATACATTTGATGAGTATTAGTATTTGATACATAATAGTTATAATTGGTAACATTTATTGGGTATTCGCTATGAATTTCAATTTTACCTAAGAATTCAATATTTACTACTTATCATAATTTTCAAAATAATGCTAAAAAGAGGGTAGTATGATTATTCCATTTAACAGATGTGTTCTATATTATGGAACACATTTAATAGATGTGTTCTATTTTATTAATTCAACTCTTAATACAGCTTTGTGATAAAAGCAGGTTTCCCAACTTTACAAATTCTCAGTTGCATGAGCAAAGGCAAATTATCAACTTAGCCTTAGAAGTTCTTATGTGAATCAAAATATATCAATTGCTATTGACATTATTACAATGGCATATCCCTCAAAATACTAGTCTGATATCCTAGAGTATTTAAGGTTCTAGATGAGTGATTTCTTAATTTGGGAGTATCATCAGGGGGAAGGGCATGGTTGGGCATGGTCAGCCTTGAGGTCTCTTGTTCCTCCTTCCCCAGGTTTTGAGAGAAGAGAAGGAATGAACCTAGAGTAGACAGAACTTTACCAGCAATTCACCTTTTAATAGAATCCAACTTTGCTGTAAGGTACTATGTGATTTGGGTAGAACTGTTTGGACTGTGGATCCAGGGCTGGACTCTTGACTTAAGCCTGATCATCAATATATTTCATCTTGACCATAGATATTGATTCAGTGTTAGGCAATGACTCAAGATGGTCTAGGAAGGTCAGGCCTGGGATTTTGCTGGGATGATGGGAAGTTTATTTGCTTTTTCCCCCCTGAGATTGTTGAACTCTGGGTTATGAATCTGGGACTGCTAGCAGCTATTTTGCTGTACCTTGGAAGTACTATTTGAGCCTGAAGCCAAAGAGAGGACATCAACATCAGGAGATGGAGAGAGACAGATTCTTCATGATATCTTTGATATACTAGCTTCAGCCTATGCCTGAAACAGGATCAACCTATAAAATTTTCACTAATGTGAGTCTATCAATTCCCTTTTCAGTTTATGCCTTTTCAACTACATATCAGTCATTTGATTTAAAAGCATTCTCACACAGGATCTTAGCTTATTTTATATATCTCAGTTAGGAGATAATCTGGATAGCGGAAGGGTGGTGAACAGACTGTCGGTTCTCTGTGGACCTGGAGTATATCTGTAGTTGGTTCGGTCATGCCTCCCATGGTGCTTGCGACAGTACATGCTGGGCCTACACCAAACTGCCTTTACCCAAGAAAGCTCATTGATAGTTAAAGAACAGAACTTACAGAGAACAGGTGAACCTCTTGGGACCAGTAACTGAGAGCGGCTTGTGAAAGTGTTCTGAAGAACAGGTCATCCCAACACGAGCATGTTTTAGACAAACGATTTATGTGTTGGAGATTGTCAGCCTTCTTTCGGGATGTTTTCCACTGTTTTCGAGTGTGTTAGTCATATTGCTGAAACCAAAAGGAAAGTACTCAAATCCAAGGACACGGGTATGGGCACTCATAATATGCTTTGGCCTCCATGTATTCATTCATTTACTGGAACAGAAACTGCTAATTACTCATCAAAATCCATGTTCTCATATTTCTGGGCATCACATCCTCTTTTGCAGTTCGGAAAGGGCCATGTGACTGAATTCTAACTGCCAGAATATAAGTGGAAGCAATATGTCCCTCTTCAGACATGGGCCATAAACATCTTTTGCATGTTCTCCTCTATGTTTTGCATGTTCTTTTCCAATTTCTAGGTTTCTGCAATAGAGCCAATTTTTAGGGAGGTTTGGAAGTCATGTGTTAAAGATTCCAGAACATTCATCAAGCTGGGGGTTCCTAAACACTGTAGAAGAGGACTGTCTCTGTTCACTTGTTCACTCTCCCCATACAGTTGGCCAGGAAAGAGTAAATTTCTGTTGTACTTGCACCATTATATATTTTGGGGCCTATTTTTTAGAGTAGTTATTCTCCTTTAACTCATACATTTACCAAAAATGTATTGAGCACCAGGTATGTGAAGATAGATATATAGTTTAATTAAAGGGGTTGTCTGGTAAGAGCTGTAGAGAGTTATAAGCCCCTCTGGATTCTCAGAGAGGTTAAAGAGAACACGGCATGATTTATCCCTGCCTACTTTGCTAGCCTTTTTGTTCTCTGCATTTCATTCAAGGTGACCTCCTTTTAGTTCTTAGAAAGTGACACATCCTCTCCTGTCTCTTGCCCTTGTACACATTTCCTTTGTCTAGAATGTCTTGCTTTTTCCTCTATATGTTTCAACAGAAACTTTACTTCTTCAAGAAAGCCTTGATAGCCCAGACACACCACCTTCTCAGTCTAGGCTCAAGGATGGGCAAGATACTCGTTATATATTTTTATAGCACCCAGTAACTTTCCTCTACAGCATTAATTATAAGTTGCCATTTGTAATATCTTTGTTCCCCACTAGATTGTAGGTTCTATTAAAGTTGGGCTCCTTTTTGTCTTCTTTAATTTTGTATGATTGATTACTTGGTAAGGTACCTAGCGCAAAATAAATATTCAATTAAAATTTGTTGAAGGCATGGGGCGCTTGGGTGGCTTAGTCGGTTAAGCGTCTGACTTTCGCTTAGGTCATGACCTCACGGTTCGTGGGTTCGAGCCCCTCGTCGGGCTCTGTGCTGACAGCCAGCTCAGAGCCTGAAGCCTGTTTCAGTCTGTGACTCCCTCTCTCTCTGACCCTCCCTTGCTCACACTGTCTCTCTCTCTCTCTTAGAAATAAATAAAAACATTAAAAAAAATAAAATTTGTTGAAGGCATAAGGTATAAATGGAACCCATCCTCCTTTAATTTTTCATGGCCTTTATTCATTAATTATTCTCTCACTATCTGTATCACCAATATCAATAATAAATTGAGTATTGGAAACTTGGAAAAGGTGATGCTCAACAGAAATAGGATAACTTTGGGGGTATGTGATAAAATTTTTGATTTAGATCTATTTAGTTTGAGGTGCTGAATCATTAAGGAGGTATCTTGTAAATAGTTTAGAAGCCAGACCTGTTAAATGAAGAAATTGAAGTGCTAATATTGAAACAAGGACAATAATTGAAATCTGGAAGTAGATAAGATTGTTTAAGGAGAGCACAAAAAGAGAAAGTGGTAATATTATGTAGAAAAAATAGTTAAGGATTGTTAAGGAATCTGTGTCTTATTGAACTTTGTGCTTTACTCAGTGTCTAGCATGATAATTATAAATAGTGGTTGCTAATGAAGAGGAACTAATAAAGAAGGATGGTGTAATAGGCTTTGCTATAATGATGCTGCATAACCAACGACCTCTAAGTCTTTGTGGCTCATAAAATTGCTTTTTATCGTCCACAGACCTGGAGGTCATCTGGGGGTAGCTCTGTTTCAACCTGGAAGTTGGGTTCAGGTCTGATCCACATGTCTCTTATTCAAGAACCAGGCTGAACAAGCAGTGCCTACCTGCAGAAAGCCTTTCCCATGGAGAATGGTCTCTGCTTGTGTCACATCCACTAACCTTCCCTGTTAGTGAGCTAACTAACACAGGAGTCATTTCGCCAGACCCAAAGTCAGTGGGATGGGGATATATGTTGTCAGCCTATTCTATTGTGAGGCACTGTGAAGTACTGTGGCAATGGGTCTGTGTGCGTATAATCCTTTCAGAAGGGGTAAAGAATTGGGGACAAAATCTTGCCTTCAAGTTGGAAAAGTAGGACCGTGAGAAGAGGAGAGAAACATTTACAACAAGGGACTCTAAAGTAGTAGATTCAGAGAGGGTCCATAATTATGCTGTGAAAAGACTGGTGTTTGTCTCTGGTTAGGTATCATTTAGGGGAGCACGTCAGCAAAGTGGTGGTAGGGGTGCAGAAACCACATTAGCAATAGAGGTAAGGTGGCCAGATTTAGCAAATAAAAATATAGGATGCCAAGTTAAATTTGAATTTGTGATAGATGCTAATTTTAAAATTATGTTTAATTTAAATTATTCATTTTTTATATGAAATTCCAGTGTAACTGAGTATTCTATATTTGATCTGGCAGCCATATGTTGGGGTTATGAATGAGCAGTAGGTGAGATATTGGAGTCAAGGTAAAGGAGACCACTTTTGAAGGTAGGTGATAAAGGGAAAAGGAGGGATAAACTAGAAGGTGTACATTATTAGGAAGAGCTCTATTAGAAGTGTAGACCTGACCTACATTATCTAAAACCATTACACGTACACCCATGGTGGATGTGGGGGGCAGGTAACAGTGCCCATTTTAGGAATTAATGGGACAAAGGAAAACGTTTGAGCAGGAATTGGATTCAGTGACCCAAGAGCACTTCTTTGTGGCAATTTGAAAAAAAAAAAACCCATAAAACTTTGTCCCAACCTATGAATTTAGAGTAACCTATGTGAGAACAACTAATAAAAATGTCTTATGTGATGGCCATGATATTGATCATGTTTTGTTTATACTTAGGAGTTGTGAAGATTTGCATATCTTGTGTCTTCTTGAAAGACACCTGAGGAACTAGCATGGGAGTACTATGTAGGGTATGGGAGCTGTGCAAGGCACTGATGACTTCTGAGCTCCTCTAAGAAGGGACTCTATGCATTGATCAGGAGTCATGGAATCTATTTTGCGAGCAAATAACTTAGAGGCCGTATGGACTGACTCTGGGAGGACTGAAATGCTCTATAGGGCTGGGATTCAGGGCTCATCACTTAAATCCCAACATGCAAATTTTTGTGATGGCTGCATGTTGAGGGGCACTGCTGCTTTGCGACTGGGGATAAGGAGTCAGGTAGAGGTACTCTGAAGACAATTTTACCTTGGATCCGAAGGATAAGTCTGGGGCTCAACTAAGGACAAACTTGTTCTATCTCCTTTAACCCTCTTCCTGAGAGCTGATATGATAATGAAAATGGTGAGTGCAGTCAGAGGAGGACACAGAAGAGTTACAGGAGAAAGTCTTAGAAAGAGAGTTCAGCGGATGGAGAAGCGGATAAAGAGTCACTGGCTCCCTTTCCCTACTGGCCTGCTTCCCATGCTAATAAATGGCAGAGTGCTTGGGAAATGTGCAACAGGAGACCTTACTGGCCGGAATGTGTTGGGTATTTTCCACATAAGCATCTTTGCTGTAGACATCTTTGCTGTAAGGCAATTTTGCTGTAAAAGATAAAGCCACAAAAAATAAAAGAGGAAGATTCATTTAAAAGGACATAATGAAACATGAAAAGTAATAAAATTGAAAAGCCATTATCATGAAATTCAAAATATTTGAATACGTTAAAATGTATGTAGGTGCAGGGCACGTGGGTGGTTGAGCATCCAACTTTGGTTCAGTTCATGATCTTATGATCTGTGAGTTCAAGGCTCACATCGGGCTTGCAGCTATCAGCAAAGAGCCTACCTCGGATCTTCTATCCCCCTCTCTCTGCCCCTCTCTCACTTGTGCTCCCTCAAAATAAATAAAACCTTTAAAACATGTATGTAGATTCATTTGTATGTAGATGTAACAGATTTTATTTTGTGAATTGTACCTAAGTACTTGTTTTCAAAGTCCTTCATTCATAGTGTTACTTTTTTTTTTTTGCTTGTTGATAGGTCTCCTCAGCACATGGTTTTTTGCTACATCTTCCTTTGTTAGGAGAGGTCGTTTGCAAATACTAGGATGCATATTTGTAACTGAGTTTTGTATTGTGTCATGAAAACCTTCTACAATGTTGTTTTTGGCGTATTGCTCTTGACATATTGTCACATGTCTATTAATAGATGCCCCAAAGTGCTATGGGTTCACAACTCCCCGCCACTGCATAGGCCGTTATGAGAGCTAAGACTGACATAGTATGAAAATGGGAATATTTGTCGATGGAGAAATGAAACCAAACTGGCAACCGGTTGATGAAACCAACAAACTGTCAAACCAAACTGTCAGGTTTGTTTGTTTTTTTTTAATCTTATAGGGAAAAATTCCCTAATAGCCAATTAGCTCTGTGGTGAAAATGTTTGCAGCAAAAACACTTGTGGCAAAGATGCCTGTGGTAAAGGCGCTTATGGCAAAAGTACTTGGAACTGGCTGGGAGTTGCCGTAAGAAAGGAGAATGGTTTGGGTTCGAGTTCCTTCCCATCGGATGGACTCCTCATTCTTAAAGATCTAGCTCAACATCTAGTGGAGGGTGGAAAGTGTTTAGCAGGGCAGGCTCTGGAGTCAGACTGGTTCACGTCCCAGCCCCATCACTAACCGCTGCTATGACCTTTGGTCTGTTGCTTAGCTTCTCCAAGCTGCGGATCCTTTATGTGAAATAGGGTTAATGAAAGTACTTAGCTCTTAGGGCTGGTGTGAGAGTTAAAGGTAATCCCCAGAGCCTTGCGTATACAAATCAAAATAGGTTACTGTAACTATTTCTTTATGTCATGGCCTCCCTTAGTAGATAGGGAGCTCCTTTAACACAGGTCAGTTTTTTTGTTTTTTCATTTTTATACCCCAAGTAAATAGCATCTAGCACCCAACAAAGCCCTTAATAATGTTCCCTATGTGTAATCGGATCATATCTCAAGGTGGGATTTCCAGATATTAAGTTGTCAGAGTCACCAGGAAACCATGAGGACTTAGCAAAATTACTTTCCCTACGGTTCCTTTCTCTCCACCACTGTAGGTTCTCAAGTCAACATTTTGTGCAGATTTACCTGATTTGAAGAGACATTTCTGCTTTTCTGTCTGTGTCTAGACAAAGAAGTTAAGCTGTATTTAGCTGCCTATTTGAATGTCAGATTTGCCCCTGCCCTCCCCTGGTTATATGCACTAAACAGCTCTGCTCTGACAGCTTATTGTAAACGGAACTGATCTATTGGTTTTTCTCTTCCTTGACCCAACCTAACAGATAATTTCATGTCTTGCAGACCAAACAATTGGTTGACTCAATAGGGTAAAACTCAAGTCAACTGCTTAAAAAATTTTAAACAACTTACGCAGTGACGTGCCTCACATTGCTTTATTGTCTCATATTTGATATTTAATTGTGTTTATTTTGCTTTAAGTTAAAGCTGGTGTGGTCTAAAAAGTACTAAGGGCTTTTAAAAGGTTGAGATGAGATCTCAAAAGCAATTTTACTAAATATGTACTGCAATATGAAATTATTGCTTACCAAGTATTTTGTGAGGATGATTTTATGAAATACATGAACACGCTTTTGCATAAGAAAAAAGTCAAAATCAAGGAAGCTATTAATTTTTCTTTTAACATATTACTTATAGAGACTGATCTATGATACTTGAAGATGTATTTATTCCCTAAGATTCTATTGAAGATAAATTAATGGCTTGCTTGGTCTGTTGAGTTGGCCTACCCTAAGGCAAAGGTCTATCAGTCAGGGGTTCAGAAAGAAAAGAGGGAAAGAGGAGCCAGATGCTTTGATGAGAGACGCAGAAATTAATCTTTTGATATGTCACATAACTGGAAATGATTCAGCAACTGGACAATAGAGTTGTCTCTTTTATTAGTACACTCAAACAGCAGCAAAAAACAACCTTCCATTTGATTCTTACTGAGATTTATTGTTTTTAATAATGCCACTTTTCAGAAGTATAGTCATGTGCTCACTTAGACAGGCTGACAAAGTGAAAACTTGTATGTGATGCAAAGTACCCTTTGGGTGTAGATTAAGACATATATAGTGCAGTGACAAGTCAAGTCAAATGCCCACAGCAGACAACAAATCCCAGCCTCCCTTTCCCATGATCTGGCTCCCATTTTGCACCATAGAACCCACAATGGAAATCTGGCAAAACATAGAACACAGATGGCTACCAACTGACATGAAAAGTAAATTTTATTAAACATGTTTACATACATGAGTTGTTCATTTTAAAAGCACAGGGGAGTGTTAAGACAAGTGGTCAAAATAGAAAGGTACTACCCAATTATAATTAGTTGATTGTTGGCCACTAAGACAGAACGGAATCTAGTAGAAGTGCACCAATGCTTCAGTTCTTCCTGCTCAGCATGGTGAGTAGTGGTCAATCTGTGCCCTGTGGAATGATGGGCAGATAATTCTGGCATGTGTAAATAATAATAAATAATTCACTTGGTGCAGGCAGTATGTCTATGGATTAAAACCTAGTGTGTACACAGTGTCTACATGTGTTACAGCCCCACAGTAGGAATCTACACCAAAATATTTATTAGAAGGAATTTGGTCCATACTACATCACGTTTTCCAGAGGGTAAAAAATAAAGTCCATCTATAGACATTTCACACCAAACTCACATACAGAGTCTGGCTAAAACCTGCAAAATGTCTATAACAAAAATGGATGGCTTAGATTTCTTGGTTATTTCAGTATAGTAATTTACGAGCAAACTGTACAAGTACATGCAACATACAAGCTGTCCTAATGTGGAACTAACATACATTATTAAATAACCTTTTGGGTTTTTTTTCCTTTTTTTTTTAAAAAAAATGTGCATGCAGCTTTGAACAGTTCCAAGTCATGCTGCTCTATTTGTGTGATCACAAAAGTTGAATGACTCATAAAAGGAGGGAGAATGTATCAATGCACCTGCAGAGTCTGCAGTTTGTAGCACATATACAGAATGTCACAAGGGAAATTCAAGGCCAAGAAAAACTCAAATGAAGAAAATGCAAGTTGAAATTTGACTTTGTTTTATTTTCCCCCCAAAAGTAGGATATTTTGCGTTAAAAAATCAAGCTTTGTGCTTGCATCAATCTCAAAGAAATGTAAACTAAAATTTGATAAAAACATTACTTTAGTGCAGAATATTTCAACTGGAATTTCCAGTGGAATATTGGACAGCTCATACCATGCTCTTTCCAGGGCAGATGGGTATGTCTACACTGAGACATGGCCGAGAAGCCTGGGCATAGCTGAAAGTGTCTTAGGCTCAAATCCATTTCTAGTCACCATTCTGGGAAGTCAAAAGTATAGTTTATACACATGAGCATATACTTATTTTTTGGGATATCAGGAAGAAAAAGTTATTACAAGGAGTGTTTCCAAAGTACAATTATGTGGTTAGTTTTAGTTCCCAGCATTAGTTGCAGATTGACTTCTCTAAAAGCCTTTCATGAAAAATGATGGAAAAAATAATGTTTTAGAACACAAACAGATATGCTCTTCATTTTAAAAAAGTGTTTTAGAAGATGACTTTTTCTTTTCTGGGTTTGCACACATAGGACTTCGACAAATTATAAAATGAAAGCCAGTGAAATCCTTCATTGGCCTCATCTTGCCTAGTTGCTGAACACTTCGGGGAGATGCCACAGAGACTGTTTCAGCCCTTTTTTGGTGCTTTTGGGAAAAGAAAGGAAGGGTCTTTGTAAGCATCATGAGGCCTGTCGTGACATATCCAAAACTAGTGGAAATAACAAGTACAATGAAAAATAAAGCAAAAGAAATCAAGAAACCAAAACCCAACAAATAACACACAAATAAACAAAACACACAAAAAACAAAACTTCTCAAACACCAGGGAAATAACACTGCTTGTGGTCTGTGCAGTAATGTGTAAAATACAACTTTTCAGAGTGAGAGTTTCCAGTTTGCTCAATTGTGTGTGTGTGTGTGTGTGTGTAATTGAAGTTTCCTCTTTTTCTGTTTGTTAGAAGCATCAGTGACTCTCACTAGCATGTTGACTCTTACTGTAATTTGATAGACTGCCTTGTTCTGTCATATGAAGCCAGGTTTTAAACAACAAGTGGGACATATTATTGAAAAACTACTACAGGCAAAACACAAGTTGATTGTCTGTCTCCAACAATGCTTTTGATCATGAAATATCTGGTTCAGATTATTATCCTGAAAGGTAGAGTTTCACTGGAATGACTCTGGTAGGAGTTCACTATGAGCGGATGCAGGGAGGCCCAGTTGAACTTTCCAGAGATGACTGGGAAGCCCGGCGGGTTAGGGGAGTGAGTGTGGGATCCACCAGGGATGATGGTGGGAACAACTTGTACCATCCGATTACCATACTGGATAGATCGAGTTCTTCCAACAAGATTTGAGCCACACCCATAAAGCATTTATGGTCCATTCTGCCATAGTCCCCCCAGACAATGACCTGCAGAGACAGAGAAATGCAATAAAACTCGGATGTCTCTTTCATATTTGAAGAATTGAAAGAAACAATTTTGCAAAAGTGGGCCAATGAATGAGAGGAAATGAATATAACTGACACTAAGGAGGAGGAACAGATAGAAAGATATTAACATTAAGGTGCTCAAAGAGATACTTCACAATAATTTTTAGATTAGACAGAAAGCAACTAATGTTTCCATAGTCAATGAGGGGTATTATCTACATAAACCATGATAAAGAAATACATATACATGTTTCTTTACATATACATTTAATACCTTCTTTAGAAATTACTATCTGGTAAGTAATGTACAAATCAAAATTTTTACAAGTTAGGAAGGTAAAACAATGCAATTCGGTGTCTGGTGGAGTGTGTACATGATGGAGTATGTATAAAGAATGAGAATATTCATTAAATTCCTTTTATATTATATACTTGTTAGTGAAGGTTGAAAAATAATTGTAAGCTGGTTCCTTTTGAGCACTTGCCTGACAATTCTGATTTGATAAGATGATTAGAATGTCAGTGAGCTTACAGGCAGTTAGCACAATGTGGGTCAACTCCTGTTGGTATCAGATAAGCATTCATTCTATTACACTTACTCTTAAGGTTCTATTTTCCAGTCCTTTGGTCATCAGGAGATGTTCTCAACTGAATGCATTCGCCTGCTTCACACAGGCAAGAGTGGTGAAACTGCCTTTTCAATTTATTGAGTGATTTTGCCAAATTATTTAATCTTTGTGATCCTCATACGTAATCTTTAAAGGGGGGATAATGATATTTTATGTACACGGTAGTTAAAATGTTTAAAAGAAGTTATGTATGTAATTATGTAACAATGCATCTGACATTCATCAGTCCTGAGCATTCTCTTTTTCTCTCCTTTCTTCTTTGTATCCCATGTCTGGCACATAGTAATGCTCAATAAATTATCAGTATCATTTGCCTGGATTATCTACCTACCTACCTACCTACCTACCTATGTACCTATCAAGAAGAGGGGCTTTGGGAAGCAGGGCAAAAGCAGAAGGAGAGGATAGAGAGAAGGAAAAAAAGAAGGGAGAGAAAATAAACATTGTATTATCTATTAGATCCACTAGATATTTTTAATACTGCATATTATTTATACTGTAAATTTACTGTTTGTTTTTTTCTACTCAAGGATGTTACACTGCATTTCTCCTTACTGAAATTTATTCTCTTCATGTTTGAACACTCTTCAGTGCTTATATGGATAATGTGAACATTACAATGTAAAAAGTCAAACAAACTTTTACATACCTGAAGAACTTTACCCTGTGGACTTTCGTCAAAAACCAGGGACTGTTGATACAAAGGATCAAGGGTTTTTCGTGCAATTCTTGTCTTCTTCTTGGCTATACAGGCCCCATTTTCCAAAAGATATACTTTGACGTATGGAGCTGAACAAAGGTAACATTAACATATAAGAAGTTAATCCTTCAAGTTAAACTGATTTTATTAGAGAATGCTTTGTTAGAGAATTGGAGATGCTTACTGAAAGTTTTCCACTGACTATTTAAATCATTTTAACTTTTCAGTGCTCCATGAATTCTATTCCTTAAAACCCTTATGTTACCATTACTGCCATTTTCCTCATTTCAGGTAAATGTATGTGAGATTAACCTAAGACTGACTGACTTGGGGTATAGCTGGCTTTATAGTTCACATTTACTTATTTATTTCATGTTTCTATTTATTTTTAAGAGAGCACAAGCAAGGGAGGGGCAGAGAGAGAGAGGGAGACACAGTATCTGAAGCAGGCTCCAGGCTCTGAGCTGTGAGCACAGAGCAGGGTTCAAACTCACAAACCGCAAAAACATGACCTGAGACAAAGCTGGACATGTAACTGACTGAACCCGTACAGTTCCCATTATAAATATAATAATATATAAATATGATAAAAGCATATTCTTTTTTATGATTGGAATTAAAAAAATTTCCTTTTCATTTGTAAATGTGCAAAAAAACTCAATTTAATTTTATCATACCTTACTTAGACTTTCTGACAGTATAACTGCACAAGGAAAACCCAGATCCATTTTTACAGAATCAAAGAATACAGAAAAGCTGCCTTTTTAATCAGATGATGCAAAGCATATATGATTCGAACGCAGCAAATATTGTGATTTTTGCTTATGTCAGATTCTCTTGTCCAAACTCAGAACCACCTTTCCTTACCAGGTGTCGACTTGGAACCAGGTTTTTGCGTGAGGCTTCGTGCTCTAATAACTTCAACTTCCAACTGGCCTTTTTTATCCTCCATTCCAATCTGTATGTCACCTGCAAGTGGAAGGGAAACAAAGTGTTTCAGCTTCTTTGCAGTTACATACAGATAAAAAAAATCAGACGTACGTAATAACAGACTCCAAATTATGATCTTCATGATCCTGATAAGAAACCCTAATATTTAGAGTTCCCTGATACCGTTTTTCTTCCCCTTCTTCCAAATCAGGTTTTGAAATGTTTCTTTTCATTTTTCTGGTACTAATCCATGTTATGAGAGTTCTATATTAGTTTATAAATCACTTAATTATAACAATACTAGATTTAACTTCTTCTTCTATAATAAGCTTTCTTATCCTTTTTGTCATCTAATATATAATACTTCTTAGTATAAAATATAATTAACTGTATTTCCATTATTTAGAGAAAACCACTATCAATGTTTTGGTGAATATCCCATCTCAGAAGTACTTTAACTAACTTCCTCCTTTCCTCTATTCCTTCCTTCCTCCCTCCCTCTTTCTTTCTTTCTTTCTTTCTTTCTTTCTTTCTTTCTTTCTTTCTTTCTTTTTCTCTTTCTTTCTTTCTCTTTCTCTCTCTCTCTCTCTCTCTCTCTCTCTGTGTCTATCTATCATCTATCTATCTATCTATCTATCTATCTATCTATCTATCTATCTATCTCATGACCATACATCCTTAATTCATTGACTAGAGGGACTGGTGAATGAGTATGTCATTACTTATTTAACCAATTCTTGTGGCTAGAAATATAGGCTATCTACATTGTTGCTATTATAAATAGCACTGCAATGAACAGTTTTATAGAGAATTTTTGTACACATGGTCATTTATCTTTTGAGCACAAATTCCGGTCTAATTGAATGGGCATTCAAAAATGCCATGTATATTGCCAAGTATCCTTCAGAAAGATTGTGCCAGTTTGTACTACCACCAGCGATATCTGTCTTTCCATATTCTATAGCCACTAATAGTGGTATTAGCAATATGTCTAATTTTTACCAATCTGATGGTTAAAAAGTTATAATTTGTATTTCTTTGATTAATAGAGAGGCTGAACATATGTCTAAATATTTTCAGTTTGTATGAAGAGTCTTACCTCTTCATAACCTTTGTCCATGTTTACTAAGGTGATCATCATTTTCTGGTTGATATGATACTTTATTTCTTAAAAGAAATATAATTATTTCTAATTTTTCTTAGTGAAATAATAATTTTCTCCATTGTGAATTCTCTTTATTTGCTAAGTCAGTTGATCAGCTTTGTGGTTCTGGATTGAGAACCATTAGTTTTATAACCCTGTTTTAGACTCAGCTCCCGGATTTCTCTTTGGTTTGGTTAATCACACACATAGTTTAAGAGTCTAACTGTTCTATAAGCCTAATTATTAGTATAAAAGATTCCCATTCTCTCTCTCAACTCCTTGCCTTCCAAAGGTCACTGCTTTCAAGATTTTTAATATTTTTATGTGATTTATTTTTACTGTTTGGCCTTTGCCTCAGTATTTCTAAGTACTAAATTTATAAGGTATTTTCCTTTTTTTTTTTTGCTTTTAGATATATTATTAGTTTCTAACTTCAATGTCTCTCACTGCCTTCCTTCTCCCACCATATATTGACACTTTCTGTCATTCCATTATTCCATTATTAGTTTGTATAAATATGATTACGTGATATTACTTAGAAATGAGTGAATTAGAACACTATGGTTACTTCTCAGTTCTTGGAGAGCTCGTTCTTTTCCCTATACTTAATAAGTGTCTTTTTAAAAAGCATTTGTTTACATTTTTATGTATGTATCATTAATTCAACCCCTTATTTCTCTGCTGGTTGTTTACTTCTTCCATAAAATCAATCACATTAGGTATTCTTAGATTTTATTTTATGGATTCTGACAGGCTACCATTCGGACAAACTGTGTTTAAAGTTTGCTGCAACTGTTATCTTTAGCTTTTCCTTCACTATCATCTTGGGTATCCCAAACATTTCTCTCTTGTGCTGAAGCATTCATTTGCTGGATCTTTTCTTCCTCCTTTTTCAGTTCTCAATTTTTTTTTTAATTCACTTAGTTCATTTCATTGAAGTATATCTTCCAGCAGCTTTCTGAGAAATGTTGTGCATCAGGAAAGTGTTTTGAGACCTTTCTTGTCAGTGTGTTTTTATTCCAGCCTGAAACTTACATGATAACTTGGCTGGCTATTGTACTCTACATTGGAAATCAATTGTTACTGAGAATTTTGAAGGTAATATGCAGTAATCTTCTGGCTTCCAATATTATTATTGACGAGTCCAATGGAAATCTGAATTTTTTAGTGTTTATTTATTTTTGAGAGAGAGAGTGAGCAGGGAAAGGGCAGAGAGAGAGGGAGACAGAGAATCTAAAGCAGGCTCCGTGCTATCAGCACAATGCCTGACATGGGGCTCGAACCCACAAACTGTGAGATCATGACCTGAGCCAAAGTCAGATGCTCAACTGACTGAGCCACCCAGGAGCCCCTGACTTTTTGATAGTTTTGTATAGAATTATTTTTCCTCTTAGGAAACTTGTAGAATTTACTATTAATCTATGGTGTTGTGAAATTCCATGATGATGTGCCTTTGTGGTGACCTATTTTCATGCATTTTGCTGAGTATTCAATGGGTCCTTGCAAGCTAGAATCTCATGTCCTTCGGGTGAATATCTATTATGCATGTTACATGTAATTTTCTCCATTCATCATTTTTCTTTTAACTTAATTTAGGGTATATTTTGCTAGTAGAAGTTTTCAACTTATCTAGCTTTGGTTTGATCCTTTAGAAGTTCTTCCCACTCCAAGAGCATAGAAACATTAATGTAACTGTTTGTCAGTATGTTTTAGTGTCTTTCTCTACCCAATTTCTCCATTATAATTTAGCCTAAAATATTTTTTTTAAGTCTTCAGTAGGAGGCAATTTCATTAATCTTTTTTTTTTGCTTAGTGGAATAGTTATGCCAACATCCTTTACTGGAAAATCCACCATCTTGCCAGGCTGTGAAATGCTACCCTTATCCTACGTTTGGATCTACTGTAAACTCTCTATCTTGATGGTATTTCCTGATAAATTAAAAAATTTATGACTAACTTTGTTTTGTATAATGTCTTAAGTTAGAAATATGCATTAGAAATTTGAATAGTCATTTGAAACCAACAATATCCTAGCTAAAATGTTGCTTCTTACTTATATTACTATTATGATACTTTAAATGACCTTGTCAATCACAAAACGTCTGTTTTCCTGTGGGGGGCAAGTGATTCTTACCCATTGCAGGGGTGGCAAGGGTTTGGCGGCCAACAAGCTGAGCTGGTCCCAGTCCATCAAGAAAATCACTGAATTGACTGTCTGCTCCTAGTCGCACTCCAGGAAATATTAAGCTATTAGCAAAAGGACAAAAATCAAAGCATTAGATCTCCTAGAATTCATTTCATTAGTGTCCATCTGACTAATTCTGATCATGAATCATAAACATTGGATAGTTTACTTAGTGATTCTATGCATTCATTGCCTCTGAACCAAGCAAAGCTCAGCACTAATTAAGAAAAGGTCTAAATAAACTCTCAAGTTAAGAACTGATGTTCTATTCAGGAGGGCTTAGGTTATAGTTCTTAATATAATAAGTTTTCTGGACACTTACAAACACAAGTTCCTATATAAGTATATTATTGACGTAAAATATAAGATGCAAATATTTATATGATGAACTTTACATAAATAATTGCTCATGAACATTAAGTAACCATGCTCAACTTTAAAAAAATGCCTGATAATTTCTTCAATAAATATCAGAGCAAAGTACAAATTCTTATTTACAAATAAAAATATTTAATGTATTCATTTTTTAATGAACTACATTTTTATATTATCTGAGATTTTTATTTAGGTCAAGTAGAAAAGAAGTGATTAGAATACATCTGTTTCTTACTACCCATGACTACCTGAACTCCCTGGGCTGTAAGCTCCAGCAGAGAGTAACTGTGCCCTTCTTGTTTACTGATGTATCCATGTACCAAGAACCATGGTTGCTAAATATTTGGCCTTCAATGAGTGGTTTTTGATAAGCACATCTCTGTAGGGATTTATTATTTCCAATGTGCTTTCTCATATATTACCTCCTCACAATCAAGGAAATTAGAGAGGGCACAGACTGTTATCACATCCAGAGACCACGAAAATCAATCTATGAGAGGTTAAGTGGCTTATTCAGGTAAATATTATTTGATTTATTACTTTTATATCACAAAATACTATCTCTAGTCTTTCATTTGTACATATTACAATATTTCATCAAATACTGGCATTTTGTCAGCAAGTTCATTTCCATAACTTTCATGTTTGCTGATTTTTGCTCTTAACTGTATGTTGCCAGGAGGATTCATACCAATCATTTGATCAAATAAACAGACTTAACAGTTTCAGGAATGGGTAAGCATATCATGATCATTAAGTTGGCATAATTTTATTTCATTTTCTAAACAGAATAAAACAATTCCAGTAAAGTAAATTATTACTATTAGATTGGTAAATGAGGTTTTTGAATGGCAATAAATGAATAATTATAGAAAAATTTCCATAGTCAATCTCCAAGGAACCCACTGCAGAATAATAATTAATTGTTAAGATCTATCACCTCAGTAAAAGTTTGGTTTTACCAGAAAAATTCTCAAGCATAGAAAAATGCAGGATTTTTTTGCAGGATCTATATGTAAAAGCAGATCAAAAGTAAGTAAAAAACAAATCTAGCTATATTTTTTCAAAGTTATTTTTATTTTTTCTTTAATGTATCTTATTTTCTTTAATCTTCATAACAACCATCTGTGACAATTATCATTTTCCCTATCATATGGAAGCAAATTTAATGAATTTTAAAACTAACTAAAACTGTTTAATCACAAAGATAGTAAGGAAGATGAATTTTGGGCTCTTTTCCTAAGGTAAAAAAAAAGTGATGTTTTAAAAACAAACAAATTTAAGTTCCTATTATGAGAGTAAGTCCTATTAGACTTACTCAGAACCCAAAATAGTTTGGAGAAAAGTAGGAATGTGGAATATTAATTGTTTTAAATGTTTATTTATTTTGAGAGAGAGCCTGAGTGGGGTAGGGACAGAGGAAGAGAAAGAGAGAGAATCCCAAGCAGGCTCCATGCTCAGTAGGAAGCCCAATGTGGGGCTTGATCTCACGACCCGGGGATCATAACCTGAACCAAATTCAAGAGTCTGAATTTTAATTGAGGGGTGCCTGGCTGGCTCAGTCAGTTAAGCATTCAACTCTTGGTTTCAGCTCAGGTGATGATATTGTGGTTTTGTGAGTTTGAGTCCCACATGGGGCTCTGTGCTGGCTTGGGATTCTCTCTCTCCCTCTTCTCCTGCCCCTACCCCACTTACATTGTCTCTGTCTCTCTCAAATAAATAAACTTCAAAAAAAATCATAATAAAAATAAATTTTAATTCAGATTCTGGTGAGTGAGCCAGACAATGAGTTTCCCCATATGAAATAACCCATTAAATGTAGCATTTCTACAATAAACATCCAGTAATGGACTATTATGAGCTTTTCTGGATTGATGGAGATCAGTTTATTTATGTTTAACAGGCTTCTCTTCCTACCTTTGAAAGGTCTGAGTGCCCAAGTGCTGAGGTGTGTCCATGTGTATGTATCATAAGAGGTAAGGCTGTTTTAAAATAGAGGGTTGATCTTCTAGTTAAATAAATAAGCTGTGGGGTGTGTGGGTGGCTCAGTTGGTTAAGCATTTGATTCTTGATTTTGGCTCAGGTCATGATCTCACGGTTTGTGGGGCCAAGCCCTACACGGGGCTCTGTACTGACAGTGCTGAACCTGCTTGGGATTCTCTCTCTTCCTCTCTCTGCCCCTCTGCCCTCCCTCTGACAATAAAATAAATAAACATTAAAAAAGTAAGGTGCATCATATCCATTGGTGGCTTTATTTTACCTGTGACTAAAAACCCATGGTTTTTAAGCCATACAGATGTGCTGACATCACTTACTTTCCCTCGGAGCTATAACTGTTGATGCTGCCGTCAGTAGACTCTCGACTTGGCTGTCTTACCATCTTCCTCATTTCAGCTGCCATTCCTGTTTCTGTGCTTCTTTGTATGGTGCTTTTTAGCTTCTTGTGGCCTGACTCTGACAAGAGAAAATACAAGAAACTCTAAGTCTTGTTTAGACAATTTCTCCCTGAATACTGGTTGATTCTGCAAATTAAACAATTATGCATATAATTAAAAGTTTACTCAGGAAAAGAGTCTAAGAGAATAATCAGATTAGCTAAATCTCTTTGCCAACAACATTCTTTGGCCAAGAGGGGTAGCAGTGGAAGGGAGACCACTGTTCTGTTCCAGAGACTGCCTGAATCTCAGTGAACCAAAATGAACTTACTGTATTATTGCTGCTCAAGTTAACCACTTCAGTGAAAAGTTGGATTTGGTACTGCACTGCATTATGGGGAAATATAATGCGGAACAACCAAAAAAGGAACACTCCCAATCTGGAATGTTCCAAATGTGTGGGAACAGAACTAAATGAATGGGTCTTGTCCTTTAAAGGAGAACAAGGCACAGGGAACGCATACCAGTTTTGGCCATGTATTAGCAATCCTATAAAAAGAGCTGTTTGTTTAATGATTTTTGAAACACATTGACATACATGATCTCATTTGAGATGGCATATAAGGATACCTATGTAGGTAGAACAGGTATTAACTTCAAGTCTTTATAGCTATCTCCTGGCTTTTGGACTGAACTGAATGACTTCTTACTGGCAGTTTTGAGTGTCTCTTTTTGCCTTATGAATTATAATGGCTGATAATTTTCTTAAATTCTAAGTTCATGGCAACTTCTTCAAGCCACTTTGAAATGCACTAACCAGCAGTCTATTCTTACCATAGAAATGAAATTCGAAAACATTTATTTGGTTAGAACAATACCAAAAGGTTAGACAGACTTTTAATACCTGCCACACTTTTTCCATTTACACATTTGATATGTATTTCAGGTTTTCTTTCAGGTTTTCACATAGTATCATTTAATGCCCATTAATATATGAAAAAATGTTCTATATGTATAACCATATACATTAAGTGCTATATTTGTATAGACACATAAACTCTACAACCCTCATAAAACCTCTGTGAAGCAAGTGCCCCAAAACACTCCTAGACAAACCATGTGGAAAATTGCATGTTTTCCTCTCATTTTTGGTCACTGCAATTCTTTTGTAGATTGTCTAATAAAATATATAATCGGTTTTACTATATGGACTCAATGCTGAATATTCTCTACATAAAAGCCACAGCAGCTTCTTAAAAACACAAATTTGAATATATTATTCCTTGCTCAAGATCTTGTGGTTCATCATCAAAATTAAAAGAAAAATCTGAAATTATTACAATGGTCTATAAAATGCCACATAATCTGGCCCCTGGCTACCTCTCCAATCTCACACTCTGCCTCTGGTCCCCATGATCATTGCTCTCCAGTCACATGGTCTTCCTGCATTTTCTTGAATACTCCAAGCATGCTGCTTCAGGGTCTGTTTTCCTTAATGTCTTTCCCTTCTGATTTTCTTGCTGTGTTCCCTCACTTTATTCAGGTCTCTGTGTCGATGTCACCTCCTCAGTGAGGCTTTATCTGGTCCTCACCACTTTTTAATCTTCTTGCCATACTTTATGTCTCCGTAGTGCTGCTCTGCCATTAAACTTCTATTTGTTTGTTGTCTGTTCCCCAATTAGAATTTAAGCTCTATGAGGAGAGGAACATTGTGAATATTGCTCACTGTTATCCATAGTATCTAGAAAACTGGTATAAACTCAATATCAGCATCACACCACACCTACTAACGTGCAAGTTCCACATTCCATTTAACTATAGTACAAACATGTCTATATTTATTCTTTTTAATGGCTGCACTGTATTGTGATATCATAATTAAACCATGTCCTTATTGATGAGCACTTGGGATGTTTCCAGTCGTAATAGGAGAGTTTTTACAGAACATATTTCTAGGAGCTGAATGCTAGTGAAGGGGTACAAATCTGTTTAATCTTAATAGCTTTTTATAAATTGCCATTTAGAAACATTATAGTAATTTAAATCATTGCTACCAACATTCATATGGATGTACCTATTTTGCCCCCCAAGGCTCATAAATTCTCTACCTTTTCGCTTTCTAGTCTCTGTCTTGCCTACATGACTTGTCATTGTAGAATTTGTACACTTACTGAAGGCAGTGACTTCACTTATTGACATTCTAGTGCTGTTTTTATTTATTTACATATTGATTTATTTATATACTCTGCCTCCTTTTCAGATGTAGTTCCCTTGTGAACTATGGCCGAGCAACACTTCATTCATACACACATATGGCTGGATCCCACTTGAGGGGTAAAGGCAAGAGTCCCAAGGTTGTATTACCAAACTGAGCCAAGCAGAGTTATGCAAATGTTTACCCAAACCGGCAGGAGGCAATAAACCTGGGGTGGAACACCAAATTTTCATTGAGAACGAGTACTATCATGGCTAGAAAAATGAGAGCAAACTTTACATCAAAATGGTGAGGTGATGCTGGAAACTAGAGGAGAAACAGTGAAGAGGATCAGTAGTGGGGAAGTTCAGGTTATTCGCTCATTCAGTTTTTCATTTATCCATCCATCCATCCATCCATCCATCCATCCATCCAACCAACAAATATTTACTAGGCTCCTACTATGTGTCATTCACTGCTCTTGGTGCTGGGGATATACTGATGAATCACAAATTTCCTGCTATCATTGAGCTTACATCCTAGCGTACGTGTGTACACAAGCAAGGCAATGAACAAATAAACAAATAAATATATGCCTGGTAATAGGTGCTATGGAAAAAAAAAAAGGCAGGATGGGGCGCCTGGGTGGCTTAGTCGGTTAAGCGTCCGACTTTTGCTTAGGTCATGATCTCGCGGTTCGTGGGTTCGAGCCCCGCGTCGGGCTCTGTGCTGACTCCCAGCTCAGAACCTGGAGCCTGTTTCAGTCTGTGATTCCCTCTCTCTCTGACCCTCCCCTGCTCACACTGTCTCTCTCTCTCTCCTAGAAATAAATAAAAATATTAAAAAAAAATTTTTTTTTAAAAAAAGAAAAAAAAGCAGGATAAGGGGGAATAAAGGGTGACAGGGTAGAGCAGCAATGGCTTTATTATAAAGGGGTCAGGGTCTCGTTAGTCATCAGTATGGAGGATGACGATATAGGCAGTGAGGGAACAGGAAAGTAATCCCCATGGTGGGACTGGTCCTGGTGACTGTGGTTTCTGTGATAGGGAGCCTTTGAGTAATGTTGGTCAGGAGGGGGCCGTTGTCTTCCCAGTAGCACACAGGTTCCCTTTGCAGTCTTTCCAATGTTGTTGACCCTGACCAAGAGGCTCCTGCATCAGAGATCTCAGGGCTTGGTGTACAGCTGGAAGTGCAGGTGACACTGGACAGCAGGCTATCAGGTGGGCAATCATTTCCTAACACAGGTTTCAAACGGTTGTCACTTATTACATATTTGTTCAATGAATGAAAAAAAATTAAAAGTGAAGTCTACTAATTTGTTTATACTATGTAATTGGAATATCAGATATTCTTAAAGAAGGGTTTATTTACAGGATGTCTTAACTTTCTTAGAGCAATTTTTAAAACTTAATAGCTTCCAAACTGTAAATGCTGCATACTTTGAGGAAACATTTGAGAAGTTGGTTATTGAACTTCCTTTTACACTTATTTCATTTGATGACTTTGAATAATACACTGTTAATTTTAAAGTTTTTGTTTTAGTCCTTTTGAAGATAGCAAATATGGGCTGATATCTAGCTCTCGTCTTATTCATGTTAATAAATATTCATTGAAAAGAGTCTTGATGAACTAGACAATTTTATAAAGGCCCAGGTAAAAACGGAGTAAACAGGTCCAGCTACGAATCTGTCTTACTTAAATTCATAACAGCTTTAATATTATTTAGAATACAAGGGTTGGAAAGAACATTGTTTTGTAGATGTGGAAACTAATTTTGGAGAAGTATAATTCATGTAACAAATTATTTGTTCAGCGATTATGCTGAGCTCAGCCTTTTCCAGATGCTGGTGACACAGGAATGAACATAACAGACAAAAGTCCCTGCCCTAAAGGAACTTCCATTCTAGTGAGTATAATGATTTGCTCAATGTCAGGCTGGATTAGATCTTCTGAATCTCAAGTCTTGTGATAATTCCTTTATACCCCAGTTTAGGAAAACACAAAGTCTAATCTTATTCATTTTATGAACAGAACAATGGTTTAGCTACACATATATTTTCATGTACACATTCTCATACTTAAAAACTTCATTAAAACCACCAAATTTCTATACAGGTGCAAATGTATACAATTATCTGTATCTCTGTATATATGTTGTAATTATAGCGTATGTATACGTTACATATATGTGATTTTAAAATATCGATATAATGCATTAAACCACTAAATAAAATTCTCATTATTTACCAATTATTTGTATCCACTGAGGAATCATTAGCCTGGTGAAAATATGAAGTCTCCTATCAAATTATGACACGAAGCCTTTGACTTGAAACTGCTATTCTAAGTATTACACAAAGAACAAACAGATTACAAAACTATTTTAATACTCTATATTCACAAACACATGAAAAATTAGTAAAATCTATATCATTTGGGAGTAATTATTTTCTCTTGCTTTGAAGAAGAAATGTTCTCTCAAAGAATGTTGAAAAATGTGTCAAATTTACATATTCATTATTTCTCTTTTCATATTAAAAGATGTATGCTATATTTAGAAACACCCCACTGACTTATTAATTTATTCTGTAAATACTCATGAAGCAGCAAGTATCTATAATCTAATAGGCATTTTTCTATGTGTTATAGCTATAACAGTAACAAGACCAGATAATGCATATAATAAACAAACACAAATATAATTTTAGAATTGGTAATCATCATAAAAAATAAAGCAGAAGAAACTGTTCCAGTAGATGAGTTACTTTTGATCAGCTAGGCAGAGAAGCCCACTTCTGAGAATGCAAAATAGGAGCCAGCCATGCAAAGATCTAAAGGAGGTGTTATCTAGGGAGAAAGAACAAGTGCAAGACCCTGAGGAGTGAGTGACCCTCCTTGGCTCGTCTGAGGAAGCTACAGAAAACTGAAGTAAGATGGACAAGGAGAAGATGGAATGTAAGAGGCCGCAGGACTAGTGGGGCACAACCTACTGGAAAATAGCCTGGAATCTGCGCTGAGTGTGGGGGGAAGTCATAGAACAGGGCATCTGATTTACATTGTCAATGGATCATTCCAGCTACGGTGTGAAGAATGAATTGTAGGAACTAGACATGAAAGGAGAGGCGGACGGGAAAGCTACTTTCCTACCTGAGAAGAGATGAATAGTGGCTTCAGTTAGGGAGCAGCAGTGGAGATACGGGAAGAGGGTACACTTTATACTGTGAAGTGGAACGGACAGCACTTCTAGATGTACAAGTCGTTCAAAAAAAAGAACAAATCAATAATTTTCAGGTTTTTAGTTAGGATAACTGGTTGAATGGTAGTGTCACTTACTGAAAGGAGGAGGAATTCATTGTGAGTGGTGGAAATTATGAGTTCTCTTTTGGATGTTTGAGGGCTTCCTAAATAGCCATGTGGAGAGCAAAGCAGGAAGTGCTTGTATGAGTCACGACCACTAGGGTTGGAAAAAGATAGGTTGGTAATTAGACAGACTGATAGACAGGATATACTGGCATATAGACAATTAAAATTCTGGCATAGAGATAGTAATAAATGTAACAGGTAGGAATTACAGATCGAGATAAAAAGGGTAAATAGAATGGAGTCTGCGGTATTTTCCATATTTAGAGGTTGAGAAGAAAATCAAGACTATTAAGGAGCCTGCAAAGGAAGACCTTTTAAGACTGGGGCAAAAATAAGTGTCATGGTGCAGAAATCAGAAGAATAAAGTGTTAGAAGTAAAAAAAAAGTGTTGTTTAGAATTTTAGTAAGAAACAGACACAGAAGTGATGATAGAGCTCAGCTCCATGGAGATCATGGATTTCAAGAGGAGTAGAGTTCGTGAAGTAGTAGGACTGAAAGGAATGGCCGGTCAGAAGACAGAATGAGGGGCAGTATTTGGAGAGTCACATGCGATATGGGAAGTTTGTCTGTTTTTGAAGATATGTGACATTAAAGCCTGTTTCTATGCAGATGGGAATGATTAAATGCACAAGGTAAAACATTTTTAGATCTAATGGTATTGGTTGGAAAGGTAGATAAACATAGATAATGTCTGATAAATCATCTTTCAAAGTATTCTCTAATGCCAAATGAAGTCAATTTTTATTCGATTAATTTGAAAAATCAGTAAGAGAGTATCACTTAATTAAACAGTTGAATCTAAAACATATATATGCAGTAATGTCCTATTACCTCACAAACCAAAACTGTAGAGTAGTTTTGGTTATTTTGAAAGCGAAGCTGAGATCAGTGATAAAAATTATTTTTTATATGTACAGGACAAAATTTAGTTATTTTTTAAAAAGAAAAGTTGTAATTAATATGTTTTGGTCATTCATTTCCTTGTTTACTTATTTATCCAACTATTCTCTGAATGCTTTGGGTCCAGTACTGCATATGTAAGAGTGGACAGGAAACAGGCACTGCCCCCAACCATGCCACTGCCTAGTAGGAGAGACTTTCAAACAAAAGTTTGTGATTCAGTATAAGTACAATATAGGCACAGAGGTCTTATTTTATATTATTTAGCTTTAGGTATTTGTCTTATGTCTTATCATGTGGTGAGAGGTAGAGAAAGGGAAGAGAAGGAACAATTTAAACAGTGAGTGTGAGTCTGCTGCTTGCTGTGCTACTAAATGAGCATGTAACCTGGTGACATCCCGAGGTGGGAAATGCAAATCTTCTCTTGCTTTACTTTGTTTTAGTTCCTGAAGATAATTCTGGTGTTTATGATGATCTCTAAAATAGGCTTCTTAAAAAACAACAACAACAAAACAAAAAAACAAAACCGAAACCAACCAAACACTTTATCTGGTGTTCAAAGATGCAGCAGCAATACAGTCAACTGACACTATTGGATACCCTGAGACTACATTGGTATCCAAGGGATTTTAAAGGGAAATTTTAACTTCACACAGATGGTGAAGATGGGGGTGTGTGTGTTTTATTTTAGGTCAAGAGAGTGGCATATTTAAAGGTTCTGACATGGTAAAGAACATAGTGCCTTGAGAAAACTGCATTTCCAGAATGACCAGCAGTCAGTAAATGGTGAGTAAAGACTGAGAGTTGAGGTGGGAGAGCTGGCAGGGCGGGCTCACACAGGACCTTTTATCTAATGCTTTCAAGGCCTACCATTACATATCATTTGGGTGGCTGTTGTGATTTATTAACGTGGTTCATAATGATCTTGGGGTCTCAGAATTCCTAATACCATTATTATCCACATAAAGTTGTGTGTAATTTGCATTATACGAAATATATATGATACACCAATATTGGCAAAAGACTTCAACAATCACTCTTAAAAAGAAAATATCCAGCAGGTCTCCTTTGTTGATATCAGATGCTTTCCAATGTTGTCATAACTATGTAGAAATTTTTATTAGGTAGTCTGTTCTAATAGTGCCACAGTTTTTCTTTCCTAGTTTTTAAACAAACAAAAATATTCCTTTTGTGTTATGCCAAAGTTTTTAAATATATTTCAACCCAAGCCAGATTAAGTACAACTTGTAAAAATTTCATAGATCTGAAGATTACTTTTAGAAAACTGCATGAGGGGTCTTTGACTTTATGGTTTCCCTTGTTTATTATTTTCCAAGTTAATCCTATAAGCCACAAAGTCCCCAATTTCCTTTTCCTCTTACCATCATCCAGAGAGATTTATAATGAAAGAAGTACAGTGGGTCAAGAAAATAAAAACAGAATCATTAAGAATATTTTTGTGAGATGGATCAACCCTTGTTGATATTCAAAATATTTCAAATCTTTTTTCAGTGATGTGACTATACTTTTTATTTCACCGCTGTAACCCAAAAGGGGTAAATTGTTTTCCTTGCTGCCATATACTTTAAATTCTCTACAGATACGACTTTAGAAAAGGGGTTCATCTGTACTGAACAGTGACCTGAATTTTTCCAGTTCTTCTGTGGCTAACAGTTCTTCTCTGGTAAGAGACCTGGGATTGTTCTGAGCGACTATAATGCTTGCTGTCATATCTGTTCAGTTCACTCAACCACACTTGATCTTTTCAGCAAAACGTTTGCTAATGTCACATTGATTCTTCCTCTTGCCTGGCCGGTGAAAATGTAAGCAATAGCAAGTTCAAGATGTTCTTTTAAATAATCTTCATATTGAATTTAGTAAGACTGCCAAAAAATACTTAGATGAACTTTTTCATCTAAGTTTACTATAACTGATATATACTACCTGTACCGTATCCTGTTTTGGCCAAAGCTATAAAATGGAAGTAGTCAAATTTTGAACTTCTCATGGTTGCTAATTGTTTCACACCTTCAGTGTTTCCGAAGCGTTTCTGTGTTACGGACTGAATTATGCTCTCTCCTCACCAATTCACAGGCTGGAGTCCTAGTCCCAGGTACCTCAGAATGTGACTGTATTTGGAGACAGGGCCTTTAAGTATGTGATTAAGTTAAAATAATGCTCCTAGGGAGGCCCTAATCCCCATCTTCTGGTTTCCTTATGAGAAGATGGCATTAGGACACAGAGAGAGATCCCCATGTGAAGAGGGCAGCCATTTGCGAGCCAAGAAAGAGGCCTCAGAGGAAAGCAAACCTGCTCCTACCTTGATCATGAACTTCCAGCTTCTAGAACTGTGAGAATATAAATTTCCATTACTTTAACCACGTAGTCTAGGCTATTTTATTGTGACAGCCTTAGCAAACCAAGGCATCTAGGGAGTGGATACAGTTATCTTAATACTCTGAAGTTATCTTTTTTTTTTTAATATTTTTATTTATTTCTAGGAGAGACTGAGACAGCGTGAGCAGGGGAGGGTCAGAGAGAGAGGGAGATACAGACTCTGAAACAGGCTCCAGGCTCTGAGCCGGCAGTCAGCACAGAGCCCGACGTGGGGCTCGAACCCACGAACCCCGAGATCATGACCTAAGCGAAAGTCGGACGCTTAACCGACTAAGCCACCCAGGCGCCCCTGAAGTTATCTTCTTATTTAACAACTTATTAACAGCTGTGATGATCTAAATATAATTATATAATCACCTAAATGGTCTGAGGCTGAGATTAAGCCCCAAATGCCAGGATGAACTTGTTTTAGGTTGCCTTGATCAAAAAACGGTCTAAAGTATTACATGGATATATCTAAATCTTTTATTAACAACCACTGATGTTCAGAATATAAGGTCTTAGATTTATTTTCCCAGGTATGTCTCCTTAGTAAATATGTCATATTTAGATTAAACCTGTTTTTTTTTTCCTCTTCTTCAGACTAAATTAATAGCTTAGAAGAATCTGGTTTTTATTTATGGGTTATAAACCTAGAATATCTCCTTACTATCTACTATCTTGATTGTAAAAAAAAGTAAAACAATACTTCAGGCAAAACCTTGTTTTATTGTATATTTCAGGTTTTGTTTTGATTTTTAAAGTTTTGTTTAAACTCAAGTTATTACCATTTAGAGAATCTTTCCTCCTAGCCAGTTTCAAAAGGCAGCCTAACATTCCAAGTGTTAGGAAGTGGTTGAACAGGAAGTAGTCTAAGAGACAATTCTGGAATCTGAATGTCTGAATTCAAGTACCAGCTCTACCCCTTCGTAGTTCTGTGCCTGCAGGCAGCATACTTGGCCTCTCTATTCCTCACTATATGAAATGAGAGGGACTGTGATACCTAGGACAATTTTTGAGTAGTAAGTGAAATAATCCAAGTAAAGCACTCAGGACCTTGTGCACCTATTTAAATTATATATTGTTACACAGTAAATTCTCCAGTATTTTGCTCAGACTAAGTCTCCAAGTTGAATAATGTTAATTCCCCATGCTCCACTCAAAATACATCTTTTTGTGCCGCCCATTTAATTCAAAATTAATTCAGAGTGAAGCATAATTAAATTGTAACAGAGACTATGCATGCCCCAAATACCCATTCTTAGCCTGTTCTCTTAGTGATAGAAATGCCCCCATCCTCCCAGATAAAGACCAACCACATAATCACTTTCCTTCTTCTCTCTTGATGGTATGGGGGCATAACGGCAGAAACAACTACTGTTATCTCAAGATGGAAGCACTTGTTGTAGGACCCTGGTACAGCCTGAGTCCCTGACATGATGGAGCCACTATACCAGCCCCAGACTAGACTGTCCACCTGGGCTGTTTTGTGATAGTCTTGATTAAGCCACTAAGGGTATCCTGTTACAGTAACCTATCCTATATCATAATATGTAGTATCCCAAATACAACCCAGTGTGTATTTAAAAAATAAAACAATAGTTTTGTGAATAGTACTGTTAATTCTTTAGCTTTAGATAAGATAGTTGGGTTATATTGAATTGTTCCTCTATAGTTTTGTATTTGCAAGAATAAGGCTCTTCTTCTAATAATAAAGTTAGTGGAAATTTTTCTTCCTTAGGAGTTCTCAGAGAATGTAGGGTTAGGAGGGGAGAAACTAGCAATAAATAAATAAATAATATCATTATTGTAGACAGGACTTCCAGGAAAGATGATGGAGTAGGAAGATCCTAGGCTCACCTTGTTCTTTGGATACACCTAGATAACACCTACATCAGTGTAAATAATCAAGAAAATGACCTGAAGCCTGGGAGAACAGGCTCTCCACAGCTCAATGTAGAGAAGAGGTCACATTGAAGAGGGTAGGAAGGGTGGAGACCGGTTGAGGGTCAACCGGACACACAGGACTGTCCATGAGAAGGAAGGGTGCTGCAGACATTGAGAAGGGGGAGGAGCAGACCTCACACCAGGCACCCCAAATATGGGGCCCATAGTGGGAAAAGGAATGCCCATAACACTTGGCTTTGAAAACCAGTGGGGCCTAACTTTTCCAGTTCTTACAATCAGTGGGGCTTCACATCTAGAACTTTAAAAATCAGTGGGCTTGGTACAGAAATGCTGAGGCATAGGAGCACATGTACCCCAATGTTCATAGCAGCACTCTCCACAATAGCTAAAACATGGAAAGAGCCGCAGTGTCCATCAACAGATGAATGGATCAAGAAGATGTGGTTTATCTATACCATGGAATACTACATGGCAATGAGAAACAATGAAATCTGGCCATGTGTAGCAACATGGATGGACCTTGAGGGTGTTATGCTGAGCGAAATAAGTCAGGCAGAGAAGGACAAATATCATATGTTTGCACGTATAAGAGGATTAGGAGGAACTTAACAGAGGACCAAGGGGAGAAGAAGGGCGGAAATGGTGGGGGAAAGGGAGAGAGGCAAACCATGAGAGACTCTTGAATGCTGACAAAAACTGAGGACTGATGGATGTGGGGGGGAGGGGGATGGGCATGGAGGAGGACACTTGTGGGGATGAGCACTGGGTGTTATGTGGAAACTAATTTGACAATAAACTATTTGTAAAATAAATAAATAAATAAATAAATAAATAAATAAATAAATAAATAAAAGACAAACCTGGAAGGAAAAAAAAATCAGTGGGCTTGGCTCTGGGAGAGCTGGAGGGAAAGAGGAAACCGAGTCCTTACCCTTAAAGAGATAGCTCAACAAACAGCTCCACTAAAATACAGCATAGAAGCAGTAGTTTGAAAACCGCCTAGGATATATATATAGGAAGGAGATTTATTTACTAATCTCAGAGCATGTGCTGGAGTGGCAGAGACGATTGAGAGACTTCTTCAAGAACAAGAGAGCTGGTGTGTGGCATTTCCCTTAGCCAAGTGATAAACCACATAAACAAGAGAAAGGATAAAAACCATGTGATCATCTTAATAGATACAGAAAAAGCATGTGACAAAGTACATGCATTTATGATAAAAACTCTCAACCATGTAGATTTAGAGGGAACATACTTCAACATGATAAACTCCAAATATGGAAAATCCATAGTGAACATCATATTCAATGAGGGAAAGAAGAGCTTTTCCCTTAATACAATGAACAAGAAAAGGATGTCCACTCTCACCACTTTTATTCAACATTGTACTGGAACTCCCGGCCACAGCAATTAGATCATAAAAAGATATATAAAAGCATCTAAATTGGTAAGGATTTGCTGATGGGATACAAAAACAGTAAACCCAAAGGACTCCACCAAAAATTTCTAATACTCATAAATGAATTCATTAAAGTCACAGGATACAAAATCAATACACAGAAATCCACTTCATTTCTATACATTAATAATGAAGCAGCAGAAAGAGAAATTACAAAAACAATCCTATTTACAACTGCACAAAATGATAAGATACTTACAAATAAACCCAGGGGGTGAAAACCAAGGAGGTAAAAGACCCGTACTATGAAAACTATAAAATACTGGTGAAAGAAACCGAAGATGATACAAATGAATGGAATATATACCATGCTCATGGATTTTAAGAAAACTGTGAAAATGGCCATGCTACCCCAAGTAATCTACAGATTTAATTCAATTTTTATCAAAATACTAACAAAAGCAAAACCAACTGTGAAAAAGGACTATTAAGGCGGCTATATTCTCCCTAAATATTATCATCTGGAGGAAATCATTCACTTCAGTTTGTTATATCATTAATTGGTGATTTATTTGGATTTCTAATTACCAACTAGCTCTGGTAGCTACAAGTTAGTTCATTAGCTTAGTCTGTTTTAACACTTGGCTGATATACCTCATCAAGAGGATGGGATCAAAAGTTTAAAAATAGTTCTATTTACTAAGTGATCAGAAAGGTAATTTATGGTTTAAGGAGAGGGAGACATAAAGAGGTAGCAGGTATAGAAAGAGTTAATAAATTCAGTAGAAAATTTTCAGATTGTGAGTGGAGAGAAGAGGATAAATTAAGTGAAGGTGGGGGAGAGGGAGAGAAAGAGAGACCAATTTTCCTGTGGCAATAGAAGACCACAAGAGTGAGGGTGGCCTGGAGCACAGTGTGTTTCTGTGCCTCTGATATTTGTAGAGCAAAATGCTCTAACTACTTCATTTCAGGCTGGCACTGAGATCAAACCATACCTCAGAACACAATAAGCAGCAAGACAGGCAAATCAAATAAACTGTGGTAATCTGAGGCCTGGCCACACAGGTCTTGAGAGTAATTTGGGGGTGGGTTGTGTGTCACTGATGAAGAACGATTCTATGACCAGCAAGATTACAACTTATGCACAAAAGGGTTAATTTGAGTCTGTGTGCTTGAGAGATTTGAGAGACTGCTGGTTGGTTGCTTCTCTGTTGACTGTGATTAGAATAAACATTAAATAAAAAAAGATAAGGTTGAATATACATAAGAGCCAAAGAAAACCTTATGAAATAAACAGAAAATGTTGGTGGGGAAAATTGGTACAACAGAATATTCAAATTTTTGTCTTTAATATTTACCTTTCTGCCTTCCATATTTAGAAAATCAGGCAAGCAAGAACTTGAAATATACAACACAATAAAAGCCTAAAAGTATGTTAGTGAAGGGGATATCTAGTGACAAAGATTTACCAATCTCCAGAACTGTATTTCCTCTATCTCAGGGAACAGAAGGAATAAACTGAACTATGTCAAGTAGGGTATTTAAAGATCTGTAGGCATACAACAAATGTGCTTACCCAGACATCTAAGCATTAATAGAGGAACTATCTTAACAAAATGGGGGCTACAAATGACGCACATTGCTGATACTAATTTCACATCCTTAGCAAAGTCAACTACTATCTGCCTATTATTTTTTAAGATACTGCCTATTACTTTCAAGATATTGTCCTGGCTATCTTGGTTGTAAAACAGTGAGAGTCCTGATAGTTTGAAGAGTTAGAGAAGCTTTAGGTGCTGGCCACACAAAAATGTTTGATTCCTGTTCAGCTACATGCTATAGACTGAATATTTGTGTCTTCTCTGGTCCAATTCATATATGAAACCCAGTACCCAATGTGATGGTCTTAGGAAGTGGGGATTTTGGATTAAGTCATGAAAGTGAATCCTCACAAATGGGACTAGTGCCCTATGCGAGAGACCCCAGATAGTTTATGTGCCCTTTCTACCATATGAGTTTATAGTAAAAAAAAAAAAAAGGCCACCTATGAATCAGGAAGCAGATCCTTACGAAAGCCTGATCATACTGGTACCCTGGTCTTGGACTTCTTAGCCTCCAGAATTGTCAGAAATAAATGTCTGTTGTTTATAAACTGGGCTGCCTATGGTATTTTTATTATAGCAACCTAAACAGACCAAGACATTATAGCTTTACGAGTGGGAGCAAATGAAAATAGCCAAGACTGTAAAGTTCATACCTCTTTTCCAGAAGGAACACTATGATATAAACTAAAAACAAACCTGGCATTTTTTCATTAAAGAAGAAGTAAATTTACGAGAACATTAAATACTTAATATATTTTGAGGTTTATGCAATATTAAAGTAGTAAAACAATTTCAAATTGGCAACATTTACTTTCAGTCCACATCAGATGAAAATTAAAATAATACTAAAAGTAAATATGGAGATGAAATACTGAAATGTGTACGATAGGTGGATTAAACTGATCCATTTGAGAATAGATAGGGAACTTAGCACTGGAGCTTTAAAAGTAAGTGATCTCATCTAAACTCTTTGTTTAAATCACAAAAGGTGCAGTAAAGTTAAATCCTTAGCTTGTGGTCGCACAACACCGTAATGCCACCGTGACGATTGGAGGCTGAATCTTTCTGATCCAAAGTGTCTCTGTATAGCTTTTACTGTGGATGAAATGTCAATTCCCATTTCGTGTAAAAAAAAAAAAAAAAAGTCTCATTATCAAAGCAGTAAAGCAGTGAGTGGAATGTATCCTTTATTCCTATTTGTTTCAGAAAGAACACACATTATCACACTCCATTTGTTCACACTTTAACAGGCCACCTCCAACCTCTAGTGATTTTAGCATCTCTCTCTGCTACAGTAAATTGTTATGTAACAGGTGGTGCAGGCTGGATGCAGCCATTATAGTGTCCTTGCAATGAATAGGAATCCAATCACTGCAGATTAGACACAGTCCAGAGAAATCACTCTTAGTTCTGCTGTTCTCCTTGGAGACAGGAAGGCTTTGTTTCCAAATCTAATTCTGTAAGTACTATAGTAAAAAGCTTTCAATAATGCTACTTGAAATTGTACCTTTAGTACAAAAGGAGAAAAGTACTGTATGCCACTAGTTCTCCCAATTTTTGATAAGTTGATTTCATCCATGTTTCTCAATAAAAAAAGTAAGTTCGTATTTTTTTATAGAAAATAATCAGTCAAGTTCTAAATCAATCTGAGGGTGAAAAGCATGTTTATGGATTTCAAAGCTTCATCTACCATTTGCTAAATTAAAGGCCAAAATGCATGAAAAGGTTTAAAATATGGAACTCTGGAAGGCATAGGCAAAAATAATAACAGGAACACATTAAACAATTCTGATGAGATGATACTGAATTCTGTAAAGTTAAATACCACGGAATTCCAACTGAAGATTCATCTTTTTACTTTTACATTTTCCTCTCAAGAACACTGCAATATAATGTTAACATGCAAAGTCATCCTCTGGTTCTTGCAACTCATAATTACAAAATAACTTATTTTAATAGTTATATTCATAAAGGATGTCACCATTTGCAAAATAATTTCAACTGATTAATGTGAGAACCATATTTTGACTTACTAGTATTTGTAATCAATGCCAGAGTAACATATGGCTAGGGGGAAAATAAGAGGTGAAATGTCAGTTTATATAAGAACTACCCATAATAGACTCTCAGATCTCTCTCTTTCTCTCTCTCTCTCTCTCTCACACACACACACACACACACACGAAAAGAAAAGGAATAGAAGCTTTCACTGTTATAAGTATTTTAAATGCTTTAGATCGAAGTTAAATCGACAAATATTGTGTAAAAATGTTGCTTTTCACATCAAGAAAAGTCTCTTCTTAGGGGAAGGCATATTTTCTTTCACATCCATTTGTCTTTTATTTTCCTGGGAAGACAAATTTCTCTCATCCTTCCTCCTTTTGAACTAAATCTTTATGTACACAAAACCTCTCCTTTTCAGTATTAGAATAGTATTTCTCCTCCTGCTTTGCATTTTCACCATACACTTCCCCTCCTCTTCTCCACCTTATTCCCTTACATTTTACTCGGTAAACCCCAAAACTTCAAAAGTTCTCTTTCCACACACTGTCTATAAACATATAGTCTGCTTCTTCACACTGTTTTCTCATACACATGTGTGCATAGCTATCCTTCCTTTCCCAACACTTAAATGGTATTTTAACAGATGCTGTCAACTCAAAATTGAAAGGAGCTTACAATCTGGTGGGGGAAGAAAACATACAAGCAATTCTATTTCAGCAGAATAGGAAGTATAAAATATGCCTAAATGAGTGATGGGACAAAGGATGAAGTCAACATCTCTGTTGGCATGAGTTAAGGATCTTCCTATAGAAGAGGAGATGCTTGAGCTATACCTTGAAGGTCAAATAAACATTTTCTAGATAAGGGTGCCTGGGTGGCTCAGTTGGTTAAGTCTCTGACTCTTGCTCTTGGCTAAGGTCATGATCTCACAGTTCGGGGATTGAGCCCTGCCTTGGCCTCTGCACTAATGGCACAGAGCCAGTTTGGGATACTCTTTCCCTTTCTCTGCCCCTCCCCCATTTGTGTGTGCACACACACACTCTCTCCCTCAAAATAAAGAAGCTTTAAAAAAATTGCTAGACAAATGAGGAAGGGAAAGAACAATCAAGACTGTGGAAGTTATGGTGTCTGAAAGACCTCTCTATTAAGTAATTGGAATAGCTCTACCTTTAATTCCTTATTATCTAGAATATATATCTATTTTTTTTAATGTTTTATTTATTTTTAGGAGAGAGAGAGAGAGAGACAGCGTGAGCAGGGGAGGGTCAGAGAGAGAGGGAGTCACAGGCTGAAACAGGCTCCAGGCTCTGAGCTGGCAGTCAGCACAGAGCCCGACGCAGGGCTCGAACCCACGAACTGCGAGATCATGACCTAAGCGAAAGTCGGACGCTTAACCGACTAAGCCACCCAGGCGCCCCTATCTATTTTTCTTTTTAATGTCTGAAACACCTGCAATCTGGAGTGTTTCTTATCTATTCTACTTAAATTGTACTTTCAAAGCTAGGAGTAAAAAACCACTGACCTTTTCTCAGTGCAAATTCTATTTGGATCCTTGGCAGCAAGATCCTCAAAATGCAGGAGGAAAGCAGGGGAACCACAGCAATACTGTCTACTGGAAATTTTGGGAAACTAATGAGAAAGTGTAGTGAAGAGAGGGACAGCCAAGGCTATATGCTATTGTGTTTTCCTTATTACCTCTTTAATCTTTTATTTTCTTTATATTTTGTTAATTCTTTCTTCTGCCCCTTTAAGTGGTTTTATCTCATAATTTATCTCTAAAGTAGAAGTTTACAGCCTTTTCTGGGGACTTCCCACTTGACTGGCCTGGGTCTTTATGTGGATAATGCCTATCTTGGTATCTCCAATCTCAATAACTTTCCTGAGTTTCAATTCTGAATTTCCTATATATATAGGCCAGTTTCACCTAAGAAATCCTACCAGTACCTTGGAGTTTATATAGCACTTTGGAGATTTTCGATGGTTTTATGATTTGTCAACTTGGCTATACTACAGTCCCCAGTTATTCAATCAAACAAATCTAGGTGTCACCATGAAAGTATTTGTAGGTGTGATACAGTCCATAACCAGTTGACCATAAGTAAGGGATACTATTACAGATCATGTGTATGGGCCCAATTCAATTGTTTGGGAGTGTTTAAGGGCAGAAGTAAGGCTTCCCTGATAAAGGCATTCCACTTGTGTACCACAGCATCCGCCAGTAGCTGAGAGTTCAAGGCTGTCCTTCTCAGACATGGATTTCAGACTTGCCTAGTCAGCCCCATGATCACATAAGCCGATACCTTGTAATAAATATCTTCTTGATATACATCTCTTACAGATTTGGCTTCTCTGGTTGAACCAGGACTGATAGAGATTTATAGACTCAAACTGGCCTTCTCTAGTAATTTCCCAATTCCGTTAGAGATACTGCCATTTTTCCACTATGAAACATGGTTTATTACCTCCTCATCTCCTGTACATATTCCTTTCTTTTTGTTTTATTTGGTCTCTCCACATTGAGATTCTTATTATTTCAATTGGGTTTGTACCACCACAACACATAAAGATGTTGGCCTCCTGCTCCAATTTTATTGGCTCTCTCCACAAGCCTACATGTAATTTATAGTGCTCCTCTATTATATTCCCACCAACTCTGCCATATTTACCTTTCTACCAGATAGCAGCCTTCTGCTCTGACCATGCTGGTTACATCCTGTTCCCTCTTCATGACTTTACATTTTCTTTTATATACATATAAAAGAAAAAAATACATATGTATTTTTATATATATATTAAAACATGTATTAATATTTATATATGTTTATTTTTGAGAGAGAGTGCACTTGTGAGAGCAGGGGAGGGCAGAAAGAGAAGGAGACAGAGGATCTGATGTGGGCTCCGCGCTGACAGCAGAAAGCCCAACATGGGGCTCAAACTCATGAATGGCAAGATCATGACCTGAACCAAAGTCAGACGCTTAACTGACTAAACCACCCAGGTGCCCCATGACTTTACATTTTCTGCTTCCACGTTTTCCCTTATACCATCCTGCCTACTTGATCTGTCCTTGTCTTTTCCCTACCAGTGCTCAAAGCATCTCTACTTACAACCTAGTCTGACCAGCCTACGCTGCAATGATATTGCTCTCTAAACTCCTACACTGATTATTTCCCTTTACGTGAATTGGTAATTGACTATTAACTGCTCTATGAAAATATTTAAGGTGACAGACTTTTAATGAAATCTCACTTATATGTAACATTTCACCTACATACATACGCTTTACACCTCTTCCTCCAGCACTTTCCTGTCAGAATGCTTTGTGAGAGCAGAGTGCTCAGCAAATGTTTATCAAATGAACTGCTGACTGAATCTTAGTAACTAAAGCTTAGAGCATTAACTGTGTGTATATCTTCATAGAAACCCAGAGTGGTCCCTATTAACTGGTCGGTCAGATAAGAAAAATATTCTAGACCACACTGATTCTATACTCCTGGTCTTATCCTAAGTTTAAAGTGTAAGGGAGAAAAAAGTAATTTTCTTTTACTTAGTTAGAAAAATGATTTTTTGATGTCTACTAACAATGAGCACAGATAAGAAGCAAAGGGACATTTCATTCAGTTGGTTAAACAGGAAACATCAAATGATGTTAAGATTCCTTTTAAGATAAATTACTTAAACTAAACTAGGAATTAGGGGAGGAAAAGATATAATTTACCAATGTATCACAGCTATCCTAAGTATATGTCTGCCTTTTTTCCATGGATGAGCCCTGTTCCCAAAATTAAATATTAAGTGTTAAAAAAATAAAAATAAGGAACTAAGTCCAAGTTTCACTCAGAGTATAAGACAAAAATAAACACAATAGCAATATATAGAATACTCTTCTTTGCTAATGTATAAAAACCTCATATGCATAAGTGTCCTCCATCAGATTTTGATTTAGAGGGTTTTTTTGGTTTTGTTTTTAGAAAGAAGAAAGGGAATTCCTGATAAGTGTTAAAGATTTTACCATACAGTTTATATGCTTAGGCTTCAGAAAACAGCTCTGTTCTGGAATATATACAAGGAAGACTGTGCTTTTCCAGAGGGATCTCAGAATGGCTTTGGCACAAACTCTATTGATAACAATACTACATTTATAGTTTCAGCCAGACTGTTGTGACATAAGCATATGAGTGACTAAGAAAATGAATTAGGAAAAAAATTACCAGATTATACTACTTCTCATAAATTACCTGAGAGAATAAGTCTCAGATAATTTTTGTTTTGAAATTTCTCAAAATTCTTAGCATGTATGTTTTCTTCTGATCTAAAGATAATTAAAACATGTTTATCATTTGAGAATCTTAAGTAGTTTCTCTGAAATACTGCTGGGAAAGATCTTCATAAGTAGGGAGTCTTAGGAAAAAAAAGTACAACCTATTGTAAGCAACACAGTTGATATAAGTCATCCTAAGTTATTCACACAGAAAAAGTTACATTTCTCTGGTCCCTGGCTGCACATAACAAAATGAAAAGCAAAATTTTTGGTGCCTAAATAGAAAATATGATTTATAATTTCCAAATGCAAATTAAATATACTTCTTAATTTCTAAAATAAATGTCCATATGAAGTCTTTGCATTGAATTGTCTGTAAAAGGACTATATGATATACAATGCAGTTGATGTACTTTTAAATATAAATGAAATTGTTTTAAAGAAAGCTATAACTTTGTGATAACATTAACATGTATGTTTTGGTACTAATGAGTTGAAGCACTGCTCGATTTCAAATCCAGCTTTAAAGTATAATAAATTAATCATATTAGACATAATTATATAAATATACCTGCAACATCTTTCTATAAGTAATTCATCCATCACCTAACAATTTTTACATTTTTTTCTTTTCATTCAATTATTAGTAATCTCAAGTATAACACTACCTTTGTTTGAAAACTAACAACAGCACTGAAAGCTTAGATGAACACAGAAATTTTGCTTTTGGTTTTAGTTTTACGAAAAGTTATAAATTAACTGGCAAACTCCTATTAGAACTCAGTAAATTCATATGCGGAACACAGACTTACCTGATTTATCTTGGAAAAGTTAAGAATCGGCATTAAGTTCTCAGAGGAAAACTAAAATCCAAATAAGATTTGACCTGGTTTAAATGACTTGTCCTGTCTCTGGGTGGAATATCGGAGCTCTCTGCAAAGTCTTTACTTTCTCTTTCCCAATCTCTGTCTCTCTCTCTCTCAGCCTCTCTCTCCTCCCCTCTCTTTCTCACACATACACACAGTATGATTAAATTGCTTCTGTCAAGAGTGGTTTTTCTATAGCTTATTATAAGACCATGAAGCGAAAAATCACTCTGTAAATTTACTCTGGATCATCTCATAAATATGAAAACTGCTAAATAGTCACAATTTGAAAACTGCTACATAGTCACAAAATCTCAAACTATATGATGGAGACATGTAAACGAAATGAACATATGTTGCTTACTTTATAAAATACTATGTAGCTGCTCTAGTTATGTAAGAAATATCAGAGAAGTAAAGCTCAGGGCTAATACATGATTTCCAGGGTAAACCTGTTTAAAGAGCTTTACATGGGCAAGAGGAAGGCCCAGATTGATTTCTGGCATCCTCCCCACTCGGCCTTTGTAATACACACGTAACACTTAAAGTGTCAAAATTATCACTTTGAAAATGCACTTATTAAGCACTCACAGAGTTCAGCCGCTTTCCCTCACACCCTTTCACATCCCACCCTCCTGCAAAGAAACAAGCACTAGGGTCAGGGAAATGGTTTATAAAGCACAGAACAAGAAAAGGACCTAACCTTTGTTGAGTGCTTTTTATACAACATGCTCTATGCCCAGTGCTTTATACACATTTCCATTAACCCTCATCTTCAGTCGCTGGTATTGGTGTTGCTCTATTTTACAAGGGTGACACATGGAGCTCAAGAGTTAAGAAGCAAGGATACCTTGGTAGCTCAGCTGGTTAAGCGTCCAACTCTTGATTCTGGCTCAGGTCATGATCTCATGGTTCATTAGATCAAGCCCTGCATCGGGCTCTGTGCTGTCAGTGTGCAGCCTACTTGGGATTCTCTGTCTCCCTCTCTCTCTGCCCCTCTTCCCACTCATGCTCTCTCTCAAGAATAAACACTAAAGAAAGAGTTAAGAAGCAGTTAGTAAGTGGCAAAACTGTCACCACGTGCCAGGCTTTCCCCACCCAAAGTAAATTCCAAAGCCCACATCCTCTGAAGCCTATAATTCCTTAAGTTCTTTTCATGACACTATGTTGAGGAAGGGAAAATGGCAGCCAAAAAAAAAAAATTTTTTTTTTTTACCAAGACAGTGTTTTCCCTTTGTTTCCTCTAGACCATAATGGCACTGAGGAATCTGAATCCAGAGTGTTCTGCTTTTTTGTTTTCTTCCCTCCAGTGCTGTGTCAAGAGCATGAAGAGGTAAAAGGAGGTAGGGCAGTCACACTTCTGGTTAACTCAGGGCAATCATGCTTCATGCTGGTTATTCTAATGTATTATTACTAGTGTTCCCCTTTTACCCTTAAAGATATTCCAGTCTGGATGATGATTTATATAGTCAGCATATATTTAAGGAGAAGAGCAATACAAATTAAACTAAAGCTGCCTCAAAACAGTTACAAGGTGATATTCTGCAATTCCAATTAGACTGTTAGCAAAATTGAACCGGCAAGGAACAGAAGTTGATGTAACTCAAAAGTTTCTGTCTTATGCTACCTGGTAAACAATGTGTGTCTCTTTTAAAACTTGAAGTATTTATCTGGGTTTATTTTTGCATGAGGAAACATCTATGCATTATAGAGAGAGGTGCCTTTGTTGGCACAACGAAAGCTAGTTAACTTGGGACCAGAGTAATTGAAAAGGGACAAGGTCATAACATAACTTTCAAATATAAAATGGCACATGGTCAGTCTTTCATTGTCAGCATGTCTCTAGCTGCCATTTTTATTCCTTTGGGTGTCCTTAAGATGGGTGGTAGAGTGATAGCACATGTGACACCTGAAATCCTACCAAGAGAACTTTATACCTCGAATAAAATGCAGATTACCTCAAAAGGAGTAATATGAAGTCATTGGAACTTTTAACAATTTAATATAGCAACTTAGAGAATCTCTTTAACAAGATGTATACCATGTGATAGCCCCAAATTAAGATATATAGAAAACAAAGGGGTTTTGAAAATAGATGGACACTTAACATTACTGTGCATCAGAGAGTGATGTGGAGGGTGCTCACAGAGGAGGGCAGCCATGTCCATGTGGAATGCTCTGGACAAAGATGAAATATCAACAAGAGAGAAGTCCTGCCAGAAAGCCCTAATGGAGAATGGAAGGCACACAGAAATAAGGCAAAAGAGGGATCTCCACAAGCAAATACTGCACATTTGAGCCAATTAGAAAAAGTGGAGATAACCTCATAGAACTTGTGGTTTGGTACATGTTGCACATAATAAACTGGTGGTGCCTGCTCCACACCTGCTGACTGGGTACCTTCCTCTAAAGTCTAATCTGTGCAACTGTCAGTGGAGATCCTGGGTAGAAGGCTACAGTAGAGGATGCTGTTGATGCCCTGCTCATATATCCCTGGCACTCATTGCTCCTGTATGTGAGGATGGCATATCTCTGCAGCCACCTGCAACTCTCTGCTGAGAGCTCCTTCCAACTGGTGTATTCAGCTGGGTCCACGTGGAAAGGAGGCGTGAAGGGCCAGAAAGTTAATGATCCTGGAAAGAGTCCTCAGTCAGTGACAAATGTAAGTCATTGAATAAATGCTAGGGTTTTTACCCTCAGGGAAGACACCTTACACTGTCTCCCAGAGAACCCAACAGAATCAAGCTCCAATTAGCCAGAGCACTAATCAACCACATCACATACCTTATATTGATTTGCTTTCCTATCTCATCTTTCATTTCATACTGGTGCTTCCCTAGGGTCAGCTCTCAATTACAATACACCCAACATTTGTCTCAGGGTTTGCTTTTAGGGGGAGCTCAACCAATATAGTTGTCAAAGAGAAGCAGACTACATTATACAAGGCTGGACAGCTACAGCAAATATTTAATGTTTGGGAGATGTGGGAAATTTTTCTTACTTAGTCAAATAATTAGTATTTTATAAATATTAGAATGATGTGTTTTACTTGATAAACTTTCCATTTGAGAAAAAGAAATAGTAGAAACTTCAAATACTCATTGTCTACAGATTGAAAATTCTTGTATGGCTATCCATCTTGACTATTTTTTTGGTGTTTTATTTATATATTTTGAGAGAGAAAGAGAGAGAGCATGAGTGGGGGAGAAGCAGAGAGAAGGAGAGAGAGAATCTTAAGCACACTCTACTGTCAGTGCAGAGATTGATGCAGAGTTCGATCTCATGAACCGTGAGATCATGACCTGAGCTGAAATCAAGAGTCTGATGCTTAATCAACTTAGCCACCCAGGCGCCCCATCATCTTGACTATTTTTAAAGGTATAATTATACCTCCATCAACAAAGAGACATATCCCAATGATATGTTTCCTTGTCATCATGTAGTAAGCAGAGATAGAAACTGTATCAAATGGGACATTAGAATGTGGCAAAGTTAAAGATATGCAACGCCATACAGAAAACATAAATTATGCCACTGGCAATCTTAGGGCAGAAAAATATGGGATCCAAAACGGAGTGATATTAATAAAAGCAGAGTAGGGGTATTTGGTCAATGGCCAGGTTTGAAAAGGGAGAAGGAAACACCTAGAATAAAGGTGCCAGAAGACTGGACTGACAAGATATGTTCCTTGAAAACTGGTGAGGAATGCACCTGATTAGAATCCATGATTGGTAAGTCTTAGAAGAGGGTTAAATCCACAAGAATGGGAGGCTGTATGAGGATTCCTCTCTTGCCCACCACGAACAAGTACTAAATCAGATAACCTTTCAACCCCGGTAAAGAAGGCCTGGTTTGAAGGCCTTTGAGAAGGAACTCTTTCTAACTCAATTATCCCCTTAACCAATTTGTTGGTGCCTGAAATGACTGTATTTGGGAAACTGTTCATTATACACTTCGAAGTAAAATGCAAACACCTGGTCATAGAAACAGTATGAATGTGTCTCTCAGCCATAAAAACAACCAATCAGGTATGCTTTCTACTTTTCTTGTATGTCTTAAATAGTGCTTAATGAATAACATTTTCAAAAAAAGAGTCATTGTCAATGAAAAGGCTTACATACCAGAATCCTATTGAAGAGAAGGTAGTTAATAACTCATGTCTTTATATTTCAATTCCAAATACTTCTCTTTATTCTCTCATTTCCTTAATTCTAATCTAGCTTTTTTCTTCTTCCCAGCCCTGTGCTCCAAAACAGGAAACACTTTAAATCTGCTTATCAGATCATTCCACATTTTTGTTCAGAACTCTTCAATAGCATGCTACTATATTAAGATGAAGGCAAAATCTTAAGCTTGGTCATAAGCCCCAACTTGCTCTCAACAATGTTCCTATACTGCTCTTTCCTTTTGCCCCTGTATATTCTGACCTTCTTTTAGCTCCTCAAAATTAGGATCAGCTTTCCCATAAGAGGTCTTTGTCCGTAACAGTTCTGTTCTCTGGAATCTTTTCCTTTCCCCTGCACTAGTGACTTCCCTGGATCACTTGTCTCATCCCTCAGGCCTTGAAGTAAACCTCACTACCACCAGTCTAGGTGGAGCCCCCTTGTACGGCTCACTTTCATAGGCCCTTCCCTTATTCATAACATTTAATGTTTTTGAGATGACCTTCCCATGTCTGTCTGGGGGCAAGGATCATATCTATCCTGCTTGTGACTCTGATCCCAGAACAGCACCTGGTAAATATTAGCTTGTTTAATAAATGTTTGAATGAATGAATAAACAGTTACTTTATCCAAGATCTTATGGCCCCAAATTCTATATTCTTTGTGTCACATCTCCCAGAACACAAGGAATTGGACAACTAAACTGAAGGAAGGAAAATGACAAATAAAATTGAACAAAGATTTGGTTAGAAACCAAACTCTAAAGGCATAATTTGGCAAGGGTTCCACCTATTTATTTTTAATTTGCTCAAAACAAATGGAAGTTTTTAAAGAGGCATTTTTATCACAGAGACTTTTGTTTCATATATGGGTATATTAAACAATTGAGGACAAAATTAGTTCGGGTTAAGTTGGGATGTATTTATGCCGTTTGCCTTTTTAGAGGTATGTATTTGCTGTCATCTTTTTTTCTCATTATACATAAGTATGTGTGTTCGTGTTTAATTTTGCATTTGTAGTTTTGTTTACTTATTTTCTTGAAGAGGGCTATTCATAAAGTTCAGACATATAAAACCTAAATTGGCTTTGATAAGTAGTATAAGTGTCCCCCCACTGAACAATAATAAAAATAAGTGTCCCTAGTGTCTAAAATGTATCTTCATGACATGGCAAGGGGAAATCATGAATGCAGATAGAGTTAAGTTTGCTAGCAACAAATCGTAAAATAATGAGATTATATTGGATTGTCTGGGACAGGGGCTATGTCATCTTAGAGGCCCTTATGAGAGGAAGAGAGAGACACAAAGGTCAATGTAAGATGTAATATGAGAAAGACTCCATCCACCATTGCTGACTTTGAAGATGGAAAAGAGCTGCTGGCCAGGAACAAGTCCAGCCCTCAGAGCTTGGGAAAGCAAGACGACGGATTCTCTCCTAGAGTCTCCAAAAGGAAGACAGCACTATTGATATCTTCGCCAGTTTTGGACTTGTGACTGCCAGAACTGCAATGTCATTCATTTCTTGTTATTTTAAATCACTACATTGGTGATAATTTGTTACAGCAGCAGTAAGAAACTAATACACTGCCCCTACCAGGAGATTATTCAAAAACCTATTACTCTACAAAATAATTCCCTAAAATTTCCTTTTATTTATAAAATGATCTCATGATCCAAATACTGCAGATAATTACAGACAGTTTCCAAATAGTTTTTTTAAACTACCATATATAAGGAGGATTTCTAAGGCCAGGAGACATAATTTATTATAAAGGCAATTATGATCACACCTATAGGAAACAGTCATTTGTAATTAGAATCCATTTAGTCAAATATATATTAAGCACATTAGGAGAACCATACATAGAGATAAAATACTGCCATTTCTCCTCCCCTTAGGTACACACACACACACACACACACACACACACACACATGCACACATATTTTATCCTCGTTAGGACTCTCTACAAACTTACATTAAATCGAACCACTGTCATTGATATAAAACAAAACAAAGTTATTTACCTTAAGTTCCCTTTTATGTAAAGTGGAAACAGCTTAGTTTTCTGAAGAAATAGAAATGACATATAAAGTACCCAGGGCAGGATCAGACACCTAAAAAGCTAGTAGCTATATTAATATAATAATAACTTGGAGGGCACCTGGGTGGCCCAGTTGGTTGAGTGTCTGACTTTGGCTCAGGTCATGATCTTTGTGGTTCAAGCCCCACGTTGGGCTCTGTGCTGACAGCTTAGAGCCTGGAGCCTGCTTCAAATTCTGTTTCCCTCTCTTTCTGCCCTGTCCCCTCAAAAATGAATCAACATTAAAAAAAAACAGTAACTTGGTACTTACAGATTTGTACACTGAGTAACATTGTACTGCAGACCCTCTGTATTTTCTCACAAAAAAGGATTTTGACTAACCTTTCCCTATATGCTTGAAAGCAGTTTTAATAGGAAGATGTTTTATAAGATAAAGACACAGTGCTCTGGCTAGCAGGTAGGTGATAAGAGAACACCAGAGGAGCTGGAAAACTACCTCCTAACTTGCCTGAATGTCGATACCATCATGCAACCTTGGGTAGCCGTCTTCAGCCCCATACTACTTCTGACAGATGCTGTAGTTTCTTATGTACAAATGAATGGAGTGGTGAGTCAGTCTGCCACTCTCTCCTGCACTTACTCGACAGCTAATGGAGTCACCACCATGTGTTGGGGCAGGGGGGCATGTCCTGTGTCCCAATGCTCAGATGCAATTATCTGGACTAATGGATCCCATGTAACCTTTCAGAAGCACCCGCATTATGAGCTAAATGGGAATCTTTTAAAAGGGAATGTGTCCTTGACCATAGAGAACGTGGCTCAGATGGGCCATGGTCTCTACTGTTGCCGTGTTGAGCACAGGGGGTGGTTCAATGATATGAAACTCACCCTGTCACTGGAGATAAAGCCAGCTAAGTTCACCAGTGTTCCGTCACCTAGGGTCTTTACCTCTACTTCTTCAATGCCAGCACCCACGCAGAACCTCAAGCCAGAGACTTCATCTTCTCCAGTGCAGACAGCAGAAACCAAGCCTACTGCACCACAGGAAACGAGCACAACACAGCCCACCAATTCACCATTGTACTCTTGCCCAACAGATGGGAATATCACTGACACTATCTTCAGATGGCCTTTGGCATAGCAATCAAACTGTGTTGCTAGCACAAAATTCATGGATGACCACCAGTAAGGGACTCTACATTGGAATCTGCATTACTGCTGTGGTATTGCTCACTGTGTTGGTTGTCCTGATTACCAAAAAATATTTATCCATAAGAAACAAGCTGAAAGAACTAAACTTGGTTTCGTTGAGTGACCCTCAGACTGGAGCATTGCAAAGTGCATCTGAAGTGGGTATGCGAGCAGAAGACAATATCTACATTATCGAGGACAATCTTTACGTCACGGATTAAGACCCAGTGGCCCTCTAAGGGTTTATGCCCTTGACTGCAGAAGACAGTGACAAAATATCACCATGTCAGCGTTCTCTTAAGCTCTAGAATGAATTTTCGGTCAATTTCAAATGATATTCCAATATGTCAGTTTTGATGGGTAGACTGAATTTGGTTCATCTGTGTATAGTCAACCTCACTGGTCATATAGTCCATTTTTTAATACTATAACTGGTACAATATTTCTGGTCATTGCAGAGCTTTCTCTCAAACATGAAATGAATACTTTAGGACTGTATATTCTCTTTGGACCCTATGAACCATATATCCATCAAGAATTCTCACTGGTAAGACAGGAGAAGAACTATTACATTGGTCACCAAAGCTGTCAAGAAGAGCAGAGAACTCCAAATGTTATAGTTCTTAGGTTCCCCAAAGCTTTCAAATCATGGGGGTACACAGGCTTTTATTTCCCCTATGGAGAAATAGAAGTGAATGTTATTTTGCTATTGTGGGTAAATCCAATTTCTCATAGCTCTGCAAATGCGTGGTATTAAGGCTTTCACTAGAACCAATGTGGGTATTTTAGCAGTTAGTAGAAACTAGGGTTGTGAGTGAACTAAGAAGATACCTGGGCAAGAAAATCAGTTGATTTATTACATGCTATTTCTGCTACATATGTTCCATAGTTCCAAGCATTTGTGTAGACAATTGTCACGCTCTCTGAACTAATTTTTAGAATGAAGCAGGGTAGAAACAAATAGAAGAAAAAAAAGAGAGAAGGCTAAAAGGCTTTCTGCTTTAGAAAAGTTATTTTGCAAATATAATAGTGTTATTTGAGAATGTTACCAAGTTTCAGTCAAAATTCTAAATTGTCACCAAATTACTGTGATTTTTAAAATTGTTTTGGAAGGATGAGAGTTTCTTTTTTAATAGCAAATCAATTCCACTACTATTCCTTTTTTTTTTTGACAATTCAGTGAAATTTTTGTTTTTTTCCAAGAGAGTTAAACAAAGGCTAAAAATAAGGACTTTTTAGTATCCAGAGGCATTTCTACATGAGCAGTTAACAAGGTTGGATGTTAATTTCAATCTGAGTAAACCCTGAAACAACTCCTTCTTGGGGTTTAGAGATAAACTATAGTGGTTGAGTAAAGCAAGATGTTTATTTCTAAAGGCAACATCCTTGACATTGTTCTGCAGAGTTCTAGGAAATTAACACGACCTCTGAATAAAAGTTGTATCGGCAAATAATATTGTTAAACATGTTATCTTGGGTTTTCCAAGTGCAGCCAAGATCTGACCTGGCCTAAGAAGTTTTGTTTAAACTACAGTGTTTTTCTTTCAAATTCAAGACAACATGCATAAACATGGAGAATTCAGATGAAAGCCTGGATTTGTAGTTTCTCTGGAAAGACCTTGCAATATTGAGCTGAATTCTATAGTCAGGGCCCTATTATGGTGCTACTCCCCGAGTCCCTAGTCCTCGGCTTTTCTGCCCAGACACACATTTGCTACCTGCTTTGTGATTGGGACTTGGAATTTATAACACCTCTGCTCTCTTTACCCTTCCTGCAGATTTATGATGGCACATTAAAATTTCTGAGAATCTAGTTAACTTTGTTAATCCAGCATTTCCAAAACTTGCTTGAACCCCATGAATACAAGGACTACTGCCATATCCAGTCACATTCTGTGAAACGATGTGAAGATGTGTGGGAAAGAAGGTGGTACACAGAATTAGGACTAGGACCTGAGTTCTATTCTTAACTCTTAACAGAAACACTGGATGCCATTAGGGCGAATGTTTCTTGATGCCTACATTTTTTAATCGATCAGGCATAATTATTCCTATAATTATGTCAGTATATAGCAGTAATTCCATGCCATGTTACTCATGAGAGGTCTTTGAAAAGTGAAAAACACTATAAAAATGCAAAAAGTTTTTTTGGTTGTTTTTTGGTTTTTTTTGGTTGATTTTGTAATAAGATTTAGATTTAGTGCTCAGTAAATAATTTCAATGGTGTTGCATTCATATGTCTTCTGCTATATGGTACATTATTGGGGGGAATAAAGTTTCCTTTTGAAAAGTTGATATAGGGTAATTCAGCTAACTTTATACTGCAGAAAAAATTGCCAATAACTGAGGACGAACAGGTGAGCAGGTAAAAGGGGAAAGTATTTAGTTAATATTAAATTCTTTTCTGTGCATATATCCATCTTATAGAATATACTGACTTGTTTTCACTGCTTGGGGACAACTGAGGTTCCATTTTCTACAAACTGTCTTGACAGTTTGGTTTAGGACACTGGTGTAAGATATTTAAACTTGGGAAACTGCACATCTTTAAGAAGTAGCAGAAATGTTGTTTCACTAAGGGCTGTGAAGATAATCTTGGGAGTACATGAAAGTATGAGGGACTCCTTGGGATTAGTTTCATTTGTATGTACGCTCATTAATAAAAGAGATTTTTGCTTTTATTTTGAAAAATTAAAGGTAGAGGATAAAATATAAAATAAGTTAACCTTATACAAATGAAAACTTCAAAGTAACATTGAGTAGCATTACTGAAAGAGTGTTTATAATCTATTATTTGACAAAGTTAAAATATTAGGAAAGCTAGATGCTACTTGTAGCTTTGACAGAATGTGAGGGGAGGGATGCAGTACAGAAAAGCAGCTTACTAAGACCTAATAATCCTCTGCTTAGGACTCTGGGATGGCTATGACATTTGAACCTGGAAGGTGAACAAAACTCTGATGTGTTATTTATTCTTTTTTAGCCCAGTCACTGCAATTAAGGCAAACACACCTGAAAAAATTTTATACAAATTATGTTAGAAAATATATGAAACTATTGTACATTTAGTGTCATATGTAAAGGCTGACATAGAAGAATATGAGAATATAAGATGCTTCCAGAAAATTAGGAAGACAAATATTTTGTATACTGGGTCATTTTCATAATTTTTAACAATAAATTCTTTCAGATATGTGCTCATGGGAAGACAATTACCTTACAACACATTAACATATATTTGGAACCGACTGTGGAAAAGTACTTTGCCTTTGTGATTTATACCCTCTGAGCATTATTTATTTCACATGACCCTTGAAGGAAAATTCTTGTCAACTAGTCATGCAACCTTTGCTATTTTATACATTTAATGAAACTAAATGCATGTCAAAATATAATGTCCTTGCCTTCAGAAGGTTCTGGTGACTCCATGGACACTACTACCTGAAATGCTCAGTATATTAAGAAGGGTCATTAAAGATTTGCCTAGCCAGCTCTGTGATATTTGGGAAAGTCATTCATTGGGGGTAAAAAGGTAAATTGCTTTCTAATGATTTAACTTCAAGTGGATACTAAGCTCAGGGAGCACAGAAGAATGGGTGGTGGGCGAAACCTTGAGGGGCTTTCTAAATGGCTTAGGCAGCAGATTAGGGTTACGATGTCTCAACTCACCTGATATTTATGGCTGGGGCTCTGTTATGCACGCTAAGAACACTTAGTGTTTTATCTAAAGACCTATCTATGGGTTTCAGTGGCACATAGGTAGGTAGTTGGAGCCTTGATGTGCAAGGACATCATAGAGCCCCTAAACTTCCATATCCAATTTTCTCTCTTCATCTCCTACCACAGGGCAAAGGGGGTCTCTCTTCTTACCTTAATTTGATACCATCTCTCCCTTCCGCCTTCTCAAGGACCAAGCTCTGCTTAAAAAATTATTTTATTATTATTATTATCATCATATCATGAGAGAAAAAGAGAAAGAAGAGGGAGAGCAGGCATGTGAGGGAGGGGCAGGGGGGAGGGGGGGAGAGAGAGAGAGAGAGAGAGAGAGAGAGAAATTCGAGCCCGATGTGGGGCTTAATCCCATGACCCTGAGATCATGACCTGATGCAAAATCAAGAGTCATATGCTCAACTGACTGAGCCACTCAGGTGCCCCCCACCCAAACTCTATTAATTATATTCTCTCTCCATCTTTTTATCTTAAAATGTTGCTTTCATTAAACTATTTCAAAACTGATATTCTTTTCTGAGAAACTTAATGGGCTCCTCTTCTGTGTTCATTTCTCAGAGAATTATATTTAAATAATTTTTTCCTTATCTGTCCCCACATAATCTTCAGTTAAGTTTCATGTTTTGAAAATAAGAATTTCTCCTGAATTTATCAAAGCAGGCTTTGATAACCAGAAATTCTGGAATGTCAGCAGCCACTTTTGAATATTTCTTCCAGTTCTCATACAAACTTATACCTTTATTTTGGATTAGGAAAAAGACTCACTGACTGAAAGATTTTTGAGATGATGATCCTTACACCAAACTGTAAATTCTCCATCACTTCATTATCCTACCTTGTCTGTTAGACATGGCCTTTTTTTTTTTTTTTGACATGGTCTTTAATATTTTTTTCAATTACATTTTATGATGCCCATACTTCTTATCATCCACATTAGCACTACTGTTTTCTGTTCTTCACTCAGTTGAATGAGGGGCACAAGGGAAGAACATGTTTATATAACTGTACACATCCAGCAAGTGTTTTGGTCCTTTACTGTGCTGTAGGGGCCAAGGTGGTGACATGGCTGAAAGGGAGCGGTATCCTATCAGGCAGCTGCTGTGCTGTGGGCTAATCAATGGAGGAGCTGTGAGAGTAGGGCCACACACAAGTGAAACATAAAGGAGTTGAGCATCACTCTTAAATAAATAAAAACCACGAGTGGTTTGTTTTCCTTGATTTCTCAATCTCTGTAAGCAATCAGACTCCATATACTTTTGTGCTTAGAAAAAAATTAAAATGTGACATGACCTTTAGCACAATAATTGTCAATTACCAACTTCAGAAAAGTGAGATGATGACATATGGTTATTAGTGAATTTTGTTTCAGGTTTAGAGAAAAGCTAAAAGTGAATATTATATATACATACAACTCAAGTAGAGAAAATCTGGATTGAAGTCATGGTTATACAGAAAAATGGATAGAATCCTAGATTATACAGCTTGGTAGTAGTAGAGACCATGTAAAACCCATTGCTATTATCCTGCTGCTGGGAAAACTGAGGCTGAAGACCTGAAATACATTGTGGAAGGGCACATGGCTAGTCTCTGGAAGAGGGAGCCCTATAACCCAGGCCTGCTGACCCTCAGTTCAGTCCATCTTCAGTCAACATACTTAACTTACAGAACAATCCTGTACATTGATTGTTTATACTTGAAAATACTCTACCCATAAAGTACCCTCTCCCAGCCAGGAAGCTGGTGTGATCCTCCCTGTACTTGCACCACTTCCTAGTAAAACCTGTCCTTCATCTGAGCAGAGAGGGCTGCTCTGCAGGGTGTCCTCAGGCTGCTACAGGAAGCCTTCAGCTCAAAGTGCTGAGCACTCAACCCACTAGCCCTGTAGTTGAGCCTAGGTGAGAACTAAACATCAGAGTAACTGAGAACCAGAAAGGCTAAAGACCTGGATCTCTGGGGTACCCAGGGAAAAGAATCTTTATTCTCTAGCCTACAAGCCAAACTGAACTCAGTGTGAATTACTGAATATGTTCAGACAGTTGGAATTTGGTGCTAGATGATTATCTCTGGTTTGATATCTCTGCTGTCCAATTAGCTGTGTTTTACTCTATAGTCATGAACTGCACTGAAAATCTGCCGTTTAACACACATATGGACATCTGGCCTTAAGACCATGGCTTATGTTCCTGGAAGGAGTTAAGCAGTGTTTTAGAGAATATTTGAAGATAAGTGATAAACACGGAATTTTGAGAAGAATGCCCTTTTACATTTACTGGAAGATTTTGGAAAATTTTGTAGTAAAATGAACGTGAGTATGTACTAAGTGAAAGGCTAAAGTCTCATTAATTTTTAAGATAAAACTCATGACTTCAAATAATCCTTCTTGTTTGGCTGTTGTTTGAGTCCTTCTGGAGAGAGATGCTACTTTCCTTTGCCATTAGAAGTGACTCAGTGGAAAGGTCTGAGAAACATGGATCATTTCTTTCTCTTTCCCAGCAGCACATTTCCAAATTCCAGAAGGCAAATGACAGAATTTCAAATCTTTTTGGAGCTCGGTGATTTGGAGTTAAAGTTGTTCATAGTTCATGTATTTCAAAGATAGGAAATAGTTATATTGTGAAGATAGCATTAAGGTCTAGAATCAGCTTAAAATGGGCATACACTGAGATCAATATGACAATTCACTGGATATAAAATGTCAGACCATCTCTGAGGTATCGCAGGATGGCTTGGTATGTTGAACTGGGATCATCTTTCAGATTATGTGGAAGAATTATGTCAATGATGATACTCAATTTCCTTAATGAGTGTTGAGACCAAGCTAAAGAACTGTCTAGGACATATCCATATAATCTTCTGAGAATCAACCAGAGTGTCAAAAGTGTTTTATTAGCATATTTGAGCTCATGTTCATTACTCAATTCCCTTGAAGGGGGAGAAAAAATGGATATAAATAATGGGTACAGAACTGAGGTATAAGAAAACTATACACAGAAAACCCAAGCTTTTTTTAACCATGGCAATCAACTACTGGGAAACCACAGATGGTAGACGTATACAGTCATGAAAATGTCATGCAATCTGAGAGGTGGAAATATCCAGTGACAGTCTCTAACCTGAGACCATAGCTGCTGCACAATTTATCAGTATGAAAAACCAATTGTTTATTATAATGACATTTTCACTAATCTTTATTCATATAAAAGAATAATAAAAGAATTAGGTTTTTGTGTATAAAGGAAAAAAAAATAAGGAACAATAATTTTAAGAATGAAAAAAAGATTTTCAAGCCCAAATAAATTATAATACCATTATAATTTGGGTTATTTTTGCTTAAGGTACTTGAAGTGTGAATACATATATTCTCTTGTTTATGAAAAATCAAGGTTTGATAATAATATCTACACCTAGAAAATCCTTTGCAATAAACTAATGTTAAAAAGGACATACTAAACTGTAACACTAAAGGATTTATGTAGAAGTACTGAACTGTGTCAACTTTGTAGACAGCATAAAATCCAGCATCGACTGACCAGAAAATATCCTCAGTCTTCTTGAGACTCATATTTGTGCTGTCAAAAATTATAAAGTGACACATAATTATTATTTAAAATTTTAAAACAAAGCTTTAGCTAAGCATCCAAAGTAAAAGTGTTCATTCTTTCCATATTGTATTGTCTATCTTAGGAATTGATTGGTGATACTCTGGATGCATAACCACAACACATAATAATTTTTCTCATTCCTATTTGGCTATAAAGGTTTGTGAACTTCCTTAGATGTTTACTATTTGAACGTGCCATTGAGCAAAAAACAACGAATTTTCATAACAAAGAACAAAAGTCAGTACTGATAGCTGGATCCCATGTAAAAAGTAGCAGCAGCAGAGATCTTAGGTGGTGTACGAACTTACTTCTGGGCCCTGACCTGTGTGATAAGCCCAGAAAGAGTCTAAAGAACTTGCCAAGTACACTGGGATGTGGCTGTGTGCTTTATGGGTGTACATATACAAGCTCTACAGCACTAAGTACATCTGTCAAAATCTTTATTCTTATCAGCAAAAGAATACTAGGAAAAATTACAGGTAAATCTCTTAGAGTTAAAACAATCAATCAATGGTAACTTCAGCACTCTTAGGAACTAATACTGAGATGGGTTATACAGCATCTAAGGAACAAAGCATAAGTAATATCCAATGCGAGATTGCATAACAATTTTTTAAATTTTTGTTAAAGTATAAGAAGTGCTATGCGATCATTACAAGTATTTTAACTATAGCAAGTACTTAAGAGTTGGATTAAAAATTAGCTTAATGTCAAAAGTAAACTTAACAAAATAGAATCCTACTGTAGGAGCTGGTACCAGAATTTTCCTTAGTGAAGAAGCTGTCTCCACCGAGAGACAGAATAATTCAGTGGCTAAGAGGACATACTCTGCAGCCAAACAGCCTAGGTTTAAATCTTACCTCTGCCAATCACCACTTATTCTACTTTAGCTTCCTCACAGGCCAACAGAAAAAAATGATAGTAGAACCCACCTCATAGGTCTGTTTTGAAGATTAAATAAATTAGTATTGATAAGAGTAACTTGAAGAGTGACATAAATATACTTGTTCATCATTACAGATATTGGCAGAATCAAGGAGAAATAACTGAGGAGTAGTAAGAGAGGAGAAGAAAAATCGGCAAAATACTGTGTGCCTAGTGATTAGAACCACTTTCAAACCACCTCCTTCCCTCTAATTTCCTGTTTGCTCCCAATACAATCTTCACCGAAGTCTATTAGACTCATGAATGCTGGGCATGCACAAATTTTAATTTTGTTTTGTTTTAAAAAGCACAGAAATGGCTTCTATGTGGTATAGGACTGAGAAATTTGGACTGCAAGAGTCAGAAGAGGCCAGGAAAATTTTAAACTGAGGAATGAATAGCAATCATGGGGACAGTTTTGGAATTTGACAAGCTTTGAATAAAGAGGCTCTCAGATTACAGTGGCAGTGCATGAATTTTAAAATAACATAAGAAAGCCAGTATTTTCAGACTCTACGAAGAAAAAATTATTTAAATTCTTCAAGGATTTAATTAAATAAAACAAAAGAAATTTTAAGTCATGTGTATGAGAACCACTCAGCTGCTCATTCAGGTCCATTGTATAAAATTGACACTAAGCAGTTGTTAAGCCAGGATTGTGTTTCCCAGTCTCCATGCCTAGCATGTAAGCATGGTCATGTGATTCATTATGCGTGGTGCTTCCAGAACAAGGCTTTTAAGAAGCAGATATACTTTCCCCATTCTTCTTTTATTCTTCTGCCACACGGACTCAGATAATAATAATAAAAAAAACATAAAATGTAAAGAGACTGGGTGCCCAAACCACTACACGGAAGAGAGAGGATTGTCAACTATGAATATCTGACCAAATTCTTAAATGAATAATAAAAAGAAATTTATTGAACTTGAGGCTATATATTTTAATGTCAATTATTATAGCAGGTAGAATTATTTTAACAATTTATCAAGTTACTTGAGGAAAATGGCATAGTATCATGACTAAAAATAGAAATGTTAAGCACACAGAATCTACTAGCAATTGGCTATGTGATCATGAGAAAATTATTTAATCTTTCTGAGCTGAGTTTCCTTATCTAAAAAGTGGTGATAACAATGGTTGGTACCTGTTTTAAAATGTTAGAATTGTGCTAGTCTGGCTCACAGTAAGTATCCAATAAAGTCAGCCTTTATTAGTTTTTAAATAATTAAATTAGGCTTATCTTTATGGATAAATGAACCAGTTAAGTGAACAGAACAAATGAATCTACTTTTATTATATGCATACAGTAGCAGTCCTCGAGATATAAATGACTTGCTTATTGCACTTTCCCATCTTCTCCCCAACATGACTAACTTGTTCTAGACTTAGCACTGTTAGGAGAACCTTGTAGACAACTGCCTGATACTTGCCTTACTCCCCTCTTACCTTCTCTCCCGGCACCATTCTTCTGCTGGTGCCTCACTATACACAGTTCGGACAAAATGGGCCACAGGGAATCTCCCACACGGATGTACACAACAGTCTTTTATCTCTCTTCTTGCTTCACTTCTCTTTTACAACTCATCCTCAGTTAATCTCAAGGAAATATTTCCTTCTTTTGATAACCTCCTCAGTGCTCAGAAAGCAGTGACATGGTTCAGAGAAAAGGGAATACCATTCTGAACATGACTTATTACTTTGAGAGAAGACTATATAATTTGATATATGATCCCTTCTCAACATACTCTCTTCTCTACAGAAAAGCCTAGTAGAATTTACTGAACCCAGAGATGCCCAACAAACTCCTTTTTTGTTAAATGAAGAAGAAATACAATCCTACTGTTTGAGCCTTTGCATATTTTAAGACAGCATTAGGATCTAGTCCACCAAACAGCTGGAGTTGCAGGACGGTATCATGGTCCTGGGGCCAGAATGCTGGCTGACAATGTCACTTCCTGGGCCAGCTTTGATGACATGCCCCACTTGCAGCACAGACTCTGTAGCTCGACTCCTAGGCTCAAATTCCAGCTCTGTTCTTACTAGTGTGAACTCAGGCAAGTTACTTTCTCTCTGTTTCACTTTCCTGACAGGTAAAATAGGACTAATAATATGGTAAGGCATAGCACTGAAGAAAAAAAAATAGTGGGGTGCATTAGCTTATTAGTCTTAGTGTATAAAATTATTTGAAGATACATTATATAGCTTTCTCCCTGTAAGGAAAATGAAATCCAAATTAAATATTTTTCTAGTTATATAAATTTCTATGAAAATGACAAAATGCTAACCACTGACACTGGATATTCTGGATATTTATAGATAGTTATACATTTAACTAACAATTAACAGTACTTTATTTTATTTTATTTTATTTTATTTTTTATTTATTTCTAAGAGAGAGAGAGACAGCGTGAGTAGGGGAGGGTCAGAGAGAGAGGGAGACACAGACTCTGAAATAGGCTCCAGGCTCTGCGCTGGCAGTCAGCACAGAGCCCAACGCGGGGCTCGAACCCACGAACCGCGAGATCATGACCTAAGCAAAAGTCAGACGCTTAACCGACTAAGCCACCCAGGCACCCCACAATTAACAGTACTTTAAACATACCCAGACCATGTAGCACAATAACAAAAATACTATAAACTAGGTGTCTTATAAAGAGCAAAAATTTATTTCTCACAGTTCTGGAGGCTGGGAGATCCAAGATCACGGAACCGGCAGATTCGGTGTCTCGTGAGGACTTACTTCCTGGTAGACGGCTGTCTTCTCACCATGACCTCACATGGTTGAAAGGGTAGTTAGTTTTCTGGAGCCTCTTTTATAAGGGCACCAATCTCATTCATGAGGGCTCTACCATTATGACCTAGTCACTTCCCAAATGCCCCACCAGGACCCACCACCATCATATTGGCCATTAGGTTTTGATGCATGAATTTTAGGGGGACACAAATATTCAGCCTGGAGCAAGGACTAAAACTCTGAGTACAGACAAAGATTCAAATTCTCTCTTCCACTTACTTGATGTATGACTTCGGGCAAGTGACTTAACTTGTCTCAGCCTTTGTTGTTTCCTTGAAAATCCAGAGAAAATGACTGTATATCATAAATTCTCATAGAAACCACACAGAATTGTTGAGAGGGTTTAATGTGATAATGCATAGCAAGTAATTTACACAGGACCAGTCACATAATATGGCTGAAATATGGTTTTCTCTAGATAATGGAAATACAGATAATTATACTTTTATACTAAGAAGTATTATATATTAGATGACAAAAAGGATAAGAAAGCTTATTATAGAAGAATAAGTATTCACCATTCGTATTAATTACTGATAGCCACTTGATAAATATTTGTGGGGTAAATGAAATGTTTGGTACCACATAAACATTACTGCCAGTGTTAGGTGGGAACTTAAGTTCAGTGGGGGGAACAATTGCTGGTTTCAGGCACTACTGACCCAAAAATTTAATGGTAGAAAAAAAGGGGAAAATTTAAAACAAAAATGATGGCTTCCTTTAGAAGGGAAGCCTTAGAGAAGGGAATAAGACATAACTGAGAATGACCCAGACAGATGTTAGTATAGTAGCTACTGTTTTAAAGATTAAAATTCAGGTGATATGTATATAAAATTTGAAATGGTTGGGCTCTTTACAATTGTATTTAATCTCATAATTATTTCCTGAATGGAAAGAAAGGAAAATTATTAATAATACATTAAATTTTATGGAAATTTTGAGGACTAAAGAACATATGTTTATACTATATTTAAAACTAATGTTCCTCAGGAATCTTTCCTTAGCTAATTCATTCCTAATTTTTCTTAATATGATCAGGCTCTTATTTTAAGAGTTTCAATAATTTTGCATTCATGACATGGTAAGCCTGAAAGGCTCTGTAAACTGTAAATTTCTATAAAAAAACAAGACAGCCCTCTGCCTTTTACTAAGTCAAAAAAGAGCTTGTAAACAATTTGAGGGCAAGGAAAATGCCTTCTATTTGTGTTCCATGAAGAATACTCACAGCAGCATTCTAAAAGGTATAGGCTTTTCTCAAATGCTTAGCTAGGGGGTATGCAATGAGTGAAAACTATGAAATATAAAAGCAAAACAAAGGAACAGACAACTGGCATTACTTTGAGTAACGTCATTAAGCCATTTACAGAGTAAAAGGATGTGCACCAAATTGTCAAACTGTGCTATCCAGGCCAGAGAATCTAGGACATGCTCAATAGGAACTGAAAAACACTGGTAGAGATACTGAGGAGATGGCTTCCGCATCCAGCACCAGGAGCAGAAGGGAGCCAACAGACCTGTTATTACAGAGCCACTTTGATTCAGGAACTCTCACCAAGGAACCCGGAAGTCAGGCCACCTACACCTTGGGAATTAAAACCAATATTTGTAATTGTACTTAGGCCAAATTTAAAAATATGGAAAAAATATGCTTTTTTTATTCCGGTCAATACGTAATTCATTACATTAAAACATTTGAAATCAGCTGTTTTTCCTTCATGTTTCTGTATTTATAACTTGGATTAGATTTTTAAAATTAATTACATGGTTTATAAAAGTGGATTGTTTTTCTCCACAGAAATATAATGTTTTTCAGTCTTTACTCAAAAAAGATTTAAAGAGATAATAAGGAATGCTCCCTGAGAAGACAGAATTATTATGAAGCATTACAGAAAGTCAAAGACCCAAAATGAAAGTAAATTTTTACTTTTAAGGTAAAAGTTTCCTACTATGATCTTGCTATCCCTCATTAGAGGCACTGATTCTTTTTTTTCTTTTTTGTTTTTTGGTATTTCTGAGGCTTTATTTATTTTATTTTATTTTTTTAAGTAGTTAATTGTCAAGTTGGTTTCCATATAACAGCCAGTGCTTAACCCCACAAGTGCCCTCCTCCATGCCCATCACCCCCATTCCCCCTCCCTCAGTTTGTTCTCAGCATTCAAGCATTTCTCATGGTTTGCCTCCCTCCCTCTTCCCCACTATTTTCCCCCTTCTTCTTCCCCTTGGTCCTCCGTTAAGTTCCTCCTACTGCTCCTATACGTGCAAACATATGGTAGCTGTCCTTCTCTGTCTGACTTATTTCGCTCCGCATAACACCCTCAAGGTCCATCCATGTTGCTACACATGGCCAGATGTCATTCTTTCTCATTGCCATGTAGTCTTCCATTGTATAGATAAACCACATCTTCTTGATTCATTCATCTGTTGATGGATACTTAGGCTCTTTCCATGTTTTAGCTATTGTGGAGAGTGCTGCTATGAACATTGGGGTCCATGTTCCCCTATGCATCAGCACTCCTGTACCCCTTGGCTAAATTCCTAGCAGTGCTACTGCTGGGTCATAGGGAAGTTCTATCGTTAATTTTTTGAGGAACCTCCACACTGTTTTCCAGAGGGGCTGCACCAGTTTACATTCCCACCAACAGTGTAGGAGGGTGCCCGTTTCTCCACATTAGAGGCACTGATTCTATTTTCAGTTTCCATAATTCTGGTAGATAGATCAGAGATTCTTTCTAACACTTTCTGAGTATAAGAGTGATGAAAATTCAGAGTGATAAAAATATTAAATTAAGATATTGATTTGTTTATATTTCCTAATTAATACACTTCTGCTTCATTGGATAACAGCAAATTGTTTCAATGCAACCTACATATTTATTTACAAATATAAATTTATTTAGATATTACATTTATAATTCTTTTCATTTGAAACTTTCCTAAACATAATATGATTATTTACTACTTGACTGTCAGAAGTTTTATAGTTTAAAGTATAAAAAGAGTATAAAAACTATATAAAACTATAAAAAATATATAAAAAGAAATGTGCTATTTCAGCTTACACAAACATTGTAGGGTACTGAATTTGAATCTGGAATACTATTATTTCTCCTGTAGTCCTAGAACATAAAGTCTGTTAAGCCTCACCAAAACTATGACTAACCATGTTGTGTACCACATCCTGTAGTTATATGAAAAGAATCCTTACAATGTAAATGATTACTTTAATAAGTATCACAATGTACTGGCCTGATATCAGAAATTTTATTTTCCACATAATTCACTAGCTGACTTGCCTGATAGTTTTGGTAAATCTGTTCTGACAAATATCCTTTGTTTTTAACCCTAAGACAGATTTCCAAAAAATATAGGCATTTTCACATTTCTTAACTAAATATTTTCACAAGGTTAAGAGACACTTACTGCATCAAGTGTTATATATAAGGGGGTGTTGAAAACTGTTAACATCTTTATCAATCATTATCAAGACAAGTTTTATCTTTTAGTAATTGTCGAATAAAATGTTACTTTCACTTGTAATGGTAAGGAAGTAAAATAGGAATCATGTATTCATGTAAAATATAAAGCAGACATTTTTTACCAGTATTTTTCCATTACACACATCCCACTGGTTTCTTATGCACAATACCTGTGACCTCATAAGTTGTTAAATTTTATCCAAATCAAATTCATGACTATGGCCTTTCTGTGACCTTAACAAGAACAATCTGGGGGGTACGAGAGGAGAAAAACTCAGACTGGTGTGTGAGGAGGACTGAGTGGCTTTTGAGGAAAGAGACAGAACATGGAAAACTTTCAGAAAGTTTCATTCTTTCAAAAAAATCTTTGCATTCCTAGTACAGACATTGTGCTAAATTCTGGGGAAGTAATCATCACTGAAAGAAATACAACCCCAAGTTCCCAACTGAGAAAAATCACAGTTGAACAAAGTGGTTTCACTATTTTACATAAGCAGTTAAGTCAAAGATCAAGTTTTAGGGCAAGGCTGAAGAGCTGAAGGTTCTTATCTTTGGGGGATAATCCTTCATTCTGGAGAATCATTTTGTCTAGTAAGAGATGATACCAATAGGCAAACAGTATATATGTAAAGGCTGCAGGAAGAAGGGGACGGGGTTGAAAATCACAGTGGTAATATAAATTAACTTCTGACTCTGAGAAGCAGAGAATATGTTTAGGTAACTATAGAAATGATCACAGTTCTCTAATGACTTCATCTGCATTTTGCATTGCAGGCAACAAACTCTTGGCCTAGAGCAAAGGTCATGAAACATTCTCTTTAATAGGCAGATGGTGAATATTTTTGACTCTGTGGGCTATAAGATTTGTAACATGGACCACACATAAATGAATGAGCATGACTTTACTTTTTTTTTTAAGAGAGAGAGAGCAGGATAGAGGGATGGGGGAGGGGAAGAAGAGAGAGGAGAGAGGAGAGAGAGGGAGAGGGAGAGGGAGAGAGAGAGAGAGAGAGAGAGAGAGAATCTCAAGCAGGTTCCATGCTCAGTACAGGGGTCCTGATGTGGGGTTTTATCCCACAACAACTGGGCCATGACCTTAGTCAAAATCAAGAGTCAGACACTCAACCAACTGAGCCACCCAGGTGCCCCAGCATGGCTGTATTTCAATAAAGCTACTTATGGACACCAAAACTGAATTTCATATAACTTTTAGTGTCACAATATACTATTGTTGTGACTTTTTACAACCATTTGAAGAAAACAGAAAAATCATTCTTAGTTCATGGGCCATAAGAAACAAACTTTAGGCCAAAATTTGCTGATCCCTGACCTAGTATAGAAAAGTATAAGAAGGGTTGGCTAAAGGGAGACCTGGATCACTCTCTGGCAGATTATACCTAACACAGGATAAACATATGGACAACTGCCTTTTAAGTGTGCCGGTTGCCTTAGTGCATACTGTGGTATATGTGACCACGTGCAATTTCCTGAGGTCAGGGCTGATGGATTTCACCAGATCTTCAAAGGGAACTTGACAGGAGGAATTCTGAGAGCTAGTGATTTAGAAGAACTCAAGTTAGATCTTTTTTTTTTTTTTTAAATGTTTTATTTATTTCTAGGAGAGAGAGAGAGACAGCGTGAGCAGGGCAGGGTCAGAGAGGGAGGGGGCGACAGACTCTGAAACAGGCTCCAGGCTCTGAGCTGGCAGTCAGCACAGAGCCTGACGCGGGGCTTGAACCCACGAACAGTGAGATCATGACCTAAGCGAAAGTCGGACGCTTAACCGACTAAGCCACCCAGGTGCCCCGAACTCAAGTTAGATCTTAAGAATTTGTATTCCATTAACCACTTTACACCTAATGAGCTGATAAAAACATTGGCTGGGTTAGCCTGTCTCTCAGCACCATTCATGAATAATTTCACCAATATCTTTCTTTTTCTTTTTAATTGTTTTTTAATGTTTATTTCTGAGAGAGAGAGAGAGAAAGAGAGAGAGACAGAGTGAGCAGGGGAGTGTCAGAGAGAGAGGGAGATACAGAATCTGAAACAGGCTCCAGGCTCTGAGCTGGCAGTCAGCACAGAGCCCATGCGGGGCTCGAACCCACAAACTGTGAGAGCATGACCTGAGCCAAAGTCGGACACTTAACTGAGTGAGCCACCCAGGCTCCCCTCACCAATATCTTTCTTTAACTACCACCCTTTTACCTGGTTTCTCAGAATTATTAAAATTGCTAATTAGTATTACTATTGGGGACACCTGGGTGGCTCAGTTGGTTGAGTTGTCTGACTTTGGCTCAGGTCATGATCTCACAGTTTGTAGGTTTGAGCCCCGCGTAGGGCTCTGTGCTGACAGCTAGATCAGACCCTGGAGCCTGTTTCAGATTCTGTGTCTCCCTCTCTCCCTCTCAGAAATAAATAAGAAACATTAAAAAAAGTATTACTATTGGACCCTTCCTACATGGCAGGTACTTTGATAGAAGCTGTTAACATAAATTTTCATTTGTCATAACAGTCTTCTGAGGTAGGTACCATTTATTATTCCATTATATAGCTAAAGAAACAGAGGCCCAAATAGGCCTTTACCTTTTATTTTATTCAGGAGTCTTCTAGATCCTGTCTCCTTACATTCTGCTCTCCTTTCCTAAGCAAATCCACTGACCCCAATTTCCATTTATATGCTGATGATGCTCACCTGCCTTAAAAACCTATCCAATGACTGTCCCAACATCAGCATAAAGTGCCAAATAATATCCTTACCTAGGAGTCTCTCAGTAAATGGCAATATGCAGCCTTTTCAATGACATTCCTCTCCTCTCTACTGCCGAAAGACTTCCATACAAAGGACTATAATCTCCTTCATACTCATCTACCTTTTACCAAATCTAGTCTGATACAAGCCTTCTGCAATGGTGTCCTAAAAGGTCTTCCTAAATACATATTTTTTAAAAGTAAAAAAAAGTATTATAGGACAAAATGAAATATTATGAATATGTAAATATTTTTAAAAAGCTATATAAAGACGTATCTCTAGGAGTACATGGAGTTGAATGTAATCACAGTGAAGTGGTTAAGACATAAATTCTACTTCAATTCTAAAGGTTGTGTGGTCTCAGGCAAGTCACGGAACATATAAAATGGGGATAATAACAGTGCCTTTTATGACTGTTTTGAAGACTAGAGAAATTAATACATGCAGGCAATTAAATGGATGGCATGTAGTAATTAATAAATAATAGCTGTCACTGCTGATGGCTTTATCAATATTAATAACACAGATGCATAAAAAGATTAGCTAATAATTATACTAATATTTTCACAGCGAACTTGCAATTAGTGTTAGCACTGCAAGAGTTTTATATATCTTCTTTTTGTTTTTCTGTGCTTAAAAATCTGAAAAATATTACAAAAATAAATCAGCAAAATATCTATATAAAATCACTCTGTTAAATGAGGATGCGTTGAAAGTGGTCATCTGTTGTAAAAATTATTAGGCACACTTCTTGTTATATTTGAGCTACCCAAAATATTTTATGATATCCATTCTGAAATTGATCTCATGTTTAAAAAGTATAGTTAAGTATAGTTAACAATAATTATCACCATATATAATTGAGTACTCAGTATTGTGCTTTGTAGGCACTTAAGAAATGTTAGTTTCCTCTCCTCCTTCAAATTATAAACACAAATTAATTATAAAAAATAATTCCACTCAAATAAATATTTTTTTCTGACAAATTGGCCTAAAAGTATATATTATATTAGCCAAATTCAAAATTTATAGTTCAGAGCCAAGGAAAGAACAAAAACATAGCAGCTGGCATATGTTTGAAAATACTAATCCTTATTAGGGCATCTCTTCAGAAGATGAGTTATAGAAGATGAGTTACTATAGTTGAATTGAATCTCTCTTAACAGTAGTGAATTCCTAAGACAGACAGCAACAGTAAATAAAAAAACCCATGCTTACATTTATTTGATCGTTTTGCAGACTTGAGAATCATTTCTGGCACCATGATTTTGCATTCAGGAAACAAAAAATAGGAAACATTATGTTCCTCAGAATGTTTCTCTTGTGCTATTAAATGAAGCAAATAAATGAGGCACAGACAAGGAATCTGGATTCCAGCAAGAGTTTGATAAATGTAGCTTTCCGTTTCTGAAACTGTTAGTGGGGGGCAACCTATCCTTTGTGAGAACTTTTTGATTCCATTGTTAACAGAACCAAGAAAAATTTCTTAAAATGTTCACAGAGAATAACTTAGCCTTCTTTCCCTGTAGCTACAACTTACTTTTATAAAGGAAAAGACTGATAATATTCACAAAGCTGGACTAGACTTAAAATATAGAAAATATTTTGATAAACTGGATTGGTTGGAAGGATACAAAATAAGTCCTATGGCAAAATAGGATATACGTTTTCTCAAGGTAAATAAAATATAAGGTCCAAGCCGGCAATCATTTGGTTTATTTTATGACTTTGCTTTACCTGTGTGACTTTTTGGAAGAAAATGGGAAAAAGATTAGCAGAAGAGTAATTAATACCTTGGATATTTTCTTGAAATTATTATTGTCTTAAGGGCCACATGAATTTTAAAATAATACCCTGAACTCATAAGGAAATTAGTTTATTCAAGAACTATCTTTTTAGGTGTAAGTGGGTTATAGTTGGAGTTTTATTAGTATATATTATTTTCTTGACATGAAACAAGGGTAATTTTGTTAGTTTCTATTTATGATTTCTTCTTGAGAAACTGGAGATATGCCTTGGAAATTCATTAACTCTTATTAAGCGATTTTGAAATCAAACATACATATATATACCCCAAACTTCCTAGAATACTTACATTTTTACCTATATAATCTTGTAGGATAATGAACACTATATAGTTTTTAACTCTACTATGAACCTTCTGAAATGTTTCATTCCCATGATTATAATGAAAGAATTATTTAATTTCATTGAGATAAGCTGCCAAAAAAAAAAACCTTTTAGGGGGCACCTGGGTGGCTCAGTTGGTTAAGCGTCCGACTTTGGCTCAGGTCATGATCACATGGTTTGTGGGTTCGAGACCCGCGTTGGGCTCTGTGCTGACAGCTAGCTCAGAGCCTGGAGCCTGCTTCTGATTCTGTATCTCCCTTTCTCTCTGATCCTCCCCTGTTCACACTGTTTCTCTCTCTCTCTCAGAAAAAAAAAAAAAAAAAAAAGCCTTTTAGGCCCCTATTCTGAGTAAGTATAAGAAAAATATCTGCTCATTGCCTTAAGAAGAAATAATATCAATAGATAAAAGAGGGGGCAGAGCTTCAATTTTCTCCAACGAGACAAATCTTTGTACTGAGAAGAGTCAAACTAAGTAGTAAATGGTGGCTCTAGACAAGTGAATTTCCAAAATGAATAGATCTAGAATTTATTCTGGATCTGGATTCTATTTTAGATTATAAAATAATTCTATATATTATACAGAATTATATTGTCTATATATAATTCTCTATATAAAATCTATTCTAGATTACAAACTAGAATACAAATCTAGATATAGATTAGCAAAAATCCTGGTGTGCACACTGCAGATGTGCATGGTAGGGGATGACAGTTTTGAAAAACAAATGAAACTAGTATGAACTAGATACCTGCAAATCCCGGTAAATGCACTTTAAAGTTACCTTGCAGAGATTTTGCATTATCCAAACTCAGCTGGAACTCCAATGCTGCTCAGCAGTGCTTTTATCATAGTCATTTCTTATGACATATCCTCACTCTATTTGCTCTCGCCTCATTTGCACGGAGAAGATCAAAGGCCTCTGACTCAAGTTCCTTCAGCCTTCATATTCCCTTTGCAATACTCCTGTGTATTCCAACAATTTTCTTGTTTCTATCAAACTCAGGGAGAGAACCATCTTTTCTTTTCTCCAAGAATAACTTCAGTGTCCTTGAATTATAATAACCTCTGTTCTCTAGGACTTTGCTCTGCTAATTAAAATTACTTGTTATTTGTATCTTTTAATCTCTCCATCTAGAGGTGCTTTTTCCACCTCATCCTGGAAAAAATGTTCATATCTCCTTCATTCTGAGACACATAGACGTGCATGTGCACACTCACATGCGCACACACGCGTGCGCATACACACACCTTATTTACACCTCATTTACACTTAGTACTGCCTCCATTACAGAGTCTGCTGTATAAAATGCTTTATAAATTTTGGTAGAATGAAGGAAAGATGAGCTATTCATCTGGTTTTCCTTTCTTAATTCTAAGCTTTCTGAAGAGAAGTTAATAATTACTTTTCAGGGGCGCCTGGGTGGCTTAGTCGGTTAAGCGTCCGACTTTCGCTTAGGTCATGATCTCGCGGTTCGTAGGTTCGGGCCCCGCGTCGGGCTCTGTGCTGACTGCCAGCTCGGAGCCTGGAGCCTGTTTCAGTCTGTGACTCCCTCTCTCTCTGACCCTCCCCTGCTCACGCTGTCTCTCTCTCTCTCTCCTAGAAATAAATAAAACATTTAAAAAAAATAATTACTTTTCAGCCCCAGCCTCATATATACGAATAGGCTTTGGGGTGCTGGGGGCAGCCTCATGCTACCCCATTGTAGATCTTGTAACTCCATGCCCTTGGCTCTTACCCACAGTCTCTGCTGTTCTAGCTCCTTCAACCTATGACAAGGCCCCATCACAAATGCAATGGGGAGTAATTAAATGGGCATGGATGAGATGATGATTACAGACAGAAAGCTGAAATGAATGATGACTGGAGAGTGGGCTGGGCTGTAGCCCATGTTGGATCCCACACTTGAGGCAGGCTCTCTATCCTCACCCCTTCTTCTCTAGTATAATCAAACTTAAGGTCAAGTGTGGGGAATAAGCTTAGGGATCCCCCGGGGTTATACCAATGGGTTAAAAAGGCATAAAGAAGTACAAAGCCATAGGATGCTCACACTGAGTTTGGGTAAATAAGATAAGGTAACCAAGAATAGGGAGGTGCTAAGGCACCGCAGAATCTAGAGGGAGGGGTAAACCCCAGTATAAAGTAGGGAGGGGCAAAGGCATCCAATTCACAGGTATATGAAATAAAAAAGATTAGGCATTCAGGGTAAAGCGTCCTCCCCACCCCCCCTTTCATACTATAGCAGAAAGCTGCTTTCACAGGAAGAAAGGACCAGGTTAGGTAAACAGGCAAATTGGGCTGTACACCACTGCACTGCAGGTGAAGCAGCCCAGAGCAGGGATGATTAACAAAAGAAAAGGTGCCTTGTTAACCCTGAGGTTATTTCCCCTATCTGCCTCATCCCCTAGGCTAGCAAAGATAAACAGAGACGGTGTCCATGTCCGCTGTACACAACCTTCTGCCCAATTGCCTGGCTCCAGATTTTTTGTATTAACCCAAACCTCTAACCCTGAATATCTTCAAGACCCCCTTTTCCTCACGTCCACCAGTTAATGTTCACACATTCATTGTCTCTTTGTGCACGTCCATCGCCATGTTTGTAAGCCTTTTGATCTTATTAAATATGGGGCAAGGACCCTTATTCTGGGCTCTTATCTATTCCCATACATTAGCCACCTCTCTCCCATTTTAATCCTGCGTCGGCTCTCTGGCTCTCTCGCTGCCCTGGCCAAGAGAGAACTTTAGACTTAGAGTCTAGACAGTCAGGAAGAATCCTTCTGTTCCAAAATCCAATGAAAATCCTATTCTCAATCTGTAGCTTCTTCAATCTTGTAGGATTAACTAGTCTCTCTCTAAAATTCTCTCCTACCTTGGAACTCTGTTTCTCTTCCTCTTTACTCCTCACTCTTTTTTTTTTTTTTTCCTGGATCCTGCTTCCCCACCACACACACTTCTTCTTCCCTTAGTAGTTACTCCCAAAAAAAGGGACTTTCATCTTATCTTCTCTTAACGTCATTTTCAGTCCATTCCTTTCTCTGAGTAAACTCATTCCTTTCCATTTCCATAGCTCCTTCTCTGGCTCACTGTGTTATCATGTCATTTCATCTATTCGCTCACACTGACCTCCTTGGTTCCTCACTGAGTTTGTACACCTGACTTCCCTTTAAGCTTTGTTTCTTCTGTTCTCTTGATTAAAATGTCTCCATCAAGTTGTCAGCAAAGCTCCTTACAGGGCTTCAAAAGACTTGAACCAAACTTTTTTCTAAATGTATTTCCCATTATAGTCTTTTCATACACCTTTGTTTCAGGCAAACTGTATCCATGGGCTGGGATAATTTATTGAAATATATGTTTGCGTTTTTCTCCTAGTATTTTTCCTTCCCCCTTTCCAAAAAATTATTAGCCTTTTAATAATTTCCACAAAATTATTTTATGTTTCTTTGCTTCAGGGAGTCTTGCAGGAATATAGGGTAGCCAGAAAGTAGTAGTGACTATTTCATCCTTCTTAAAGGCCTAAACTCTAAAACATAATGCTAAATATGCCAGCCAGATCAAAAAAGGAGGAGAAGGGCTTTGCAGGGCCTAACGAGAAGAGCTGAGCTGGTAGGAACCTAGAAGAAGCCCTGTTCCATGCACCCTGCTGTGACACAAAAAGGAGGAAGAATATGTCAGGAGCTGAATGTAACTGAAAGGTATTTTTTTTTTTTTTTTTTGGTTTTGAGTTTTCTGAGTTTCTTTTACTCAGACGGAGTGTGCATCATTTTCAAATCACGGAAATTTTTGTTTACCATGTCCATGTGAGATATGCTTCCTTATAAAATATATACCTATTAGTTTATCCATGGCATTAGCCCCAAATTTTTGTGCTTGAAGCAACCTGACAGTAAAGTCAGAGAGCCTGATCTAACAGGAATTCAGAGAAAAGGATACTGGTAAAGGTTGAAGAAATGGGAAAACTTACAGAGTTATACAGTCTTGAGCAGGGTCTTGAGGGAAAGGATTTGGACAGGGGAAAGCAACATTTGGAATGGGGGGAAAATTCAGAAAAATACAGACTATTGTCAGAGAAACAGAAATGGTTTTTTTTTTTTTTTTTTTTTTACTGTTTTATTTATTTCTAGGAGAGAGAGAGAGAGAGCGTGAGCAGGGAGGGTCAGAGAGAGAGGGAGTCACAGACTGAAACAGGCTCCAGGCTCTGAGCTGGCAGTCAGCACAGAGCCCGACGCGGGGCTCGAACCCACGAACCGCGAGATCATGACCTAAGCGAAAGTCGGACGGTTAACCGACTAAGCCACCCAGGCGCCCCAGAAATGGTTTTTTTAGTACATTCTTGGTACATGACAATTGTTAATTGTTTGAAAATTATAAAATAGACCTGCAACATCTCCATAATTAAATCAGTAGTTTGATCATTAAACATATTAATCTAGCTAATAAAATATCTTCAGCTATTAATGATATAATAAATAATAATTTTATTAAATGGTTACATCATAATTATTTACTAATTCTGCATGTGCTCTCATCCTGAGACATAAATCTTAGACCCATCTGTCTTCCCACTTCTTTGGTAACATACATAAATGGGATGGGTTTTACTACATTTGGCACTTGTTTTATATTTTCTCATTTAGTTCTTTGGTTCATGTTTATTTTAAGTGCGAATAATTTCCTTCCACTGGAGATGATACTTTTAATTTTGAAATACCTACTGTGGCTGGTATAATACTGGATATACAGTTATTCAATAATTTAAGATAAAGTAAATTGAGAACTTTCTAGTCTGTAAAGCTGATGATATTTTACATTTATAGATGTTTTCATCTTAAAAGCTAAAAGTTGTAAGCAGAAATCAGTCTCGGATGCACAGTGCTTCTTTGATGTAAGATCTGACCTGAGATGACCTGTCTGTTGCAGTGAGGATGAATATCCATTAGTTACAGAAATCTTTTATAGGATTTTAGGATGCATACATTTCCCGGGGGGAATAAGCACTCATCATTTTCAACATTTTATCAATGTGCTGCAACCTCTGTCCTGGAAATGGGCTTCCCTATATAATATTCCTGATTTATTTTTTAATGTTCAGTCTCACCTCTTCAAAGAAGCCTCTCAAGATTGCACGAGAGTGTGAATCACACTCTGTACTTCCTCTGTACCACTTTGATAAATGGATAATTGCCCTTTCTGAGCTGGAATATTTATATGTAATTCACCCTTTTCTACTGTGACATCTGTGAAGCCAGAGGCAATATTTCATTCATCTCTTTAGTATTCCTAGCTCCTAGCCCAGTGGCTGGTACACTGTCTGTCATGTACTAATAACAGAATTGTGCTTAAATGTTTTTGAACCTTATTTCAAACTCTTCTTTTTTGCATAGTTAAGGGCATAGGCTTTGGCACCTGGAAGCCTAGGTTTAAATTCTGGCCCAATCACTTACAATGGGAACTTAAGAAAATTACCGAATCACTCTATACCTTAGTTTCTTCGATTTCAAAATGGAAATAGTACTGATAAGGGTACTTAATAAGTTTGTTGTGACCAATAAAGGCCTGAAATTATATGGACACACACATGCATGTATGTAATTAAGAGGGCATGGAAAAAGTTCTAGAACTGTAAATCTATTCTTAGTTTTATTCACTTAGACACATGAATAATCATTTTTACGGTACTTACTATTTTCTTACATTTGTAGGTAATTGCAAGGAGGTTATTTAGTGACGATCCTTCACAGATGTATACACCCTTTTCAAAAATGTCTTTATTTATAAGTAGGGAGGGGATTATCACTGCAAGAATGTCGTGTAGTTAGTCTACGTGTGAGTGACCAAATCCTCGTATTACATAGGCTGGGCTAGCTTTAAACCTTTATAAACTAAAATCTACTTCAAGTTCTAAAGACTAGCCCTAAGTTTATGCTGAGTCTCAATACCAAATTACTGCTACATGAGGAGCTTTTTCTCATAAATTTCACTTTTCAATCTAATTTAGCTATGACTTACTAAATAGGTTGTTTGCTATATGCATGATTGCTTGAAGACATTTTCCAGTAGTAGCACCTAAAGTCACTGGAAATGTCCTGTTTAGGTCACTCTCCTATTTAAAAATACATATTTGAAGAAGTTATGCCTATTTTTATTAAGAATAAATAGTGTGGTAAAGGTGGTTTTAAAATATTAACATTATTTATAATTCAAATGTCCTGTAAAAATAATTATATATAATTGAAGAGACTAGTAAATTATATACAATAACAATTTTATATATAATTAAAGAGCATAGTAAATACTCTTCATAATAAATGTATATATATATATATGTGAATGTATATGTGCTCCTTAATTTGTTGAAATAAATTTTACCTGATTTCAAACAAAGACTTAAATATACTCCTTTAAGTAAACTTGCGGCTATAAAAACAAAAACAGGAAAGCCATGTGCTTGTTATCTATCATTCTTAGAAAAGCTGATCAAACTTTTATTTCTAAGCGTTTCATATTTTTCTGATTATCTCTTATCTATATTGTAGGAGAGAGAAACTGTCACCCAGACTGTGGATTAGTGGTTCACTAAGAAAAGCCCTTTTCTTCTACATTAAAATAAACATTTACATTAAATGTAATACATTCTACTCCACAGAATACACAGCTTGTTTTAAAATAAAAGTAATGTTGTTTTCCTCTCCATAACACTTGTAGAAGACAGAAGAGGGAGAAAAACCAGGCCAAGATCCGAAACAAAGAGGAATGATAATTGAGGTTTGTCACCATCTATTTTTTGCTTTAGAAAGATCAATAAGAATGAGAATAGGTTATCAAATAAAAGGTAAAATTATGATATAGAAAAATATACATAAAATTTTGTACCTGGAAATATCATAGGAGGATATCTAGTCTAATCCCCCTCCTCCTCCTACCCCCACATTATATAAGCAAACTGAGTCCTAGAGAGATAAAGTAACAGGTGATTGAGTTACTTTGGAAAATAATTGTTTTGTTGACTTGGCTTTGTAATTCAATGTCTTTTTTGCTTCCTTACACAGTAACCTAATTCCCTAAAGTAGGGTATTCTGTGGAGGTTATTAACAATACAACTTTTGGAAAGGTAAATATTATTTGAAATTCAACAATGACCATAAATGGAATAAAATTTAAATTAGTAAAGCAAAGAGGTGAATTAAGTGTTTCAATGACAATCATTTGAACCTACTACCTAAAAAGCTATGTAACAAGTATAGTTCCTATGTAAAATTATGATTGTGTTTTATTTTAAGAAAATGTAATTCTACTTTAGTGAGTAATAGGAAACTATAAGGGCAAAATAAAGAAGAGAGACTGTGGATAGTCAGCAGAAGATAAGCAGACTACTAAATCTGCAGCCTCACACAGGAAGCACTGGTTCATCAAGGAATATTTCCATTTCATCCAAGTGATGATTTTCAAACCTGATGGTAAAAGCCTTATCCATACCCCACACTGTAAACTATCACTACATCAATACCAAAAACCAAGAAGTGTCACCATCAAAAATAAGACAAATCAAACAACACAAATGAAAAATGCCTCCTACTACTCAAGGAGAAAGCCGACCCTCAGGAAGGTAAAAGATTCTCCTTCGCAATAAACAGCTCATCTTAGTGGGGTGGCACAGAGGCAGATCCATCAGAGATGGTAGGATTTTCAGAAAGACAAACCTCTGTTTATAGCTGTACACTCGAGTTCAGTTTCTGAATAGTCCAATTTCCTACCTTTAATTTATTTGTAAATATGTCCACTAGAAAGTACATTTTAAAATAGATACTCTCCAGGATTCCAAGTCAACTACAGAAAGAATTCCATGAAACTTTTCTGGCACAAGTAAAGGTTGTTACAACAAGACTTTTGCTGTTAAGGAACAAAAATATGGAACCAATGGTTATAACAGAAGCAAGTGCTGGCAATTTAAATCAATTCCGTATTTCACTTACCTTTGGTTTTCCACAGTACTGAACATAGTAATGAATTATCTCATATGTCTGATCAGATATTATGTAACTTTGGGCAATTTAAAAAATATTTTATAGTACAGAAATAACCATTCTCCCTTCTGGGTTTGCTTTTCTGTATATACCTTGAGGACATAAAGCTTTTAAGATTTATAAGCAGTAGAAAATATCCGAAAGTCAAATTTCTATTAAGACATTATTCTTTGAAGAAATCCACTGACCCATTTTTTAAAGTAAAAATAACGGCTGGGTTTTTAACTTACACTGAAAATATAACAGTCACAGTTTAATAATTATATTCATACAGTACTTTGAAGACTGTATTTCAAGTTGCACAACTGACATTCTTTTCCATCAAAATATAGATAGAGCCTAAATTATAGGTAATTATATTATGGAACATTTTGAAAAGGAGAATCCTGTTGCTTTTCTTGCATGTAAATCAATTTGGATCTTTAACACTTCTTTGCATTTCCTTGCATATTTATAAACATGGCTTCACTTTTTTTTGTAACTTGAAGGAAAATATCTGGCCACTTTACAAATTGATAAATGATACCTTGTTAGACAGTCGCATAGAAAAAAAAAATAAACATGTGCATGTAACAGATTTTCAGAGACAGAAAAATAAACTTCCTTTGCAAAAAAGAACCAATACGCTCTGCCATCAGTCCCAAGCCACAGCATGAGGATCCACTTTTGTCTCTCCAGCAAGAACTCGAGGTGTCTAAATTGAATTCACTTCACTCACCTGTTTGGCTTAGTTGGGATGTGCTTCTACTCCTTCTAGACACTATGGCAACCACTTTGGCACTCAGGCTAGATCTCCTTTTCTTTCCACCTGCTCCAACTGTACCCACAGCTGTGTCAGACTGACTGCCGTCATTATGCTCCAGTGTGTACATCTCCCCACTCACACTGGTGCTCTTCATGATGGCTCTTCCAGAAGTCCCCATCCGTCTGCCTTGCATTTTAGGGGTAAATGAACTATATTTACAAAGTAAAAACATATATGCATCCATAAATTACAGGTCAGCAAGACTGAAACTCTAAATCTAATTTATTTTGAAATAATCCAGGCAAATTTTTAGGGGAAAAAGCCAGTTGTGTAGTAGTCTTACAGCTATATAGCTCAAAATAATAGTATTTCAACACAGGAGTTCATAAATGTTTAGTGAAAACAAATGCAACCAATGTTATCCACAAGGAGGTGAATGTTACTAATTTTTTATTGTGTTACTTTCAAAGTAAAACAAGGATATTTAAATCAATAAGACAAGTTTATTTACATTTCTGTGGAAAAAACATTAAAAAATGGATACTCTTGAGCCTGCCACACAAGGTTTAAAAAAACGAAAACAACTCTGTTTTAGTTCCAACTAACAGACATCTCTTTTGCTACCTGAGGCTTAATGAGTCTAGGAAACACTGCTAATGAGGCAAAGAAAATTGCATTTCCCTCCTACTTCCTTTTCCCCTCATGCTCTATCTCCTCCAAATTTCATCCCATTTTTCTCTTTCTGTATTTCAAATTCATATGCTCAGGTTGAGATATTTTTTTTTCCTATCAAAACTTGTCTATGTTCCCAGACTGTACTAATTTATCTGAACAGATTACTGCCCTTCTCTCCTAAATGAGAAAATTATTGTTGAGAATTTCAGGCACCATTAGTGGGGAAAAAAACACCTTTATTTGCCAAAGTAAATGTGTATCTATGAACTGGGGAGAGAAGTAGGGCAGGCAAGTTGGGAGCCATAAATGTTAAGATTCTTTAAATCTTATAAATGACATTGCATATGCAGTTATGTATCCATCTAGACTGGCCCCTTTTGGTCCAATAAAGATCTAGTTTGAGAGATCTGAAATGACCCTTGTTATTTTATGTTTCCTTAAAGCAACTGCAAAAATTGGCTTACATGATACTTAGCACCATCTTGACTTTTGATTTTTCTATTTCTTGTTTTCAAGTACAAAATACATTAATATAGCATTTATTTATTTATTTATTTTGAGAGAGATAGAAAGAGAGAGCAGGGGTGGGGCAGACAGAAAAGGGGACAGAGAGATGATCTGAGGTGGGCTCTGTGCTGACAGCAGAGAGCCCAATGCGGGCCGCAAACTCATTAACTGTGATATCACGACTGAAGCTGAAGTTGGATGCTCAACTGACTGAGCCACCCAAGTGCCCCTTAATACAACATCTTTTAACAGTGATGACATTTAATACTCATGTTGGGATAAATCCTAATATGATTAGAAATATGAAACAAATTCTTGGGATCATGTAACATATTTGTGGTCACATATATAATGAGTGTTTTAGAAGAAAGGGAAATTAATATGGAGTGAGTTGAGAAAGGTGGAAGAGTGAGATTGTGGAAAGCTAGAAGCAATGGAAAAGAAACAAGACTGTTTGATCTTTAGGATCCTTCCATGAATTGAATTGAAAAATGAAACCCTTCTTTGACAGGTATCATTTGGAATTTTTAATACTTAGTTGTATTACTTTAATTGGTCCATATCAATAATAATATTAATATTTATATTCTTTCAATCCATTCTAATCAACTTTTCATTAATTCACAGTCTTTAAAGCCATTTGCAAATCTGATAATTTTGCTATGCATTTTATGAAAACTCTTTTTCAAAACATGAACATACAGTCAGTCCAAAACTGATTCCTGTAGGGTTTATATTCCCAACTCCAGTGGAGTTTCTTTCCTGATAAATGTTCCAGTAAATTTCTTCTGATTCCTCGGCAGTTTATTTCAATGCATTTATTTCAATGCATTATTTCAATAGCAGACCTAAGTCTGCTACCTCTCCTTAAGTCTGCTCTTGCTACCTGCTTTTTCTACTATTTTACTTGCAGACTTCAGCTGAAGGACACAAAGTAATGTCACAATTTGGTCAGTTTTGCAATCATCATTTTCATCTGTAGTTAAACACCTGTGACTGAGAAATCAATAGTTTCTTTACTTCCTCATCAATCTTTTCAGCCCACTCCTCACAGGAGTTATTGGAAACCACCCTTCTAATGATTTTATTTTTACCTTTATAGTAAAGTATGGGTAAACTAACAGGTACCTTTTTTTCCCCTCATTATTTCCATGAAAATGGAATTCTATTACAACTTCAATTTGTATTTTAAAAGTTATTTCACAAAAAGTATTGTAAAAGTTTCAATAGTGTTCTTTAGGCTTTAGAAAAATTTAAAAGTATAGGGAAATGTTTTCAATAATATTTGTATCATGAAAATGTATTCAAGATGAGCTAAGAAGATTTAAACATTTATTTTTTCATGGATATTTAATCCTAGCAATGAAATGCTCTACTTTGTTGACAAAAATTTTGGACGGCAGCTATGCTCACCATTATACCACCAGCGCATACTATGCTGACAAAATTTCTGAAAAAAATTAGGTAAATCTTTCTATTGATTACCATTTAGGGGATTAAGAAGTTGTGTTATAAATGATTTTGTGAATAAATGGTATACCTTTTCCTCAAAAAATATTTTATTTAGGATCTTAAAAACATTTTTTAAAAATGTTTATTTATTTATTTTGAGAGAGAGAGAGAGAGAATAAGAGACAGCAATCAGCGAAGGGGTGGAGAGCAAGGGAGAGAGAGAATCCCATGCAGGCCCTGTACTACCAGCACAGAGCCTGATGTAGTGTTTTATCCCACAAACCATGAGATCATGACTTGAGCCGAAACCAAGAGTCAGACACTCAACTGACTGAGCCACCCAGGCACCCCAAGAATCTTTATAATATTCTTATATGATATTATGATTGTTCATAGCTTCCTAAAGAATCTAGAATATCATAATGTTCAATAATAACATGTTAAAGCATTTTTAATTCTGTTTACCTAATTGAGGGCAGAGGTTTCTGGGGTCTAATCAGTCAGGGTAGTTTAATCCATGAGAAGGTTACCATTTTAGTACAAATATGCTTTCTTTTTTTCTTTTTTCTTTTTCTTTTTAGAAAGAGAGAGAGTGTGATCTGGGGAGAGTGGCAGAGGGCGAGAGAGAATCTTAAACAGGCTCCACATACAGCATGGAGCCCTACACAGGGCTCAATTCCACGACCCTGTGACCTGAGCCAAAATCATGAGTCAAATACTCAACCTACTAAACCACCCAGGTGCCTCAATATGCCATTTGCCTATTTCATAGCCTTTTATTTGTTCAACTTCCATTGCCTGGAAAACTATTCCTATCATTTAGTTTCATTTGGTGCCGGAATTCTTCAGGACATTACTTTAAGGCTTTCTGCTTCATAAGCTTCTAAGAGTCCCTCTATTGTCATGGCTATTGTTTCCCAGCCCCTTGTTTTCTTTTCTTTCATAATTTTTTAAAATGTTTGTTTATTTTTGAGAAAGGAAGAGAGACAGCTTGAGTGGGGGAATGGCAGAGAGAGAAAGAAGACGACATAGGATCTGAAGCAGGCTCTGTGCTGACAGCAGGGAGCCTGAATGTGGGGCTTGAACTCACGAGCCGTGAGATCATGACCTGAGCCAAAGTCGGATGCTTAACTGAATGAGCCACCCAGGCACCCCCAGCCCTTTGTCTTCTATTTTCTATTAGTTATTTTAGATCACCATGTACTTTATACATCACTAAATTTGCCACACAGTACCATTCCCATTGCTGAGTGAACTGAAGATTTATGAGCAGGGAACAAAAAAAGTGATGTCAGTATACAAACAGACTATGACATAACCCATCTGGCTACTGACTTTTTGCTTAAAATCTACTCAAACAGATGTCCATACATCCTCTCTTCCTATTCTATCCTGAACTAATTTAAATCAGGCTTTGTCCTTGCTACTTCACCAAAGCTGCCTTTTATCAAAGTCACCAATGACTTCTTCACATAGCAAAGTCTGATCGTTGCACAGTCCTTATTCTTTTGACCTCCAATAAATCATGTATATGACAAAGTGTTTGAGTCTGTTGATCTTGAAACACTTTATTTTTATGATTTTCCTACCCAGTGCCTCACAGGCAAGACCTTTATCCTCTTTCATCACTAAATAGTGGAGTTCTTCAGTGCTGAGCCCTCTGACCTATCTTCTTCTGTATGAGACTACCTAGCTAGATGTCTCCTCTGGTTTCAGGTTTTACTTATTATCTATATGCTGCAAATTCCAATTGTTTTTCTCCATCTGTGTTCAGTACTCAGTCTGAAACTGCAGATTTATATAGCTAGCTGTCAAGTGACATACTTGTTTGGATCTGTCTCTTAAAAATACATGTTCAACCCAACCAAAAAACTGCTCTATAGCTTATCTTTCATATTACATTAAATACACCCCATTTCCCAATTGTTCAGACTAATAAATGCTCCCCACCAAGGAAAAATCTAATGTGGATCTTAGACCAAAAAAAAAAATTGCCTTACTTTTTTAATGCCATGCTTGAGCATTGGCATGCTTGAGACTAACAAGCCTACTTACAGGTCATTTGACTCTCCAGGGGAATGTAACATTTTTACTTACTATTTACTCTTATAATATTCATGCTACAAATATTTTACAACTCTGTAAAGCTAGATGTTAACTTGAATAAAACTGATAAGAACAAATGATTACTATTTAGAAGAAGTGGTAACTCCAAAGGGTTATGGTTTTATTGACCTACAGAACATTTATCCAGTTTTGAATCTAAATTTATAATCTTACACCAGTATTCCTTTTTTTTTTCTTTTTTTAAAAATGTTTTATTTATTTCTAGGGTAGAGAGAGAGAGACAGCGTGAGCAGGGGAGGGTCAGAGAGAGAGGGAGTCACAGACTGAAACAGGCTTCAGGCTCCGAGCTGACAGTCAGCACAGAGCCCAACACGAGGCTCGAACCCACGAACCGTGAGATCATGACCTAAGCGAAAGTCGGACGCTCAACCGACTAAGCCACCCAGGCGCCCCTCCTTTTTTTTTTTTCAATGCCTATATATATGCACATATAAGTACACAGCTTCTAGGATCATCTTTGGAACCAGTATATCACCCTGTTGGTTTTCTCACTAAGTAATTAAAACTTCAATATTTGCTACGTGTCTTTCTTATTACTGTGTTTTAATTTGGAGAATTATGTTTACTTATTTATTTTTGTGAGAGAGTGAGAAACAAAGAGAGAGAGAGAGAAAGAGAGAGAGAGAGAGAGAGAGTGAGTGCAGGTGAGGGAAGGGCAGAAAGAGAGACAGAGAATCCTAAGCAGGCTCGACACTGTCAGTACAGAACCTGATGTAGGACTTGAATTCACGAACCATGAGGTCATGACCTGAGCCCAAGTCACGAGTCAGATGCTTCGCTGACTGAGCCACTAGGCACCCTGAGAATTATGTTTTGATTATGTTGGGAGTCCCAGCAAAATGCCCAAGTGGACATTTTGCTGGATCCAACTAAACTTTGTTGGTGGAAAAGAGCACCTCATGAACTCCTTAAGCGCAAGGCTGCCATTAAACAAGTGTCAAGAAAACATGACTTTCAGTCTCTGCTTTCTTTTTACTGACTCTGGTTTTTCATGTTTCTTTGTTCATTTCTGGTCCTTGGTAAATATGGCTCTTATTTTGTTTGCTTGTGACTAATGATACATTTCTCACAAACGGCAGCAACAACAGGAACTCCATCTGTGGAATTAAATCTGCTAGATGGCAGACATCAGGATATATTACAAGCTGGATGGTGAAGGACAGAAAATCTGGCTTGTTAGTCTTTTTATATGTCTTTTTGCTACTAGAAGTTCACATCACTTATGAAAATGGCTTGTGTGTACTGAAAGAAAGAACTGCCCTTAAAAGTCTGGGCTTTGGTTTCCATGTTAATTTTGGCCCTATGGCTAAGTGGTAAAACTGAAGTTGTCAGTTCTCTTGGAATGCTTAAAAACAGTCTTTATTATTGAAAATAAAAACCTCTTACTCTTTGTGCACCCTAGGATAGCTGTCCAGGCAGATAGATATTAGATCCCAAGGCATCTGAAGTTTAAGAGAGCTCCTGTTTCTGATTGATCTATACAGATAAGTAGGTACTTAGGTAATTCTAATATAGGTAATTGAAGAATCTCTACAGAAAAAATAAACTTAAATTCTAATATTTTGAATATGCTTGCATTTTAAGAAAAAAATTCTCAAGCAATTGCTAACCCAGAAGAATTGTAATATAAGATTTTAAATCCACAAAGTGAAAACTTAGAGATATCAAACTAGTTCAATAAATTTGGCTTAGAAACAGCCTTATGAGAACCACAACAAAATGCCACTTCATACACACTAAGATAGCTGTAATAAAAAAGAGACAATAACAAGTGTTGATAAGAATCTGAAGAAACTAGGGTCCTCATACACTGCTGAGGGGGAAATAAAATGATGCTGCTGCTTTGGAAAAGTCTGACAGTTTAGTTAACTTAGATAAGGTTCAATGAAATTCAGAGTTACTGAATGACTCAGTAATTCCATTCAAAAGTTAAACATAGTTACCATATGACCTAGCAATTCCATGCCTAGGTATATACTCAAGAGAATTTAAAACACACATACACATGAAAAGTTATATATGAATACTCATCAACATAATTCCTCATAGCTAAAAAGAAGACAACTCAAATGTTCACAAAATGATGGACAAACAAAATGTGGTATTTCCATACAGTGGAATATTATCAACCATAAAAAGGAATGAAGTACTGATTCATGCTATAAACATGGATGAAGTTAAAAACGTTACACTATGTGAAAGAAGCTAGATACAACAGGCTACTTATTGTATGATTCCATTTAAGTGGAAAGTCCCATAGTCAAATCCACAGAGACAAATGTAGATTAGAGGTCACCGGGAAATAGAAGAAATGGGAAGTGACAACGAATGGGTATGGGTTTCTTGTGGGAGATGATAAAAATGTTCCAGAATTAGATAGTTGTGATGATTGTACACCTAACTGTGACTATATTAAAAACCATTAAACTGCATCATTTCACAGGGTAAATTTTATGGTATGTGAATTATATCTCAACTTAAAAAAAAATAGCTTTATGTCTTCTTACAGATTTAATCAACATGGTATATAATATAAGCACAAAATCTTTTTTTACTTTTAAAGACTTATGTTAGTTTTCATAGACAGACAGATTAATCTAGAATTCCTAAAGTTCCTATACTGGTTTTACTTAATGGGTAAGTTAATATTTCTTCCAATAATGTTTGAGATTATAAAAAACGTAAAATTATGTAATAACTAAACTGAACTATAATTGTCATAAAAGTCTGATGATATCAATAGTAATTAAGCTGGTTAGAGTGTCAGCTTAAAATTTCCAAGTGATTAGTTAACTTTTAGATTTAGCATTAGCATTATATTTCATCAATTAATAAAAATGTCTTTGAATATCTGGATAACTGTTAAGTAAATCAGAATATAAAAACTTGGTTAATAACCAAGGAATATATATACATATATATGTACATTAAAAATGCCTCTAATTTTCATATGGTATCCAGTAGCTTTGCCTTTGATAAGGTTTATCTTCATTTTTGCAACTTTAAGAGAATGTCTAAGGAATATTGTAGGTGCAGGATGCTCTGTTATATGTGCTATGTAACTTGCTAGTGTGCTAAATTTCTTGCATATGACAGCCCGCTATGCTGAATTTTCTAACTCTGAGTTTTCTCTATAAAATAGAAGCTTGGCTTAGAATTGTAACTGGGGTGCCTGATTTCAGCTCAGGTCATGATCTTGTGGTTCGTGGGAACAAGACCCCTATCACTGGGCTCTGTGCTGACAGCATGGAGTCTGCTTGGGATTCTCTCTCTGCCCCTCCTCTCTCCCCCCTCAAAATAAATAATAAAAATAAACTTAAAAATAAAATAAAAGATGTAATTAATATTAATGGTTGGTTCTACACTAGAAACTAAAGCAGCATTTATTGCTAAAGCAGCATTTATTGCAAAATATACGGATACAAATTCAAGGTAACAGATGTGTTTTTATTTATCAAAGGAAAAGAAAGAAATCATTTCTTACGGTAAAATGCCTAGACTGTAAATGAAGATACTAAAAGGGCAGAACTTGAGTAGACACATTAAATTGTAGATGTGAAGAAAAGTGAATTATTTAGCCTGTTTTATTGTAGTTGCAGACAGTAAGCCTGAGGGGCAAAAAAATAAAACTTCGACAAACTGGCTCCATTTGATATAAATATTCACAATATAACGAGAGGTCTGTGAGTCATTTGTTGACAAAGTATAATAATGCAAGATTAGAATCTGGTTTTCAGTTAAAATGACTAACTGATCTTAGAGTATTTAGTTGAGAACAAATTTCATTTAACCAGAAGTGGCAAGCTGACCATTAGGAACAGGAAATCTACTTTATATGTAGAACCAGTACATGCAAAGCCTGCATAGGAAACTGGTTCGGTATTTGTTCTATGGCTTATGGGATCCTTGAACTACAGATAATAAAAAAAGTTCATATACTGAAATCAGCACAATTTTAGGGATCTCATAGGTACTGCAAAGGATGTCTGGTGGTGATTACCACTTAGGCTCACACTGTAAATAATACATATGACTTGGGTGTGATATAGTTCACATAAAATGGTAAAGGTGGTAAAGAATAATGTGTATGAATTTAATAAGTTCAAAGATATCATCAATATTAAGGTACATTATTATTTTATGTGTTTTTAAGAAACAAAAATGCTTCTAATTAAACTATGGCATGGTATCAAATGTAAAATACATACCAATTTCATATGTAGCAAAGTATAAGCAATTGTGAATCAATGAAATCATGGTAATAGCCAAATTGGAAACTCATTTCAAACAAGAATTAAAAAGAAAAGATTGATAAATTATAATAACTTTATAAATATTCAATACACTAAAAGAATCTGGAGGTCTACCAAGATTCTAAGATAAGCTTGAAAAGGGACCATAAGGCATATTAAAAGATGGCTGTAATATACATAAATTCACACTACTGTTTACAAAAATGATAAAAGTCAAGCCAAGCTATTTGTATCAATACACAAGTTACTAATCACAAATTGAATACAAACAGAAACTGGCTAATTAACATTAAGACACAATTCCCAGGCATCTATCTTAAAATTTTCATTAGTTAAAAGTACAGGACTGATGATTGACAACCAGGATGGCATCAAATACCTCCTGACCATGTCTAGTGGACCTATTTAGATAACAGACATCAGTTAGAACTAAGGGATACACTTAAGTTAGATCACTACTTACATTCTATCACTTCAAATATGCCAGCCTTTCTCAAGTAATTGCCTCTGTGCAGTTCTTATTGAATTTCACTCATACAAATAAATACACATGGGTGGGGCTATAAATAGTCTTTAGTATTGAGGACACATATATTCCTAGGTAGTAGACAAATTCCTAAGTATTTCTTATTTCTGATCATATTGCACTAATGGTATTTTACAAATTTAATTTCCTAATGCTTGTTGCTAGTTCATAAAAATACAAATAATTTTTGTATATTCACATCATATACAGTGACTTTGCTAAATTCATTTAATAATTCTAGTAGTTGTTTTATAGATCCTTTTGGGTTTCAATATGAACAATCATATAAACTGTGAATAATGACAGTTTAAATTCTTCATTTGCAATCTTTATAGCTTTTATTAACTTATTTTTTCTTGCTATATTGGCTTACTGGCAGGTCCAACACTGGCTAGGGCCATGTGAATAATGTTCAGCGGAAGTTGTGAGAATGGCCTCAGTGGAATTAGAGCGAAAGTGTTCAGTGTTTCCCCATTAAGTATAATGCTTGTTGTAGGGTTACTGTAGGTAACTTTTACCATTTTAAAAAAGTTCTTAGTTTGCTAAGATAGTTTATCAAATACATGTGATGAATTTTATCAAATACGTTTTTTATGTTTCTATTGAGATGATGATATAATTTATTTAGTTCTGTAATGAATTACATAGAGAAAATGATAAATTTTGCATTTATGGAACAAAAATTTTTGCCATAATGTATTTTCATTCCCTCAAAATCAATCTATCCATCTATCCATCCATCCATCCATTATGCGTCTATCTTGATTCAATTTGCTAAATTTTGTTTAATCTATTTTAATGAGAGATTTGGGTTTATAATTTTCCTGTTTCAAATTTATCAAGGATAGGCTGGCTCCACAAAAATAATTTGGAAGTGTTTTTCAGAGAAATTCGTATAAGCCTAAGAGAATTATTTTTTAACTATTTGGAATAATTTATCAGTGAGTCCACCTGGGTAAGGAGTTTTCCTCGTGGGAAGCATTAAAATAATTACAGAATCAGTTAAAAAACGTATAGGACTCTCACAGGATGCCTGGGTGGCTTAGTTCGTTAAGTGTCCAACTTTGGCTCAGGTCATTTCATGGTTCATGGGTTTGGTCACCATTTCAGGGTCTGTGCTAACAGCTCTGAGCCTGGAGCCTGCTTCAGATTCTGTGTCTCCCTCTCTCTCTGCCCCTCCTCCTCTCATACTCTGTCTCCTTTCTCTCTCAAAAATAAACATTTTAAAAATTAAAAAAAACCCGGATATAGGACTCTTAAAAGTTTTTATTTTTTCTTATGTCACTTTTGGTAAGTTGTGCTTTCCAAGAAATTTGTACATTTCATTTAAGTCAGGGTTAGGGAAACTTATTTTGTAAAGGGCCAGATAGTAAATATTTTAGGCTTTGTGGGCAAGACTGTCTCTGTTGCAATTATTCACCTTTGCTATTTGGTGGGTAAAGATCCATAGATAATATATAGGCAAATGAGTGTAGATGTGTTCCAATAAACCATTTTTTTCCACAAATAGGCAGTGGAACAGATTTGGCTTGTTGGTTACAGTTTGGCTAATATCGATCTGAATTGTAAAACTTACTGGCATACAGCTGATCGTTCCATTTAAATATTTGTGTATTCTTCATTGAGATCTTCCTTTTTTCACTTTATGACAGTGGATATATGTGTTTAGACCATTTACTTTTGATACAATTACTGATATAACTGGAACTGACTCTATCACTTGCCGATTATTTTTAATAATCATTTTCTTCCTTTACTTCTCCATTTTTGCCTAACTAGATTAATTCTGTGCCTTTTCTCTCCACTATCAGAATTTGAGTTATGTGTTCTTTTATTATTTAATAGTGGACACTCTAAGGATTAAAATATGTACCTTGACTTTTTAGAAACTTCTTTAGACATTTTACCACTTTCAGAAGAATGCAAAGTTTTAAAACAGTTCAATTCTACTTATTCCATTTCTACCTTGTTTTATATATATTTTACTTCTACATATGTTGTAACTACCACAAGATGCAGTTGTTATCATTAGCTCTTTCCAGTGTTCATTCTTTCCTCAAATTTAGTGTTTCTGACTGGGGATATTTTTCTTCAACATGGAGTTACAGGTCTATTCGTGATGAATCTCCTATGGTTTTTTTCTTCCTTCCTTCCTTCTTCCTCCTTTCCTCTTTCCCTCCCTCCCTTCCTTCATCTGTGGGATATTTTTGATGGGTAATATTTATTAAGCATAAAATTTTAAGCAGGAAGTTTTTATTTTTTTCCTAAAGCACTTTTTCCTTTGGTCATTCCATTGCTTTTTGGCTTTCACAGTATCTGTTGAAATTTCAGCCAGTCTTACATTGTTGCTTCAGTGAAGCAGTGAACAATAATGTCTTTTGTTTTCTGCTGAGATTCTTCTAAGAAATGTTTTTTTCTTTTCTTTAGTTTTCAGTACTTTGATCATGATATTGATAGACTTTTTTTCTCCTTATAGACCTGGGATTTTTAAAGGATTTTGGACTTATAATTTGATGTATTTCATTAGTTTTGGAAAACTCTCAGCTAGTACCTCAGTATTCAAGTATTGTTTATGCCATTTCCTCTCCTTCTGGAATCCCAACTTCATGTATATTAGAAGACTTTTTCATTATGCTCCAAATGTCTCTATGTCCTTCTCCAGTTTATTTCTTATTTTCTCTTTGTGCACAAATTTATATACTTTCCACTGACCGGCTCACGAATTCTCTGTTCTATTGCTTCTAATATGCCATTAAACCTATTAAATTTTTTTGTATCTTTTAGTTTTAGGATTGCTGTTTAACTTTTTAAAATGGGTTCCAGGTCTCTGTAGAAAACATCCATCTTTCTTTGTTTTCTGGAACATATTAATCATGGATATTTTAAGGTCTTATATAAAAATTGTATTGTTGGTTTTAGTCAGTTGGTCCTTTTTTATTAATTTTTAAATCATGCCCCATAAATTTTAATTAGATGCTAGACACTGTAGATGTTTACTCTCTTATTTTCCTTCAATAAGGATAACATTTTGTTTTGGTTGCTAGAGAGAAGTCATCTTGATCCTGGTCAGAGTTGATTTTAAGGCTTTGGTATTACTTGTAGAGTATTATGCTTATTCTTGGGGTTTGGCCCTTCCAGAAATCATATAAGAGGCCAAAGTATTTTTTCATTTTTTAAATGAATTTTTGAGAGAGAGACAGAGAGACAGAGACAGAGACAGTGAGTGAGTGAGGGGCAGAGAGAGAAAGGGAGAGGAAACCACAGAATCTGAAGCAGGCTGCAGGCATCAAGGTGTCAGCACAGAGCCTGATGTGGGGTCTGAACTCCAGAGCAGTGAGATCATGACCTGAGCCAAAGTCAGATGTTTAACCCACTGAGCCACTGAGGTGCTCCCCACCCCACAAGGTATTTTTCAAACCCCTCTGACTATGGAAACTGAAGGCTATCTGTGTCTCCAGCATTGGGCACTGCTGGAATTGTTGCTCAGCTCTTTAATTTTCTAGCTGCTACTTTTTGTTTGGTTTCTTGGAGTCTTTCCTTGTGCATGCTCACATCAGTAGTGAACAAATTTCGTTAGGGGACTCTAGCAAATTCTGGAGCCCTTCATGCACAGTTTACAGCTCCTTCGTTAGTGATCTGTCTCCTTAGCCCAGTAAGACTGCTGCTTTTTGCTTGGGTTCTATTATCCCATGTCACTGAATTGGAAAGTACCTTCAAATAAAACTGGGGCAAATTTGGCATTTATTTCATGTTTTTCTCTTTCAAAGATTGAATTCCTTCAAATTTTTGCCTATTTCAATGCTTCCAAATACCCTGAAACATTTGCTTGTTCATTTTTGTAGTTTTAGAGGTAGGAAGGTTAGTCTGATACTTGTTGTCATGCCTGGAGGTGGATGGATTGTGTCATCTTATTGCTTATTTTTGAATAATGGTAGAATTATCCAGACCGGTGATGTTTTCAAAATTTCCATAAGATTAATAATAAAGATACATGTATTATAATTGTGTTATAGAAATCTATTTCTTTGTAAACTACATCAAATAGCTTTTGCCATATTGACCCCTCTCCATCCCCCAAAAGACTCTCTGCCATAGCTGACTCGTGAGGCTTCTCCTCTTAGTTGATGTCATATGCTACTCTAAGGCATAGAACATTCTTTCAGTGTTTTCCAGTGCTAAAACTGTCCCTATTTCTCACAGATTGTAGATGGGATTTTTTTTTGATGGGGCTTTCCAAAGCCGTGCCATTTAGTTTAGAGAGATCCACATTCTGCTCAATAGGCGAGTAAGTCAGGATCTACTCTTGGTGTTTTCCCTCATTTTAGTCCAGATTTCACTAAATTTAAAAGCTGTTTTCTATCATTTATAGGTTAAAGATGCAGTTGTCTCCTAGGTTCATGGTAGGAGGTTTTTAGTCTCTTTCTTAAAAAATTCGGATAGTTTTCGGCTGGCAATTAGAGAGGAATAAACACCTCTGTTCTCTGTAATGTTCATGAGTTCTGTTTAAGAAGTAAAATCAGTAAGTCTTGATGACTCATCTCAACATGCATTCTCAATGGGAGTGATATGCTTCCAAAGAGTAATAACTGGTTCATGGCAGAGGTAAGAGGAGTAAACATTTCTTAGATAATGTAACAGTTGGTGGTTCTCTAAACAGTCACAGTATATAAACAGATATAGAGTTATCTGTGATATTACAATGTCATGTGGGAAGGACAATTAGGAAAAGAACATCTAAAAGGCTTCTTAGGGGGTTGATAATGGTAAAAACATTGAGGAACAATGCATTAGAAGGAGGACAGGGGGGATTTAAAAACTAGGGTTTTTTGTTTTTTTTTTTTAATTTGGGAACCAGGTAGATAATAAGGTAGGAAGAATATAATTATTCTGTTCAAATACTGGGTAAGCTAACATGTTTTTATATTTGTTCTAAGAAATAGTTTAGTATCTTAATGGCTGCAAGTAGCTACTTAAAAAATATGTATCCTCATGTATTTCAAGGCTATTATAAATGCAATTAAATACATGTTTGTAACACACATACGCACACTGTTCAACAAAAGCGGGTGTATAATATTCAGTGTATAAAAGCTGGAATACAAAAACATTAAAAATCATCCCATATCACACATTTCTTATCTGTCAATATGACTATCTGGATGAAAAACTTCCTAAATACATTCTGTAGACAACTTGCATTGATTGCTTATGGGTACTTATCTAAGCTCTAAATCTTTTCCAGGGACATGTATCTGTCTCTACCTCCAAGATACCCACACATATCTGTTCAGTGCCCTGCTGTCCATGAAATTCTAATTACAGTTGATTCTTGAACACTGTGGGGGCCAAGGGCACTGGCTCCCTGCACAGTCAAAATTCTGCATATAACTTTTGATTTCCCCCAAATTTAACTAATAGTCTATTGTTAACTAGAAGCCTTACCAATAAGCATAGGTGATGAATATATTTTGTATATGTATTATATACTGTATTCTTTCAAAAAAATAAGCTGGAGAAAGGGAAGTGTTAGAAGAAAATCACAAAGAAGATAAAATACATCTACAGCACTGTACTGCACATATTGAAAAAAAAATCCACATATAAGTGGACCTGTGCAACTCAAATGCTATTGTTTAAGAGTCAATTGTACTTGTGGTACAGTGATCATTCTCCTCAAATATTTTGTATCAGTCTGTGAATTGAAGACCTATGATAAATTTTTTATTGTTTTTTTTTTGTTTGTTTGTTTTTGTTTTTTTGCTTTTCAGCAACCTGTATTGGAAATGCCTCCCAGTTACACTGCTCCCTTTTGAGTAAAAAAAGGTCATACACATTTACTTGTGTTCAGTGTGGGGTCTGGTATCTTGTCATCTTGGCCACACCTGACTGAATAAGATTGGCATCTGAATTGAAAGTAGCCTCTAAGGGCAGGCAGATAGCCTACAGACCATCTGGGCTTTGGGACTGATTACAAACTGCTCTCTATTTGAGGATTACCAATTGCTCCTTTGATCAGAGGCAAATCCATTTTCCTTCCTTAAATTCCAACATCCTCTGAATTCCCAGAATCTCTTCTTCCATCTTAGCTGTAATCTCCCTTTACTCTTCATGTTATTTCTCCATTCCCTAGCTAACATTCTTCCGTACATCTCCAGTGGTTCTTTCTCTGCTGAGCTCCTTTCTGTCCTCATTTTCCTGGCCTCAGCTCCCCCAACCTTCTCCCTTGATGTCCCCAACTGCTATTTTCTCAACACCTTAGATCTCACTGTCAGCTCAAGATGCAATTCTCCTTGGCCTGCCCTACACCTGCTCTCCAAGTTAGAATAAAGTCCCTAGGGAGATAGGACTTACTGCTTTTTACATACATAATTATTTTCTTATTCATTAATTTCATTTTAAATATAATCATTTAAGTGAGTAGATTTAAAAACTCAAGAAAATAGTAATGCGTTAAATATTAAACACCTCTTCTAACAATGTGGCAGATGATACATTCTGAAAATATTTTCACTCCCAGATGCCTAGAAATTAAGTGAAAATTGCAAAAAATACAAATTTTTTTTTTGTTTACAAATTACAAATAACAAATCCCAGTTCACAAGAAAGCCCTTAGACAAAAGACCAAGAGAGAAGTGAAAACAGATTGCTTAATGGATTATGAATGTCTTGGGAGGTTCTGCAGATGAGAAATTTAGAGCAGGCCCAGTGGGGAGTTAGAACTGAAATCCCTGCAGGAGCCAAGGCCCTTAAAGAACAAGGAAAACCTCGGGTCCCCTCTAAGCCTTAATGGCCCCCACTGGTGACATTCTAATGGGTGTATTTCAGGAAGACAGGGAATATTCCCAAAATGAAAGTCTAAGACATAAGGATGGTTAGCAAAGAAACTAGAAAACATGTGGGCCAACATAAAGCATTTAAAAGCAAAATAACATCTGATAAAGGGAGAAAGAAAACAACATAATTAAAACACTGGAAAAAATATGCAAATGGCAGTGGAATGATAGCAGAGCTAAAGTGTACTATAGTAACTTTTCTTCCTAGGAGGGAATAGAAGTACTATTAACTTTAAATGTATTATTTAACTATATATATGAAACAGTAAACTAGGCCCTTAAATCATAGAAATGGTATAATTTACAGAATGGTAGAGGGGAGAAATGAAATAAATACAATTCAATTAAAAACCATTTGGAAAGAGGAAACATAATAATACAAATGGAAAATATAAAATAGGATAGTAGAACTAATTCCAATATGTAATAAATCAAAATAAATGCAAGCTGATTAGGTGGCCAATTAAATGATAGAGACCATCAGACTAGAAGAAAAAAAAAACTAAATCTAGCTAATGTCATTTATAAGAGAGATAAATAATAACAGTCACAGAAAGGTTGAAAGTAAAAGGATGTAAATAGTTAGACTGAATAGTAATAAAAATTACGTTTTCATATAAGACAAAACAGACTTTAAACCAAAAGAATACTATTATTAGAGATAAACAGGTTTACTACATAATGATAAAAGGGCTAAAATACCAGTTAATTGGTAGTTTCAGATCAATTCTAGCTCTACCACATACTGGCCATGTGCCACTTTTATCTTTATTTGTAAAATTAAGTTATTAATAATTACACTACATGGCTGTTTCAGTGATCATGATCTTGCATGTGAACTATCTATCAAAATGCCTCGTACACAAAAAAGACACTTAATAAATCACAGTATTTATAATACATTAAAAATATTATAGGGGCACCTCTGTGGTTTAGTTGGTTAAATGTCTAAGTCCTGGTTTTGGCTCAGGTCATGATCTCAGGGTCGTGAAGTCAAGCCCCACATAAAGCTCCATGCTCAGTGTGGAGCCTGCTTAAGATTCTTTCTCTCTTTCTCTCTCTGCCCCTTCCCCCACTCGCAAGCATGCATGCATGCTCTTTTTCAAAAAATTTAAAAAGTAAAAATATAAGAAAATACATGTTACATAGTTATGGCAAAATTATGAAAGTAACACATGAAATAGGTATAGTTTGAAAAGAATTGTTTCAAAGTAAAAGGATATTGTATCCATTCCAAATAATAGGATAATTGCCAAAGAAATATTAATATTTACCCAAAAAAGAGGCTATTTAATGTTGATAACTAGAGTTCATGCCTGGTGACCAATAAAACAATTAGCTGGCAGCTGACATAATACAACTAAGTTTATAATCCCCACCTGGTGCTCCAATATGCAAATATAAACATGTAAACATACCATGTTCAATAGAAACTTGGGAATCTGTTAGAAATTTTCCATATATATTTTTTGGCATGAAAATACAGTAACAATTTGCAGTCCTTCCAAAACAGTCCTCCTGCCATGTAGTATCCCGTTGTATATTTATACATGTAGTATTCCATTGTATATATATATATACATGTAGTATTCCATTGTATATATATACAATAGATTCCATGTATATATATATAATGGAATACTACATGGCAATGAGAAAGAATGAAATCTGGCCATGTGTAGCAACATGGATGGAACTAGAGGGTGTTTTGCTGAGCAAACTAAGTCAGGCAGAGGACAAATACCATATGTTTGCACATATAGGAGGAAGTTAATGGAGAACGATGCAGGAGAAGAAGGGGAAAGATAGCTGAGCAGAGGGAGGGAGGCAAACCATGAAAGATGCTGAGAACAAATTGAGGGCTGATGGGGGTGGGGAAGAAGGGAAGGGGGGTGATGGGCATGGAGCAGGGCACTTGTTGGGATGAGCACTAAGTATTATTAGGAAACCAACTTGACAATAAACTATTTAAGGAAAAAATTAAAAAAATAAAGAACAAACAAACAAACAACAACAACAAAAACCAAAACAGTCCTCCTGCTAATTTGGTAGCTACTATAGCATTGGGCATCCTTAATATAGCTGCTCTGTGTGGTAATTACAATACATCAAAGACAGAAGGGTGACAGAACTGGCCCCTGAGGAAGTCCTCAGGTGCTAGGAAAATCAGCCCTGAAGCAAAGTCAGTCCACATCTTAGCAACAGGTGGGGTTTCTTATACCTAAACCTGATCTTCTATGGAAGTAGAATACTCCTATACCTGACATGAATCCAAAAGGTGGCACTGCTGGACATCAGTCATAACCTCAGACTAAAGATACTCCTCCTCACCTCTGTGTCAATGGCAAAGATCACAACTGCAAACCAATCCTGTACCGTGAAGAGGAATTTGAATTTTGGGGATGGATTTCTCTTTCTTTGAAAAATATTCTCAGGGAATAAAATGGCTGGATTTGAAAGTTGCTTTAATATTAGGATCCATAACTTGTGTTATTTTCCTGGCACTTAATAGATGTATATACACTTTATACATTTTTATTAATATGTTACACTGAAGATGCACTGTTAGCAGCATGTAAGTTAATTTTTCTTATAGACTGGTGGGGAAAATAATAATTAAGTAGTGAGAATTATCATTCTTATTTAACAAAAGAATATTAAATTAAATGTGTAATTTCATTTAGGATAATTAGAAAATTATTTAAAAACTTATACACAATCATAAATAAACCTGAATAAATTTTTCATATTATCTTCCAAAGACACAGTGACTTCTTTTTCTATTAAAGAAAAATTTCTAATTATTATTATCTACGATCTCTGTTGACCATGCTCTTTATCTATTCATTCATTCATTTATTTATTTTTAAGTTTTTTTTTTTTTTTTTTTATTTAAGAAAGAGAGCACAAGCAAGAGAGGAGGAAAGAGAGAGGGAGAGAGAGAATCTCAAGTAAGCTCCATGCTGTCAGTGAGGAGTCCAACGCAGGGTGTGATTTTACAAACCATGAGATCATGACCTGAGCCAAAGTCGAGAGTTGGATGCTTAATCTACTGAGCCACCCAGGCTCCCCAAACATGCCCTTTAAAATATTTTAAATTTAAAAAGAATCTATAATTCACTTCTAACAGAAGAAATACAATAGGAGGTAAGAAGATTTCTATAAATAACAACATGTCACAATGTACTTTTAAAACTCTATGTACAGTATATCATTACTTTTCCCCCACATGAGTAGCCACTAAGATCTAATTATAATAATTTCTACAGACAATTCCATCTTCATAAGATATTTTGGGTTGCTATTAACTTTTGATAATTTATTATAACTGACCATTTTAATTGTGTATTATGCAGTAAGCATTCATCTAATATTTAACTGACATTCCCAGAATTTAACTAAATACATCTTAGTAAATCTATAATGAATTGGCAGAGTAGAAAGATAAAAACTAAGCAGGCTAGTGCTGGTTCAAACCAGACCAGTTTTACTTCAAACTGCAGCAGTCTTAAATGGTTTGCAAGGAAGAACCCTACCAGGAAAACCTACTCACCTGTCTCAAGAGCTCTGTAAATTGCTGTTATCAAGACTGCTGTGTTACTTATAGTCACAGGTCAAGTAGTATTTTGTTTATGTTATGAGTATGCCATGGTATAATAATTTAAATGTATGGCACATTCATTCATATGGTTTATTAACAAGAATGGTATAGTAATTTTATGGTACCCTTTTTAAAGGGCACATGGCACATTCTTTCCATCTCTTTATAGCTTTAATCTGGTCATAGGAAATAACAGTGGTAATGACCCATCAATCTCGGACTATTAAAACTAAGATGATACTATAAAAGAAGCCACTAGAGGATTACTAAAATAGCTTTCCTTTCTCAGATATTCAATATCCAGTATCTTTCACTATGTTCTAGTTCATTCTCTCCCCTCCTAAGTTTCCATGATATTTTCCTCCCTTTCTTTTTGGTACTTTTGTAATTCTCAATAGACTGTTTTTCCATAATACTACAGGCAAGCATGCAAAATTAGGGGTATATAGCTCTAAAAAATTTCCCTCTTGATCTCTTTTAATATATTCAGTGTCATTAGGCATAATAATTAGTAAGTATATAAAATGAAAGTTTAATTTTTCTTCTAAGCTGTTAATGTAGAAAGTGATTTTGCAGTTAAGTATTTCTCAAATGCCATTACAAAAAACATCTGAAGGCTATTTTTAAACGTTATCCTGTATTTCCTTATGGAACTAAAGAACTACTGTGAAATAAGGTATATTTGAAATTTTCTGTAACTTTTTCCAACATAACTGTAGTATCAGTTGATGATTTCTAGAAGATATTAACCTGTCCATTTATTTTCTATCACAATTAAAAATACCAAATAATTTAACCTATGTTTTAAAACTCTCCCTAAAATATATACCTATTTCCTTCAGTATATGCTTACTAAATATTATCCCTACTGACACCAAATGCCAAATTTTAGTAAATTTATGGCTGCAGGATTACTATTTGTAAATAGAAGATAATGTTTCTTAAACATTTTTTTCATGCATAATAGGTGCTCATATAAGTAGCTTTGAAGAAATGAATGAATACATGAATCAAGTCTCCTACCACCTTAAAAAAAAAAAATCCTTTCATCTCTTTCAAACCCTGAATGAAGAAAACAAAGATTATTGCTTTTGAAAGTTTTCCCATCTTGATATAATCAGTATTGATTTGTTAAACTGGCATTTTCCCACAAAGAACACTGGTTCCAATATCCTACCATGTAGTTCCTTCTGAACCCCTTTGTATGAAATCATAGTCCCTTGTTTCACTACCTAGTTTCTGTTCTTTGCTTTCTTCCTCAAAAATCACAGTCAACTTTTTCCGAAACACCAAGGTTTGAAGGATACTATTCTCCTGAAATTTCAAGAGAATAAAAGTGGGCCCACAAATTATTCCTGCAATTGACTAGTAATATGGATTCTATTAAGCAGTAATACTCTATAGCACAGGACTCACTCAAGGTACTTACTTCTATTGTGAATATAAATACAAATTACTTTGAGACTTATGGCTTTATAATTATTCACTAAGTTGTTTTTAATGATTAAATGTGAAAAAGTCCTTGTTGAAGTCCTACTTACCAATACTTTTGCTAACTTGAATATGTTGTGAAACATAATATCTTAATATTTCAATTGAAAGGAATCTATTAGAATAATTTTTACCTCTTGACCCTAAGCAGCTCAATGCGGGTATGTCTTTTAGCCCTTTTAATTCTATCTTATATTGTAGAGAATGTCATATTCCATTAGGACCAGATGCTAAGAATATCATAAATAGAGATAAAGCATGTTCTATTAACATCTTCATCAGTTGAAATTGCTCATGTAGATGATCAGAATATGACACTGTTAATTAATAGTAAGACAATTACTCTCGATTTGCTTCAGCACATGAGCTAGGTATAGGGAAACCTGGGAAGAAGGAATCCTTGAACATATTTTATTTCATATCATCAAACTGTGACAATAGATTTTCAGAGTATTAGAAGGTAATTTCTCCTATTCTGAACATTTATGTCTCTTGGGCCTTTCAACAAGCCCCAAATTCCCTCAGCGAAACTTCTAATTCTGGAAACTAGTTAAGAAGAAATATAAAATACGCCTTGCCCATAATGAGTCTGCTTTACATAAGATGGCACTTGGATTCCTATAGTCTTTTCCCTTTCACAGCAGGGTATTTTCATTGTAGGAGACAAAAGCACAATTGGAGATTTAAACAAACCTCATGCAAATTTGTTACAACTCATGTAATGGAAACTAGGGATGTATATTTTGTATCACATCTGGTCAATCCTACTCTGAAAGCAGATCAACTACTATGGGACTAAAGAAGTGATCAGCAAACTATGGCCCATGGGCAAAATGTAGCCCACTTCTTGTTTTTATAAATAAAATTTTATTAGCATATACTCATGCTCATTTGCTTGCACAGCTTTCACACTACAATGACATCATAAAGTAAATGCAACAGAAACTGTCCTACATGGCCCAAAATATTTACTATCTGGCCCTTTACAGGAAAGGATTTCTGGCACTGGACTAAAGGATGCTCTGTGGATTTAATCATATTAGAAAAAACTCCTGTAGGGGCCTCTGAGTGGCTTCAGATGGTTAAGCATCTGACTCTTGATTTTGGGTGAGGTCATGATTTCAATGATTTGTCTGTTTGAGTCTCATGCTCAGAGTGGAGCCTGCCTAAGATTCTCTCTCTCCCTCTCTCTTTGGCCCTCCCCTGCTCATGCTCTCGCGCTTTCCCTCTTTCTTTCCCTCAAAATAAATAAATAAACTTAAAAAAATAAGAAAGTCCTGTAAATGTGACTCTAAGCAATCTTTAAAATGATGACTATGGTTATAAGCTAGACAGTACCAAACAGTCTATAGGCAATATTATACAACAGCGAATAAATGCTCCACCCACTCCAGTCCCAATGATATTAGTGAAATGTTTCTGTCACTTGACCTAAACTGTATTTTAGCAAGAACATTAAGAAAGCTAGTTGCATTTTTATCCCCTCGATACAAACCTGGTTTATATAGAGAGTATTGCCAACTCACCTGATTCTACCCCTGGGGTGCTCAGATTGCTCTGACATAAAGCTTGTGCTGCTGAGGCGTGAGGCACTGCTGGTTCGGGAAATGGCGGACACATCACTGACATCACTATCTGATGATTTGGCAGAGACGTTATCACAGCTTCTGTACTGATCTTTATGTATGTTATACTAAAGATTAAAAACAAGAAAGTGTGAGCTCCATCATCAGGTTGTGGGAAAAGAGACATACACGGTGAGGTTAATGACTGCTTAGCCCACACCAAGTAAAACTGGACCTTCATAAAAGTAGGTGTGGAATTTAAAATAATCCAAATATTAATGTAATATATGATTTTCAGTACAAAAATCCTACATCTTCAGTGGCAAAAATAAATAAATAAATAAATAAAATGGCTTATGAAGGCTAAATTAGAAATCAAACAAAAACTTTAAATGCTTGGGTGGAAATTTCACTGAATAAATTATTGGCAAATACTTGAAACCTCAAAATTGTATTATGTACTTTTTTCTAGTGTACCGGTTACTCTATTCTTGCTCTAGTTTTCATTATTACCCATTTTATTCACCTCTACTCAAGCATGGTATAGGCTGCTTCTATCTGTCTGTATTTTTGATTCTTTCCCAAACTATTCAATTTACCTACACATTTTCCCTATTTTTAGACATCACATTGTTTCAAATTACTTCAAAAACTGTGTCTCTTCACAAAGAAGGGCAGTGCCAAAAGCTCAGGGGATGTGCCAACAAGGAGGGGAGCCATGGAGGTAAAGACTGGACTTCGACTTTCCACTATAATTAATTAGAGATTTTCAGATTTAAACTATCAGCTCAGGATCAAAAGTAAAAAAAAAAAAGAATTTCTATTAAAATTTGAATTTACACTGTATGTTGTATTTTTAAATTTGTCTTTGGTATTCATTACTGAAGACTTTAGAAATCATTAGGTAAAAGATTAAAACAGGCAACGTTGTCAGAGCAGTTAATAAACTCTTCTTTCTACTTGACTCTTACTGCAGTGGGTCACACCACAAATGGCTTTATATATTATTACTTTATATATATGTGTTTTTATTATAATAAATAGTTACATTATAACCACTTAACCTTAATTGTATACAATTTTGAAATACCTAATATACTCAGTGATTCTCTTATTTTTGGTACTGGAATTTAAGATAATACAGCTTATTAACAAAAGAACACATAACTAAAAGGAATACACGACTAAACACTGGGTATTTAAGTTGTTTATTAAGTAATTTAATTTTACATTTATGCATTAAAGTGTGAAAATGTCAAATGTTTATTAAAGTTGTAGAAAAGCTCATCCAATCTCTGATGTTCCATATCAGATGACTTTTAATGAACCTAAAATAATCCATTCTGTTTATAAAAATTTGTATAATTAATTGTCTTGCTAAAGTACACTAAATAAAATGATGCTAAAATCTTGGATCTGTATATACAAAAAGAAGTGTAAAACAATACTACCTTTAAAAAATGTTAGAAAAGATTATCATGTTCATTTAAAAATTTCTCAGATAAGAATAGTTCAGGCATGAGATATTTACATGTTAGTTTTAATTCTTCACTTCTCATGTGTATGTACTGAGCAAGAATTTTCATGTCAAGCATGAAAACAATTTTGAATTATAGAATATCGATGAAATTATCTTTCTCAAGAATTTTTTCATAATTGTATGACTTGTTTTTGAATGCCATATGTCAAATTATAATCCAAGAAAATATTCATATATGTCCAGAATTTAGCTATTTATACAACTTGATGTATGCTCTAACATTAATATGATTTACGATAAGGTGCATTTTAAATTAATGTGGAAATGTTTCATCATCAAATTCTGTTACAACTGATTAACATGATCCTGACATGATTCATTTAAATCACAACTATTTTTTTATTTACAGAGTAGATGTGGTAAATAAAAATGCTGACAGCAGGATCTGAATTTAATACTGGTAGTGGGATACAAACACAACTCCTATATTTCCTGTCTTGGAAATGATTTTGCTAGGTATATATATCATGTAATTATTATGTTGTTTCCAAATATATTGAAATGATAGCTTGTCCAAGAGAGAATATGAAAGAATTGGGTTCTAATACCAAAAAACCCATACACAGCAGTAGGAGATTTTTTGACATCGTATTGAACCCAGAACAAATGTTCCCCTTATTTGGCAAATGCCCATAATATGGCAGTGTAGATTACAGCATAAGGGTCTGTGAGTATATATGGAACTTTCTCCTAAAGAAATCTTTCTTTTCTGTAAGCCATCTCTTCTTCAACATTTTTTGCATATAGACTCCTGCTATTTCAGCAAAGTGATAAGACAATGGATCTTAAATAACTATAGATCATTTTAAATTTTTTTATTTTGGGCTAAAGAACAATCCATCATTCTCACACAAGATCAGTTTTCTTTACATTTAGTTATTTGAATGAAATGAAAGACTTTTATATCACCTTTTACTATTATATTTACTTATTTTCAAAATCTGCTGGAAATTTAAATCATCACTTTGACTTTTAATCAGGCATAATTTGTTACATTTCCTATTTATCAATTAAATATTTTAATGGAAACACATTAACTATGTTTTTAGAAATATAATATCCATAGGAAGAATTTATACTAATCACACAGCAGGGAAATAAGTCATTGATGTGAAGGGCGGCTCTAATTCTAGGGCAGCTATTTTTAAAAATAAGTAATAATAAACACTTAAGAGCTACCTACAAAGCCATCACATTAGTCTTGGTTGCTGTTCCTGGGCTATAGAAACACAAACACTTACTTTTTAAAATGTGAGTGCCTAACTCACCCTCCAATTATGAATTTCACCTCATCACTAGGGAATGTAAAAAATAGCATGGTACCACATTTCAGGGATCCTGAAGCAGTTTGTGTTTTTTCAAAAGGAAAGTTAGTGAGAGAAAAAGAAAAGGGATGCTTGTGCAAAGGAGGGAGCAAAGGCAAAATATGATGGTTTAATTGCATGCAAAGTAAAAGCCCTAGAAGAACTTCTGAATCCAACTGGAATGATGCGTACATTTCAATGATGCAAGACACAGAACAGTAGTACCTAAGTTTCAGATAAGGAGTCCTAGGGCTCATCACTCCACAGAAAGGCTTTACTAATTCTTGGTTAGCCCTCAGTTTTCATAAACTGGGTAAATAAGAGATCTGGAATAGAAGATCAAGTTCATGCAGTTCTAAATTTCTACGAAATCAGAGAACTTGAATTCTCCCAACCAAGATAAACGTACTTTTGATTTATCATGAATATTAAGTATTAGTGGTTGTTTAGACTTTCCAGGGCACTTCATTTTTAGATTTTTTTGGATCAATTGATTAATGATTAGAGTCCTAGTTCAGAAAGATCCAGAAAGCTTTTCAGTGTTACCCTGATTATTTACCTTTCTTGCTTCACATACTGGCCCTAACTCCAACTCGATGTTCTATTTGACCTTATCCTTTAACATGATGCTAAGACATCAATGAGGCATATTCAACTACAATGAAGCATTTCCAGTTTAAAGAACTTTTCTAAATAACTTCATCCAACTGTGGAAGCAGAAAACGTAACTCATCCTGTCTTCCAATCTCTACCGCATTTGTAGAAGAAAATAAAGATGATGATGATATTCATAAAGAAGACAAACAAATGAGCTAAGTGAAAATAATTAAGAATGAACCGCAGGGAAGAGTTGTGGAGTAGAATCAGCAACTCTATGGAACATCTAGATATTCTGCTTACTGTTTTGTTTTAACAATTTTATAGTTTAAAGTGTTGTTTCAGACTCCTAGGATATTGAGCCTCACTTAATCACATCTCAGCTGGAAATCCTCCTGCAGCTAACCTAAAATGTAAGTAAAGTGATAAACTGCATCCGATACACAGGACTCTATTGGAGTCTGATGACAAGTCATATTTTGTAACCAGCTGATTTTCTTGCATTAATCTCTGAATATCTGACTGAGATCAACCTCTAACATTTAAAAATCAGTAGGCTTTTCTACAGTCATATTTCAAATTAATAATGTTGATGTAGTTTTTTTTTTTATTTTTAATTTCTAAAGAGTCATTACTTCCAAAATGGCTTCTTGACACGAAATTATAACACAGGTTGTTCTGTAATGGCTGGTGCCACTTTTGTAGTTATTTAAAAAAAAAGAGTTTTTAAATAAACCAGATAATATATTTAGAATTGCTTCACGAGGTATACAATTCTATGCATGTTTTAATTAAAATTATTAGGTGCTAGTTAGCAGTTTATAAATTCCTAGTGCATCCTTACAAAATGATGCTGAAATATAAATTAAATGTTTTAATGGCACTTGAAATTGGGTGAGTTTCAGTTTCTAAGAATTTGCTATCATTTACTTTTCTTACTAAAGACGGATCAATGAGAAATCCCACGTTGCACAACTTATGTCATTCACTAATAAATCTCAATAGTAAACATCAACCAAAAATAATACTTAAGACCATGAATCTACATCTTAATATTTTAAATGCAATTTAAGCAATAATATGGCTTTATGTCTTGCTTATTTACATGAATTTGACTATTGACAATAAATCATTGAGTAACTTTAATAATATCAAGTATTTACATTTTCTTTTTAGAAAAAAACATCAAATCCAAGTTAATAAGTAATATTTTAACAAAGTTATATATCTTGTGAAAATATCAAAAGGAGAAGGTTATGATGCAAGACCATCACTTGAATGATAACTTCTCTCACAGAACCTGGTGCTTGCTAGTCCTACCTGCTATATATATATACACTGTACATTTTTAAAAGGGAAACTATTGGTTGGATACTACTAGTTTTACCTTGGAATATTGCTCGCGATCAAGTTCTTGACTAGAACCAGACCCTGTTGTCTGCTTAAATCGATGCACTTTCATTTTCATCTGTCTTGTTCGCTCCTCCACTACTAAGCTTGCTGCAAAAACACACAATGGAAGCCTATTAACACAGGTGAAGCACCTTTTAGGAACTGAATGGTTTAAGATTTCAATTATTTTGATATGATTTCAATTAAATGAAAATTTAGAAGTAACACATGACTAATAAACAAAATGCAGAATATACAATGCTAGCACCTGTTAATTTAAAGAGGAACATGACTCAAATCACACAAAATGGGGAACACAAATGTTAGTAACAAAATATAAGTACCCTGCTGATTCTTCACCTGATATGAAATATTTTCGTTCCATTAAAAAATGACAATGTGAAATCAGATTTAATTGTGAAAATATGCTTTCCATTTAATCAACTGGTTGTTGCATGTACATATATAGAGAAAACAAATATGCATACTAAACACATCACGCATATATGCACATGCTTAACATGCATGCACACACCCACTTAAAATCCTTATCTAACAGCAGTCACCTAAAAACTATTTTAATTGATAAGCACCTGCTTTGTTGAGGCACTCTTATTAAATCATTAATTTCTACCTGTAGCATTTCATGAATATTTGCCAGTTTTAGAAAGGACTAAGAGAAAAGATTGGATTTCTATTTCTGGTGGCTCTGTCTGACCACATATATGAAATTTCTACGCTTTGAAAATATGATATAAAATTTTTAGCCCTTTGATTTATAATTTGTAAAGAAGTGAATTGCATTTAAGTCTTTATTAATCTCCTGAGTAGCAAGTGTGACTGTTTAGATGGGAAAATTATAGGCTTCAATAAAGTACAAGTTATTTTAAGTCAGAATCAATCAGAAGCAGCTTAGCTTCAAAAGCAGGCCGTTAATTTAGACATTTTTACAAATGAAGGGGAAAAAGAGCCAAGAGTGCAGAATAAACTCTTCAAAACATACACCTGTGTTGTATGAGACCTATGTTTCTTTTTTACAACTTATCTTTTGACAATTTCCTGGACTATTCAACTTCTGTAACCAGTGCTAAGACTTATTTTTAAGTTATGTATATAAATATATTTATGGAACAAGACCTATTTGTGTGTGATCAAAGTATTGGAGCTTCTGCCAAGAGGGCCTAATGACTTAAAAGGATAGTATAAATATTGATATATGTGACTTAACTTGGCTGATTATTTCATCTCTTACAAGGAGTTTAGAAAGAAACTTGCTGGCAAATTTTTCCAGTGCAATGATTAAAGGCCTATCATCCTTGATAAAAGACACTGACACCAATTATAAAAATTAAGTAAATATGTAGCTTTTATTGTGTGTTCAAGTACAGACTAATAGCACAAGAGATAAATACATAGTTTGAAATGCATGGGTAAATGTTTTAATTATACTTTTAGCATAAAATTGTTAGATGTTTAGCTTTGTTTAAATTCAGCAAATGTGATAGACAATATCAATCCCTGACATCACAGTTCTGTGAATTAAGCAATGATGAACACTTGCTGTGGAAATGTTGATCTCAGAGACAGGAAATGATGACTGTATGATTAAAAGATGGCTCTATGGAGATTTTGAGAAAAGTAGTTCAGAAATTTATTAAATACTTGACAATATTAAATGATTCAGAAGGAGTAAAAGGCTACCTGAGATTAATTAGAAATGGAAAGTTATTTAGAAATGTGAGATATTTGCAGAAAGTCATATACAATACAAGAAAATGGATAAGTATCTCTTCTCTGTCTTCTACCTGTTTGTGGGTGCCTCTGGACACTTGCTCAGTCATTTGCTTTGAGCTTTGAGGAAGTTAAATGAACTGTATGTAATCAGCTGCGCTCTACACTTAAAACTTGAAGTAGCTCAAAGCCATCTCTACTTGTGATAAAAGCAGATTTAAATTGTATTAGCTTAATATTCTACTAAGTGATATTAATTTTAAGAAAAATTTTCACATTGGTTAGCCCAGAGCTTTGTAACCTTCGCTTTTAGTATCATGAAATTCCTAGGGAAGATAGTTAGCTTGACACTGAAAAGATTATTTCCCAAGAACTACTGGCCTGAAGCAAACAGTTCTGATTTTAGCCTGCCAAGACAACACCTTGTGTTTCTAAATACGACATGGCTGCACCTAAATCTTTATTTTGCAAAACTCAAAACTAAATCATAAGGAGACAGTGGTAGTCTAGCTAAAAGGAATCCTAAAATGGTTTTAAATGACTTCACTTTGACCTTCCCAAAATGATTAATATACCATCTTTATTCTTAAAGGAGTGAAAGTTGACATCTTTTAGTCTAAGAAAGAAAATCCCCAAATTTTGACTCAAAACCATGAGTAGACTCCCTTGACTGGACAGCAAAAATGTAGTTGCCATGCTGTCTTCACTGCTTGCTCTCAGATTTCAATAGAAGCAAAATGCAAATAGCTTATCATTTATTACTCATATCAAAAGATCAGATAATTACATAAAATTTACATTTTTTAGTAGTTTCCATTATTTCCTTATGGTTTGTACATTAGTGTGTATTCAGAAATGACTTTATATAAGTTACCATGTTTCAGTAAAATTCTTTTTCATAGACATCAATGAAGAAGCTTCAGTGTGAATTTGGAGAGTTCTTACAACTTTTTATAGTTTGCTTACTTGCATTTTATTTTTAAACCATTTATTGTGAAATGAAATGACATTATTTGTGAATTATTGGAGCATCTATCTAAATAAGAAAAACAAATATAAGAATTAAAATAAAATATTTATCACGTTTGAACCAGATGACATGATTATTAATGTACATGATTTATACAGAATAATAGCTACTTAGTAATGATAAAACTGAATTGAATTCTTGGAATCTCATTACCTGTCGAGTATCCCAATACAGTTAAAATGAGCCACAGCCAATAGAGCTCAAATATCTTACTTTAAAAGAATGATTACTAATAATCATTTAAAATTTTTGTATTGACTTTTAAAGCCAATAGCATAATTAAAATATGAAATATCTTCCAATTCTCCCAAAAATCCTAGCATTAAATTCACATTTTAGGAGTATCCTGAATGTTGATAGCATTGTAAACTAACAAAATTTTTAAAATGCCAGTTGCTATTTCTTTATAAAGAGAATTTAAAAATTGGAGGACTTCTGGGTTTTAATGTATTTTTAATTTCAAAACTGTCACATACCAGAGTAAAAAAAAATACCCTCTTATTTCCTACAACAAATGTAATTATCATGCAGTTGCATTTAGTCTTTGAATGAACATATAGTCATCAGATACAATACATTCAAAAAAGAAGGATGTTTGCTATAAGCTGTTTCAGCAATAACTTCAGATAAAGTGACAGTATAAGCAATTCTTCTCTACGTCTAAGGTACAATTAACAATATAATTTTATACAAAATTTCTTTAAGCTTGAATTATTTACTATGCCTTCCAAAAGATGAATGCTGACTGATGTTGAATAAATTGTGCTGTTTAAAAAAGCAGATAGTTACATAACCTAAAAAATATTTATTGAACTTAAATCCATTTTCTTCAGAGCCACTTTTTTTTTCAGTTATTTTTAAACTCTGGCATTTTAATCAAGTAAATGTCTATATGTCAAATATCAATTCAACATTACAATTAAGAAAATATAAAACTAGAACTTTTTTACAGGTTAATTTAAAATCATACTTATGAAATCATTTCATCTAAACTCAACAGGGCCTCTGATTAGAGCATGAAAGATGAGAAAAATAAATATGATTTTAAAAGTCTATAATTTATTACAATTTTCTAGTGTAAAGTATTAAATATACAAATTAAAATAATTACTCTTTTCATTTTCCATATTTTGTGATGCATACTTATTTTAATGGTATGGATGATCTTTGATGAAACCATAAAGAAGCTGAAATCATTTGCAAATACTGCGCTTGTGTCTACATGCATTTCTTGTAGATCTATCTCTTTCATAAGACTATTAAAGAGGCCTGTGACTTAAAAATTAATAAAAAAATAAAAAGCTTAACAATCTTTAATAAGTCTTCTTCCTTAACTCATCACTGAAAACTATATGTATATAGTATTACCTCTTCCAAAGAGAATGTAATTTTTCTGAGAAACTCCTTGACTCACCAGACATTTGCAATTTCCTTAAAAATATTTTCAATATTATAGTTAGGTGTAATTTAAGACAATTATAATTTAATTATTATACTTTCTTAAATATATTTAAAATTTATTTTATAAATTTATAATTATATAAAGATAAATTTGCTCTGAATCTTCATTTCTTTCTATGAATTTGGAATTTCAAATGTTTGTGTTTACAGGCAAAAAAGAAAATCCATACCATATATTGTTAAAGTCTTCAAGTACTTTTGAGTATTCTAAGTGAAACAAAAGCGTAAAAGAGGACAGGAATAATAAAAATTTCTATATTACTGAATATATTAAAGTAAAAACATTATGAGTATTTTACTTTGTAACAAGGTTATAGGTAGTACATCTAACAATGGTGACACAGGATAATATTTGGACAGGATAACAAATCTTGTCAAGTCAACTACGATGTTATACCTTGTGAATAGAACAATTAATGTCTCTGTTTCACTGTTATTGAGTAGTACAGTGAGTCCTCAGTGATAATGAAGCCCCATCTTTGCTCCAATGTATGTCTCAGAGAGAGCAATGATAAATGACCATATATCTGGAATTTGTCAGGTGGAATGAAATAAATAAATGAAACACCTACAATGTCTCAGTTATTGACAATATTGAAAAAAAATTTCTTCTCTGAAGCAGTTAAAAAAATCACGGATAGTGGGGACTCAAACATAAGAAACAATATAATATGTGACATGGAGATGACAAAGTAATAAAAGATGAAAAATATTTAGCTGATTTTATAACCATTATAAACTATACACAGCCTGAGTAGAAAGATGGGTTGATGCCTGAAAATTCTGAAAATGTAATACTAGTCTCTAACAGGTTTTTAGGCTTTAGAAGGACACAAATTGTTAAGACGTATAAACATTCTCCAAGCATTTGGAAGCAATGTGGCAAAATGGTAAATCTCTAGGATATGGAATGACTAGGCATAGATGATAATCTTAGACCCATTACCATTCATCAATTCATCACTGCTGCCTTGATCAATTCCTGAGACATTTATTCATTATGGAGTTTTTATTTATAAAGTGATTAAGATTACTCAGTGTAACCTCCAGTTATTGTGGTTTATGATTTTGTATAATTTCAACAGGGTTATTAGTAAGGTATTTTTTCCATTTTCAAAAAATGGAAAGCTACAACAATGACTTTCTCTCTTGCTCTAGTACCTAATTTCCAGCATTTAAAAATCTGCCAACTTGCTACAACTACAGATATTAGGGGGAAAAAATCACCAGTGTATTTTATATTACTGTTTATTATCATGGTTTCTTCTCAACTGAAAAGTATTCCTTGCATGTTCATCCTGTTTTTGGAATCATACAAATGTAGTAAGCAACTTTGATGTAATACTAATATGTCCTCTATCTTCCACATGCATATACAGTATGTGTACATGAAGATTAAATGTTTAGACTATTTAGACTATACAGAAAGGCCCAAATTCTAGATCACTTTCCCAGAATAAAATGCATTTCAATTTGCAAGGGTAGAAATGTGTCAAATGATTTCTCTTGTGTTCTTATATGTTTCTCAAATATGAAGGATTGTGTTATACTAGTATGACCAATAAAAATACAAGATAACATCTATCCAGCATGAGAAACATTAAACACAACAAGTAAATAACATGTTAAATGTTATTTAACACATTACCTTTAAAGGCTTTTAAAGAAAATAACCTGTGTTTTGGCATTGATCATTGAAATGCAGTATTGGCATGGGAGAAATAGGTAACTTGTACGTATAATCACTCAAATCTCACTGCAGCCAAAGGCACATACCATCCCTTGTAATAGCATGCTGATTTTCACTGAACTTTCTAAAACAAAGTGCAGGATTTCCAACCCCAACCATCACCTTCAGTGTCAAAATTATCAGGACCAGAGCAACATTCAAAATACTAATCAGACACCTGACACATAAGAAAGTCAGGCTCTTGATGAAGGAATCTGCCATTTTACCTGCCCTTTTATGTTTCACAGGGATAACAGGCTTTTTAAAATGTTTTTCTCTTCTGAGAGGGGACACTGTTTTCCTTATGAGATACTTCTTAGAACACAGTCTTTGTGAAAAGCAGCCCATGTAGGCAAGGCTTCTCTGGGGGAATAACAAAATCATTCCTTGAGGGGTCATGTTGTTTATTCCAACTGGTCTTCTATATATATATATATTTTTTTTTTTTTTAATTTTTAAAAATTTATTTCTAGGAGAGAGAGAGAGAGACAGCGTGAGCAGGGGAGGGTCAGAGAGAGGGAGACACAGACTCTGAAATAGGCTCGAGGCTCTGAGCTGGCAGTCAGCACAGAGCCCGATGCGGGGCCCGAACCCACGAACCGCGAGATGATGACCTAAGCGAAAGTCGGACGCTTAACTGACTAAGCCACCCAGGCGCCCCTGGTCTTCAATATATTTATCCATAGTTTTCATTATTCCAGTTACACTGACAGCAATAGTATCTGTCTTGAAAGGTTTGATGTGGCATAACTGCTAAATTCAATATCAATTTTTTGACAGTCTCTTTCCTTTTGTAAAAAATATTTACCAGCCTTAAAACTTGTTCAAAAATACAATATTTAAGGGAAATACATATTGTTAAAAAAATCAAAGAGCTTATGCACGGCTAGACCTCTGTCTGCCTTTTAGTTTCCCTCTGCACTTTCCCCACAAATCCCAGGAAGAAAGGTAATAACGTTCTTCCACAATGAGGCAATATTGCAAGTTGAGCCTTAGTTGATATAAGTGTTAAATACTTTGAAGTTTTAAAAGTCTATATACTATTGTAAATAACCAAATATGAATCAGTAAAATGGGAAAATAAAGTTAAAACCAAGAGTTCTGGGGTGCTTGTGTGGCTCAGTTAAGCCTCTGACATCGGTTCAGATCATGATTTCATAGTATGTGAGTTTGGGCCCCACATAGGGCTCTGCGTTGACAGCTCAGAGCCTGGAGCTTGCTTCAGATTCTGTGCCTCTGTGCCTCTCTCTCTTTCTCTGCCCCTTACACGCATGTTCTCTCTCTCTCTCTCTCTCTCTCTCTGTCTCTTCTCTCGTAAATAAATAACTAAACTTAGGGGGAAAAAAAACCCAAGAGTTATAAACTATTTTATATGAGCTGCTTCACTTTTTAAGTGAAGGGTAGAATGACAAGCATATTTATGGATTTATGGCAAAAAAGAAATGGATAAATTAGACACTTTTACTATTATGAACAGCCCTTCATAAATATTCAACGGTGTTCAAGAAAAGCAAAGCCCTAGAAGATAAAGAAACTTAAATCTTCAAAGTCACAACATGATACAATAACTGGAAATGAATCACCTGGCCAAATATGCATCTAATAAAAATGTTAATAAAATCAAAACCTTATTTTACTTAGTAGTAGTTAAAATAATGCTGCTTCTGAAGGATACATAAATTAATTTACTTGTTTTAGCAAAAATGAAGTTAGATGATTTTTTCCTACAATGTATTTTACAACTATAGTATACTCTTAATGTGCAAGTATCATCTATACAATAGCTAAGGTAATGGAAAATTATGAAAATAATGTTTTCTACTTTTTTATATGAATTGCAGCTAATTAAGGTTAATGCTTAAGAGTTCCAGAAAAATTATATTTTGCATAAGTTAACATTCCAATTGCTCTGGTCAACATTTAAGGAAGCAAATTACAGGAAACTGATTTGAGCATTTTAATAAAAACCTTATTCTTTAAAATATAGTTGACTAGAGACAATCTTTAAATAGCCTCTATGACCTGGTTGCAATAATTATTGTGTATTTTATCAGTGAAACAGGAAAACAAATAGCAACAAATGCCATTTACTCTCTGCCCCTGTTCAAATCATTTAATAACTTGAACTATAATTGCTTTTCATTCTCCATGTGTGTAAATTATACATTTTTTATAATAAAGAAAATTCATATTTGTATAAGAGAGAATATGATGTGTTTTATTAGGATTCAAAATTGCTTACAAAATCCAAAAAGTTAATGCACTTAAGAAATACTATCCAAAGTCATAGAAGTTAGAAACTTATTATGATAGTAATATTTTTTCTCACCTTGATGTCATTTAATTTCTGGTTCTGTTTTGATCTTCTTATATCATTATTTCGATGCCCCCAAACTACATTCATGGGCTCTTTAAAACTGTCCAAGAAATGTAGCAGAGAGGGAAAAATCGGCTTACTTTTAGAATGAAAAATTTAAAATATGCCTATAAAGCAGTTTGTGAAGTCTAAAATGATATGATCTCTCAGCTTTCAACATAAAAGAGGGAAGTAAAAGATAAATAATGGAGTATGAACATTTATAGTTTCTCAAGTTAACTTTTCTACCCCAAGAATGTGTTTGTTATCTTTATTCAAATGCACTGGTTTTATTTTCTCAAATTGCCTGGTAATTTGGGAGACAAGCCACGTTATTAGGAGATTTAGTTGAGTGGTAAAAAATTGGATCTTCAGGGGGAGCTGGGGCCCCTAACAGGGCCTCTCCAAGATCCTGGTGTTATAAGTGGTAGATGTCACAGCAACATGGAACCCTGGACAGAACACAGACTGCGGACTGAAAATCTGGTTCTGCTGTCCAGCAGCTTTGTCACTTTAGGGATTTCACTTAACCCCTTGACGCTTGATGAAATAAATGGGTAATAATACCTCCCTTGTGGTTGTACATATGTTGTTACCATAATCATGTGGTATTGTGCGGAAGGTGGGTACTCAGTAAATGCTGTTGGAATGTTGGAGGACCAGTAGAACAAAGTGGTTAAGAACAAGGTCTTTGGAGCAAACCTCAGATCTATCCCCCTGTCCTACCACTTACCAAATAAATGACTGATAAAAGGCCAGAGTTTTAAGCTTCCTAAGCATTAGTTTTCTCAGTTGGAAAATGAAGATATAGATCGTTATCTCTCAGGTAGAGCTCATGACCAAGTCATTGACATAGAGTAAGTGCTTGATAAATTCTATCTAACATTAAAAATGCTAATAGTATTTAACACCTCTCTTCAGGTGCTTTACAATCGTATGCTTTACAAGTATATGCTGAAAAGTTATATACTGGTTCCCTGCAGGTAGGGTGACCAACCATCCCCCTCTGCCGGCAACTATACCAGTTTTAGCACAGGAAATCTTGCATCTCAGTCCTCCATTTTAAACTAAGACCACTAGTTGCCCTACAAGTTCGCTACAAGTCACAAAAACAAACTCTCACGAGGACTCAAGATATCTTAAGTCTCCAACGTGATCCATCCCAGAAAAGATCAGCTCATAGCAACAGAGTTTCTATGCAAAACAGAACTGGTTCTTTTCTATGGGGTACATGAGCCTAAAACTTGACTTTACTTAAAGTGATTTCTTGAACATGCTTCTATCCATTATGGGCTTTTAAAACTTTCTGTGACTAAGCAATACTCCCTTCAATACCAGGAGAGAGATGCAGCATCCCTTGCGCTCTCCACCCTGCTTGCGTGCATTTTGGGATGTGCCTCTGGCTCTTTTCAGTCATGTGTAGTTCCATTCTGTGAAGCATATCCATGTCCTGTGTGCAAAGAAAACTGGGCAGAGTGATGATGCTTCTCAGGCAGAATATCATGACCTTGTAAAAACGTCAAAATCCGTCATACTCTGCAGGGAGCCTGTAAATGTTCATACTTCACCGAGACTTTAGGTTGCACGACTTAGAAATTTTGTTTTGATACGCTGAGTATAGCTTTTGGGTACTTTTAATACATATGGAAGCTGTCTCTAAATAATTATTATCTTTTTCCTTCTTTTGGCTAAATTAATTAGGTCATGACCCACTTCTACTATAGAATTTTAATGTTTTTATCATCCTAAAAGTTATCATGCAAATCCAACTAAATTCTTCTGAATTGGAGTACAAATGTATTGGCCATTTCTGTACCACTGAATTTAAAGTTATGTTTCTGATACCTGAATTAAAAATTCAAGATGGCTAGCAATCTATGCAAAATCTAGGGACCAACACATGTTGGTTCTTATTGACTAATATTTTATTTTTTATTAATATGTACTTATTGTCTAGTATAGTGTCTGACATATGCCAGAATATGCATTTACCAGAATATAAAAATATTTTTATAAATTCAAAGTAATTGAATATTATCTCCCATTTTCACTCTGTAATACTGAGATATATAACACACACCTTAATATGCTAGGATTTAGGGATAATGTAGTTGGGATTTGTGCTTATTAAAATAGCATATACCGAAGTATAGTGGAAGGAGGTCAAAAGTAAGAGACCTGGGCTTATAGTCCACTATTCATTCAGCAGTGTAAATGGGTAGATCTTTAAACTCTCATCATTGAAGCTTTATCATTCATAAGGTAGGGATTATGTTACTCTCAGGACTAATTTTTAGGCTTACTCTGTCCACCAAACTAATTCAATTATTAATCCACAATACTGAGTAAATGTACTTTTATTACAATACAGAATATTATTTAATTTTTAACTATTATTAATAATATTATTTCATTAAACTAAAATTCATATTCAAATATTTAATTATCAGGCCAACAGTAATACTGAATAAGAAATGGTACTGGCAGCACATGAGAGTAGGTCAAGGTATACGTCTGCTTGAAACTCAAGTTCAAAGACCAAAACTCAACTGTGATCCAAAAGATAAGGCTGGAGGCTACCAATACGCCTCAAAGCAGGCTAATGGGCCAAGAGAATTAACATTTAAGCATCTATTTCCTAGATGCATGATTGAAGTGGAAGCCAAACATTCTACAATATTAGTGCTATCAAAAGGGAAAATCCAGGGATTTTCAATTTTTACAGGAGATACTATCCTGACCAGAAAGTAAGAATTATACCCTTTACATGAGAGCAGGGAAATGGAAACAAACAGACAAAAATACTTAAAAAATGTGTTACTTTTCCGAAGGAATGGTCAGAGTAGGTAAATTTTGAGACAAAGCACTCTTCATTTTAATATTTTCCTCTTTAGTATGAACTGTGCACAATATAAACTACTTAACATCAAATGCTTTACAAAACAGTGTAAGGAAAAAACTACCTTTATGCTAAATAAGTTTGCTCATTATTTCAATAAATACAGTTATAAAACTCACATATTATGAAAGAAAAGAAATAATATTAAATGGTTAAAAAGTTACATTAATATTTACCTTTTGTGGAAGAGTTATATTTTTCTTGTTCTTCAATGAATTAAATGCACATAATGATGGAAACAAAAGAAAGAAATCAGCAAATTTATAGTTAGACATGGAAATGTGAATCAACACAATGGCATGAATAATAAAAATGCACAACATATAATGTGATATGATAAATCGCAATGGCGAACCATGAGGAAGTCTCAAATATGGCACTAAAATTAATCAAAGAAAGAATGAATACAATTTAAAGATTTAAAATAAAAACAGAAACATTGGGAAATTAATGTTTGGCATTGAAAAATATACTGTGTGGCATTTTTCTTGCCTTTTAAGAACTGTAAAATATTTTAGCACTGATTTTTCCTAAAGCATTCTAATTTTAATCCATTATGACTTTTTATTGCAAGTGTATTGTAAAGCATGCTTACTATTCATATAAACATTTTTATCATTTCAAAAATGATAGCAGTTCAGAAAATTTGAAATTTTATATAATTAATGAAAAACTTAACTCTGAATTTTACTAGATAGTAGGCATTTTCTCCTCACTGTGAAAATACTCAGTAACATTTTTCCACGTGGAAAAAAACTATCCTAATTAAGTGATCCTTTCTTCCTTCTCAAATTAATTATATTAAAATATCTCAAAGCAATGTTGTTCTTTGGAGATCTCTTAGACATTTCACAAAACTTTGTATCTGCTTCCTTGTTGGTACACTATTTACTGAAACATAATGGCCTTTCTAGATATTTCTGAAGGGGACTACCATTAGACTTTTAAGTAGCAGATGTAATAATAGAACACGTAAAATATAACTGGCACATCAAGTGTTTGTTACAAATAATTTTTAAATACTTCTTTAAAAGATATCTAGTTGAACACAAAAAAAATCACTTCATTGGTTTCAGAAAAGCATACATTTGTACACAAACAATTACGGTGCTTTCAGCTTCACTCTCCATAAGGCTACATTGGAACACAACTTTGGAATACAACCAGAGAAATTTTTTGGAGGTCTTTGGAGGTCTCTCAATTATCACAAGCCATTAGTTACCTAAATTGTAAGGCTACTTTTTTTCAACTACTTTATCTAAAAATCTGTGTTGTGATCATTCCTCTTCTTTTCTAAGTATACATTAATATAATTAGAATCCATGTAGCAAATATGCTAACATTCCTAATTTTTAAAAGAAACTTTAAAAACCTTTTTCAAAAATTAAGTAAAAACGTCCTTTCAAAGGATGTGTTTGCCTTTAAAATAGCACATATTGCTTCTAAGGTCCAAAGATAGAGTAGTAAAACTGAATTGCAGAAAACAAAACAAAACATGCATCTAGTCAAACAATCTAATCATCCTAGAATGAATCCAAAAAACAATCATGTTGATAACTGTACCCAGAAACCATATGAATAACATTACTTTGTAAGTTAATCAAGAAGTTGCATCACTATCCAAGAATCTAAACCATTTGAAATATTTGCTCTTACCAATCAACTGCTTATCATCAACTCAGTTCTCTATTCAAAAACAAAAAAACTTACTCTTTGTTAAAAATAAAAACAACAACAAAAAAGAAAATTAGAGAGAAGAAAATCAAGTGTAGTAGAGGTTTAATTGCAACTAAACAGCACTCAGCATTAACTTCATGGAAGATATGACTAATGTTTAAAAATAGTATCAAAAGAAAAAAAAACATAATTCTACGAAAGACCTACGAACAACATGAAATCAATCATAAGTAGCACATGCTAAATTCTATCTAGTCCATGAATCAAATGAAAATTTTACTTTAAAAAATATATTTTGAGACACACAAAATGTCATGTATGTTCAGTTTGAAATAGATCCATGATAAGATGATGGTGGCACTATCATCATTTACCAAAGCACATCATAATATCATAAAGTAAACCAGACCTATTTTAATTATAGAAAAACACTTAGATAACACGTTTGTTTTCATATTTTTAAAAGGTTTTATGTATATGACTCTTAAGATCATAAATTTCAGGAACCTTAAATAACAAAAAGTTTACTAGTGTATTTATGATATTAAATATCAAAATAAGTCCATCAATTTCATCCTCAGTCATTCCTTTCTTCCCACCTCAATTCAATCCTTACAAATTGATGATTTCTCTGAAAGACAACTGTGAATATGAATATCATAAATAGTAATGTTGATATTAACAATAGAAAAGTTAAAAAAAAAAAACAAATCCAGCATACATTCCAAATTATTTCGTAGAAGCAATTCTTATTTCTATAGAAATTATATAGCTATAACCTCACTATATGAGTTATATGCGGTACTCTTCTATGCCTTTGAACTTATCGAGTGTTTTAGCAACTGGAGGAAATGCAAAGAATTTTAGGAACACATGACTTTTTGGATATTGATCTTAGCAAATTATGGCTAGTAACACTGAGTTTGTAGGAAAATTCCAGAATTTGTAGTTATTTTAGTTGTGCAACAGGAGTTCACAAATGGATAATTTAAATAAACACCAAACTTTATTTAAAGCAGTTTCTTTCATCAGGGCTATTGTTAATTTGAGTCTTAAAAACATTATGAATTATCTTCTCAAAATGTTCCCAAAAGAGAAAAGAAAGTTTGTTAAACACATGAATTGAGAATTCCAATGAAATAACTGAATTACTGTTTTAGAAAAGAAAGTCAGATTTTCATATAGCAGCATATATTTCTTATTAACTAAATGAATACTCTTATAACAACCCTAAATATTGAAGCATGACATATCAGTGAGATGTATAATCTTTAAAAATAATACACATCATGAGTTTACCATAGTAACATTCCTCTATTAGTAAGTTGATACTTCTTAAAAACTCCACTAATCTTTCTATAACCAAGTATTCTTTATATAGATTCTGCCATAACAGTGTTTGAAACAATATTTTTATACTCTTAGATCATTTCTGTGATACTTCTGTGATACATTTCTGTGATACATTCAGTAATGTACTTCAATTAAGTAAGTAAAACACACACACAGCTCCTTCAATATAGAATGAAATACAAGTTTCATATCAGCAACAACCAAACTGTTGAAAAATATTCAAAATGTTACCCTTTTAGTCATTTTATGGGGATGAAGATTTTAAATACATGTTTTAAGTGTGAGTCCACTATATTTATATCATAACCCCAAATTAAAAATTATTTCAGTAAATTAATTCGTAGTTCCCACCATAGTTATGTGATAACATATACTGATAAATCATTTCACCTATGGAGAATTAGGATAGATCTTGAGTCACATGAAAAAAATACAGTGACTATTTTAACCTAGTGTTTGTATAATCTAGCCCAGATACTTTAGGGAATTTATTTCCACTGTCAAAACTTTCTCCTTCTGTCTTTTCTCTCTTCCATTCTCTCTATTTCTAGGAAAATAAGCACAATGTGTATATGCTTAAAATAAGAGAATCTATAAGTAACATGACCTGTTAAAACACAAAGCACTAAAATGTGTTCTCTAAATCATTCTTCATAAAAAAGTTGTATAAAAACCACAGATTATTGTTAATAAATTAAAATTAAAAATACTAGTAAAGATTTCAATGTTTGCTTAAAAAGTATTTTTAAAAAGCTTAAGTAAGCCCTCTTTCATACATAAAATACCATATTTTACTAAGACTTTAAAAATTGCATTTTGTTTCTGTGTCCCTTTAAAACAGGTGTTTCTAGGGCTCAATTCACTCTCTTAATTGACAATCTAGAATTCATTCATTCACTCATTCAGCAAAGTCAGCGTATATGCCATGAACCATTATCAGTTCTGGGAATAAAATTCCAAGAAACAAAATCTTAGGATTCAGCAAACTACATAAATCAAAGTACTATTCATTTAATAAAAGGAGTATAAAAAGAGGTGGTTCTCAAATCCAAGGTTTTTGGGCAATGATCTCTCTTTATTGGATACCTTGTTCTATACTGCCGCTTCTCACTGGCACCTGTGGGAGCTGCCGGCCCCTTCGATTGCTGGCGGATGTGTCTGCAGGAGGAGTGTGGGTCGGACTTGCTTGTCTGTGCATTCTGCGGGCAAAAAACAAAGTGGGGAATGAAATCGTGGAACTCCAAGTGGGCCCGACATATACTTTCTCTTTATCCTGTTACTATTAAAATAGACATAAACCTCCTAACTCAGCCTTTGGAAACAAAATCAAATGTTCTTGATGATATGTGTAAAAGAAATATTATAAAAAGTGACTAAAAGAGACAGGAAATGTCTGTCACACACAATTCTGCATAATGAATTCCTGAATTGAGTATAATTAGACTCACTTCTATAAATTAACTTTCTATGAAGTTGTGGCTTTCCATTAGGTTATCCATTTTTGGTGGTGCTGAACCAAATATATCTACTTACAGCCTCTTAACCCTAACACGATGGGTAAATGAGTTAAGAAAGGCTGTTGCCTAAATTGCTATTAAGTTAATGTTTATATCTAGAATTATTTGTAAGTGAGATTAGTGCTAGCTGTAGACTTTTATAAATTACCATTCACTTGTTCTTTACTTTTGAATAGGAAAAACCTTGATAGATATTTAAAAAAAATTAACCTTAAGTATATGCTATAAAATATACTGGTGCAATGATTGAAATTACAAATATAAATTTGAGAAGTGTGCAGATACATTACTATTGCACACGAGTAAGCGGACCTCCATCTGCCGGCATTCAAATTTTTTTTAAACTAAAGAACTTTAAAATAGTCTTAAGATTTTACTGAACACATACACATTTTTTTTTTAATTCTCTTATGCTTTTTAAGGCAAATACACATTTAATTTTCCAGGTAGTTTCTCATGAAGAATTTCACATAATTAAAAAATATATATATGAATATGCCACAAACAGATGGAAGGACATAACACAGCCAAATTTAATTTTCAATGATAGCTAATTGGCAGGAACTATACTACCAGCACAGTGAAGATAGATGCAAGTAATAGAGGATGTGGGAGAGGTTTAAGTGCCACAAAGAAAGATTAAAAAATTATGGTGTCATAATGAGTGAAAGCATCAAGTGCTCAGGAAGGTACAACACCACACCAACACCCGGAGGCAGAACATGAATGCTGGGCTGGACACTGAATAGCGACCTTGTCAGAAGCGGAGAAGGTGGCGCCGACCCTCCAGGGGCAAGGTGGTGGGTAGAACACAGTGTTCTGACACTAGAGTGCTCACTCGACCTTGAGCGAGCGGGATGTTTTCCCCTAAGGACTGGCTGATCAGTCGCTCTTAGGGCTGCGTATCCCCTTCTAGAAAGGCATGGTGGGAGAACCCTAAAACATTAGGGCCAAAAAAGATCTTCAGTCAGCAGGTTCACATTAAGTTTGATACCAACACATTCGTCCAAGGAAATCCTCGTTACTCTTACAAGGCAGCGACTTTAAATACCAGAAGAAATCCATCATCATGCAATCATTGAAATGGAATTAAAATGAAACCAACAAGTTACTGCAAATGTGCATGCCATGTAGTTTTTAGAGGGCTAATCCAGATTCCTCCAATGTAATAAACCTCCTGTTAAGTTGTACAAGGGCAGAGACTTCTGTCTCTTGTTTTTTACTGACCTGTATTGCTAGAATACAGCTGTACAGTGAGCAAGAGCTCAATAAAGATAACTTGATTGAATCAATAAATACAATTGGAGTAATGAATACAGGGATACTTCAAACATATGTCTTCAAGAAGAAATAGTACACTGTAGGACTCTGTGTTTACAATGTTCATAATTTTACTCTGCAATAGGAAGTCTACTCCTAGTAGGCTGCAAAAAGAAGATGTCTTCTGAGGTTAATTTAAGCAGACCAACAAATTAAAATGATACAATAATATGGAGAAGTTTCATCATTGAACTAAATACAAATGGCTGATGTACAGATAACAACATGTCTTTTAAGATTTAAAAAAAAAGCCTGAAAAGATATTTATCCATATATGGACAGTTATCTTAATATAGGGTTCAAAATTATGAAGTCAATTTATGAATTAAGGATTAAGAATTAAAAGTTAATATATGTGTAGCTAGTTTAAAACAGATACATGCTTTTGCCTTTTTAATTATTTACAGTTTGTATTTTAAATAAAATGCATGTCTAAAATATCCAATCTGTATTATTTTTTACAGTGACAGAAACAAAGAAATAATACCTCATCCTTTCTAGGACAATACTGTAAAATTCACTTATCAAGTGATTTGAAGTATGAGAGCAAAAAATACATACTGATAACTGGAAATACATTAATTATTGTTTTATTCAACTTGTATTCAGATTGACAATTTTTCTTTTAAATAAAATTATTTTCACTGCTTTAATTATTTTAATACAGGGAATCTCCTCTATTTCAGAACAATAAAATGGGAAAATGTCAGCTTCTAGGGGACAAAAAGGTACAACTTACATCTGTAATAAATGTGCAATTTTATCTTCTTGACCTATAGATTAATACTTCATCAGACCCATACTGCAAATCCTGAAACCTGGACTATTGTCTCAATTTCCAAATTAAAAGAAAAAAGAACTAACAATACATATTAAGATTGTTCATTCATTCTAACTTGACTTTTCACATTAACTTAACTCTATAGAATTACTTTATATAGAAAGGATTACATGATCAAGTCCCTCTAACTCATAAAGAATGAGTTTCATCTATTACTCTTTAAAAGCCATGATCATGAAATTAAGTTCAAGCAATCCTTGTTAAAAATACACTTTCTTAGTGTGGTCTGAAAATCTAGTAACACAGTTTTCACCCCAGTATTAAGAAATTTTATTTCAATTTCACTAAAATCTCGCTTCATTCCTAAATTCAATTCATAAGCATTAAAAGAACTACTTATATGTGACTTGAAAGGTGAAAACTTTAAGTGGCCCTTATGTGGCACTAAACTAAATGGCAAAGATATAAAAAAAATTTTGGAGCAGATAAATGGCTTTCTAGGTCAGTACGATACAGATCGAGGCTACAGGACTTCGTGTTCCCATCTCCAAAACCATGAGCTTGCAGTGTCTAAGAACAGCTTGTAGTGTTTATGGTTCATCATTTAGCACAGATTTTTTTTTTTTTTTGACATGAGCTAAAGTCCCTCAGTAACAAAACAGTCCCTGCTGCCAGCCAAAATTGTAACAAATACGAAAGCATAGACCAAAGGAGTGGTGTCAAAAACAACTTTGCCTGAGGAAGAGAGAGGAGTGTGCCAGTAAGTCTGAATTACGGGAAGGAAAACTGAGGAGAGTGAATGAAAATGCAGAGCTTGAGAGAAGAGCAAGGTTTGGGGATGAGAGATAATGGAACCAAGTACGATTCATTTTAGATGAGAGGAAAGGAGAATCAATCAATAGAGTCTGAGGTACAGGGCTGATATGTTGACAGAATCTAGGCTGCCAAGCCTTGATGTCTTCAATGAAATGGGATGTGCTAAGAACGTAAGGATGCAAGAATGGAAGAGATTAGGAACACCCATATTAGAAAATGGAATAGGGAGTGTATGAGGGATAAAGAAAATAAGTGACAGTAACAACTTTTCTTTACTGAGCATCATATATGGAGCCATCTACACATGCCAGGCACTGCATTCATGTGTGTGTGAACACATACATATATCCATATACATGTACGTTCTTCTTTTGATATTCTTGTAACAGCTCTGAGAAGTGTCATTATTCCTATTTTATAGACAGAAAAACTGAGGATCACAGAGTGCCTTGTAAAAAGATAAAGAGCTAATGTGTGGTAAAGATAGGATCCACAGAGATCTACTGAGCACCAACACTTGTCCCCTATGCTGCCTATTGAGATAGGATTTGTTACATCACAAGATGAAAAATGGCAAATCCTTGGATATATTGTTAACCTTATAAAACAAAACATAAATATATATCCAAACATCAAATTGATATTGTTAATCTTATAAAACAAAACTTAAATATATATCCAAATATAAAATTTAGAGTCTTCTAAAGAAAAACTCTAATTCAAACCGAAGTATGTCTCAAGCTAGTTTACCATTTCCAAATGCATATCTAAATATTTACCACTGAGTCCAATCTATGCCTACTCTCTTCACCTAACACTAGTGTTTTGACTTGAACTTAAGTAAAACACATTTCTGAACAAAATATGAACTTGTTAGTCAGACATTTCTATTGTTGCAATGGTCTTCCAGTAAATTTCTTCCTTGCAGTTTAATAATGTAATTCTATTTTTTAAATGACTTGTTAAGGAATGGACATGCACATGGTATTTAAGTCAATGGTTCAAAATGGTTCCTATTATAAGGGCCATTACAGGACTATACAGTCTCTTTCCAATAGCACCAGCACAATATTGTATATACAACCAATTATAAATGTTAGTCCTGACAAAATATCCCCCAGGTAGGTTGCAGAATATAGGTTCTACAAGAAGAAAAGTCATTACGGTAGAAATGAGAAATAGTATTAGCAGGTCATATAGCTGAATTCATATGAGAGTCAAGACTTTTAGCTTACTAAGGACCTTCCCAAGAGAATCTAAAGCACTGCTTTCAATTACTAGACACAAAAGTCAGACAACAGTTCTGCTTATCTTCTGTTTATCTTTCAAAATATTTTCTTACAAGACTATTCTTCATAAGGTCAAATTTGTTAAGGCCAACAAAGGGCCTTCAAAATTAACCCTTAAATAGCAAATTTTGCCTGAAGCCAAGGTGTGACTGTGTGGTATGAATACTTTGGGTAAATTGTTAGTTTTCCAAAGGCCAAGAATCAATGCCAAAAGCATTCATACTGTGACCTCAATTGACCTGTAGTTAGATGTCAACTCAAGTATCTTCTAAAGAATGGAGAGCTGACACAAACCTAGAAGACCCAGGCCACTTCTTCTTTTGTACCTAATTACTTTGCTCAATTAAAAATGAGACATTACTCTAATAAAAGTCAATGGAGAGCTTTAATTATAACTAAACAAATATACACACTTAAAAGGTTTGAGTTTTCTATATTAAAACCTATTAGCAAAGTAAATAAAGCAAGAGTAATATGAATATAGTCCTTAAGCAGCAAACATTTGAGATTGGGAAATCAATCACATTCTGGAGTGAAGGAAGACTTGTATTTATTTACAGATATTTTCAGTGTTGAAGAAGAAAATGCCCAAATATTCATTTGTAGTTAAGCACCATCAGTTGATTCTAGAATCATCTAGCATTTTGTAAAACAGTATCCTATAGTCAAAGACATGCTCATTGATATATTCTAACTATAAAACTGCACATAGTAGTCACTCAACTAGTAACTGTTAAGTGAATTAAAAATGCCTGAACAGAATAAAAATAAGACTTTGAGGAAATGTCAAAATAATTGAAATTATGTTGGGGCATCTTGGTGGCTCAGTCGGTTAAGCATCTGACTTCGGCTCAGGTCATGATCTCGCAGTTTGTGGGTTTGAGCTCCACATCGGGCTCTGTGCTGACAGCCAGCTCAAAGCCTGGAGCCTGTTTCAGATTCTGTGTTTCCCTCTCTCTCTGACCCTCATCTGCTCACACTGTCTCTCTCTCTCTCTCAGAAATAAATAAAAAAATATTAAAAAAATTTTAAGAAATTATGTTTGTGAGATGGGTCAGTGAATGATGTTAAAGATTAAAAACCTGTCTAAGGAATTTAAGTCACTTATGATAGTAAAGAAAATGCAATTAACTGAGATGACATTAAAGAATATGTACGTAAAAACATAATCAGTATTGCTTCATTGCAATCTGCTAATCTATCTATCTATCTGAAGTGCTAGAGCTCTGTTCTTCATTTCCTTTCTCAACACTTTTTTGAATTTTTATAAATTGTAAAACTGAATTTCTACTCAACACTTTTTTGAATTTTCTAAATCCCTGTTCCATTGTGAATTAGATTCCCTAAGTAGTTGGTATTTCCATAGATATTAACTAGAAAAAAATTTCATCTTCTGTTTACTCCCATCCCTTGATGTAACTAATACCTATTCACTCTTCTAATCTCAACTCAGAAGTAATTATCTCCTGGGAAGCTTTCCTCTTTTGCTGTTCACTATTTTATTCCTTGAACTTAGTACATAGCTGTGCACATATTCTTTCAATGAATAATTAAATTGTACAGAGTCTATCTCAATCAAGCCTATTGTGACAGCTTAGCTGGTGTCTTGCACTTGCCCTTGGATCTTTCAATCCACCTTACAAAATGTTGTTATAGTGTTCTATAATTCTGGAACTCAAAACCAATCATCTGTCTCTCAGCCTATCAATGGCTGATGGATGAATAAAATAGAAGGTGAGATTCTGTTAAACAGTACACAAGGTCATGTGCAACAAAGCATCTAGGGATTTCTCCAGTTTTATTTTCATTACTCTCTCCCATCTCCCTTTTCCTCTCAAAATGTGTATGGTTCCCCCCAAATCAAGAGGAAACTTTAAGCCTCATTGTTTTCTCAAATTTTTCTCTTTCTCATGGACCACTCTCTTCACATCTACTTTTATGTATCTAGATTTCACTCAAGTGATACCTTTTATGAGATATTTCCTTTCCACACTCCAGTTTTTTCTGTGTTCCCATTGTTCATACCTCTATATCATAGCTATGATATTTTAATGCATTCTTTCATTTACATCTGTGTCCCCCTGCATGTTCTCAATAATTTTTGGATGAATGAATAATATGTTGATGGGACATTTGGTGTTTTTTACAGCTATGTAAAATAATGTGTTAATATCTGACACCTAAAAATAGCAAAAAATTGTACAGTTAGATAAATTGCAAAGCAAGGTCAGTAATTCCTTTAACTTTTACATTAATTCAGCAAATATCTTTCATATACAAGTAGAATCTTAGATCTATTCATAGAAAAAAGATTTTTTTTAAACATCACTCAGATAAATAACACTCAAAATATTCACATATTTTAAGTATTACATTCATTGCTAACATTTAAATAACCTCAGAAACAAAATATTGATGTCCTAATATGTAAGTAGGAATGAGTACAAACTTAGTCCTCTTTAGTAATCAATGTGATCTCACTATGAGAAATAAATGAGGTTTTTCTTAAGCTGTACGATTTAAGGTCCACCTTCAAATTACCCTTCTCTTGGTTTTTTTTTTTTTTTTTGAGGCCATTTCCATATGGGAGGTTTATTTAAATGAATGTCTTTAAACACCATAAAATGTGCTTAAGAACTGATTATGTAAAATGAGAGAGAAGGCACCCTTGAATATATCAGGTGAAACAGAAGATGGCCACACAGCACAACACCAAGCCTACCTTTCTGCATCAGAGGCAGTGCCTTTCCTAGTCTGTTTTTGGATGCTAGATCTTTCAGACTTTCTGGAGTGCCTGTGGAATGAAATGTTAAAGAAATACAAAATATATGATGAATAGAGCTACAGTAATATCATACAATGATAAAAGCAACAGGCATGAAAATGACAATTATTTTCCTTAAATGGTTTTGTCAGTCAGTTGCTTTTTAAAGTAAAAACAAATGATAATAAATAAAAATAAAAATCAGAACCAGTGCTGGGTGGAAGACACAAATTGCCCAACAGGAGATACAAGAAGCCCCATTAGTCCAGAGAGGGCTGTCTGCAGTAAGGACCTAGTATGGGCCCCTGCTGAGCAACTGTGCCTCTCTTAATGAGTAAATAAATCCAGTGGGGAAATGTAGTGATGACAGATGTGATGACAGCAATGGTTTAGGTGCTGAAAGACCACAAAGGGATGACATGCCCTCTACTTTTACAAGTTGAAACACAGTGCTACAGAGATTTTTTTGTTATTCTTCTTTCACAAAATATGGACTGAAGAAAAATACTGTAGTGAAATATGCTTCACATAATGATTTAAAATCAAATATTAGAATTACTTCTTAAGTGATTATAACCAAGCTTTTGTAACCATGTAGCATTTTAAAAAGCTAATCACATATCACACACCAAAGACCTAATAAAGTTCCCAATTACTCTATGTTCCAGAAGTAAATATGTACACTGAACATTTGGAACCCGAAATGCATTTTCCCAAGGAAATGTTTATATAGACAGTGTGCCTCCCTAAGGAGCAGCTTACATATGCCTATTTGACCTACAGTGTGATACTGTAGTCAAGAAACTAAAACTTACTCTTAAAACTCCCAGAGAAACCATAAAAAGTAATGTGCACTTGATAATTATGTATTTTTATCACAATAGTTGATTCTTTACAACCTATGCTTATTTTTCTTTCCTGATGTCCCTTCCAACAACAAACAGAAAACTGTTACTACTTATTAATGCCAGATAATCTGGGTCTCCTATATATAAAGCCCTGATCTCAAGCCAACTAGAAGCACACATCAAAGTACAAAATACACCTTCATGGGGGTGTACAGACGTCTGGGGCTGCTCATCTCTCCCCATCTCTTTCGTTATTGCCAAAAACTGGGTTTACCCTGTGTTGCCCTTCCAATTCAGGGTTTCTTTTGGCTGTGTGTTCTTCAGCCTTCTGTTACTGTGACATTTCACTTCTAAGAGATGAAGAAAGGATTGAAGTAGAGGGGGGAGACATCTCTCACTTACCACTTTCCTTTAATAGTTGGAAAAGAGGATATATTGACTTAGGGAGGTGAGGCACTAACTATGTAATCTTCATGACATTCCTTCCAGAAAGTGTCATATTCATTTCAAAGGTGAGGAAATAGACTCAGGAAGGCTACTCAGTCAGTAAGTAGTAGAGTTGGGATTAGAATGTAAGAATGTCTGGCCCCTAACCTGTTCTGTCATATACTGTCCAGGAAAAGAGAAGGGAAGAAGTTGATTGATTCTGATTATGCCCTTGGGATACACTCTTGCTCCAGAAGGGAAGACCCCACGAAATAGGGTTTAGGCCTACGAAAGCACTAAGAGATGATCTCTAATGTGAAAGGAATATCTCTGATATTCTTATTTACTTTGTTGATCCTGTGATCAGGAGAGGTGGCAGAAGTATGTAGAAGAGTAGAGAAGTGTGTGGCATGTGCCTGAAATAGATGCGAGATGGTTGTTGGGAAGGAAAGCTTGTTCCTAAGCCAAACGGAAGGAAGGCATCTACATAGCAGAGGAGCTACTGCAGGCCCAGTAGGTATCTGGGCTCAAAATAAAAAGAAATATACCATTATGGGAAATTTATGCATTGTCCTAAGAATGCTCAGGGACTGGGAGGACAAATGTTCCTTTTCTCATATTTGGCAAAAAGCAGAATGAGAGCACAGAGATTTAGGCCAATTAATGAGACTCATTGTCATAAAGGTCTTCACTCCTTCACTCACTCATTCAACAAATATTTGCTGGATTTTGCATATATGCCAGACACTGTACTAGTTGTGAGTGAACACACACATATACAGAGATTTTTGCCTTCATGTAATTGACATTTTCTCCACAGGAGACAAGCAAAAAGCAACAACAACAAAAAGCCCACAAGTAAATTATACGGTTTGTTAGACGGTGATAAATGCTAACAACAACAAAAAGCACATTAGGGCAAGGAGGATCAGAAATGTGTGTAAGGGTGGGGTTTGGGGGTAGGTGAAGATTGCCATTTTAAGGTGATCAGGGAAGGAGTCCTTGAATTGGTAACCTAAGATCAGGAGGGAGTTAGATGTGTATATATCTAAGGAAAATGTATCTCAGGAAAATGAAACAGCAAGTGCAGGGGCCCTAAGGCAGGTGTGTGCCTGGTGTGTCCAAGCAAAGTGAAGAGACCAGAAAGAAAAGTGTTGAGAGGAAAAAGTCGGATGTCTGGCCATGAGGGGGGTGGTGAGGGTGTAGAATCTGGTAGACTTCTGTACAAACTTTCTACCCCTGAACAAAGAAAGGGTTATAGGCATCTTTTAGAACTTGTTTGCTTTTGTTTCTATTCCTACTAATTTCTATTAATCTTTCTAGACCCCATTGAGATTTTACTTCTGTAAAACTTTCAAGTCTTCCTCCTCTTCTAATCCCTATAACATATCTGTACACTAGATTATCACAGCAATCCATAATGATGGTGGTGATGACAACGATGATGATACCAATGATATCTAACATTTACTAGGAGTCTGATGTATGCTAACACGACTGCTTTACCTGCATTAACTTATCTGATCTCACCAATCTAGTAGGGTAGGAATGCTCTTTTATCACTTTTAAAAATAAAAAGATTAAGGTTTAGAGAGATTAAATAATTTTCTCTAACTCACAAAGTCATTAAATGTGAAAACACGAGGTCAAATGAGACTCCACAATCTCAACAGCAGTGATCACACTGAGCCTGTGGCATAAATGACTCTGCAACACAGTAGTTAAAAGCATGGACACTGGACTTGGAATGTCTAGGTTAAACTACCTGTTTCTGTCTAGCTGGGCGTCAAGTTACTTAACCACTTTGTGCCTTGGTTTTTTGTTCTTTTTGTTGTTGTTGTTCTTACCTGTGAGGTGGAAATAATACTATCACATCACAAGTTTGCTAATTCCAAATATTTCAACATTGCTCACTATTTTTATTATAGTGTTTGTGACAATATATAGAACAAGGATTTGTAGTAGTTTTAGCATTACTTAGAACCAGCTGGTGATAAGTGCTATAGAAATATTATTTAAACTGATAATTATATGTATTTGTCTCATGAAGGTGAAGACTTTTATTCATCTAATAATAATGCCAGACTTAGAGTCACTGTTACATAACTGGGTGACAAAAATTCATGCAGATGTTTATACATCTAATTTTTTAATTTCTGTTTTTAATTCATCTGTTAAGAATGACCTTTTTTTCCCCAAGTGCTATAGAAGCTTACTTTTATTGAAGATTCATCCTAAGATTTCTACAAAAGACAGGTCTTTATAATTCTTTTAACTGCTTAAAACAATCTTGAAATTGAGTTAAACTAACATACACATTAATTGTAATACTTCACTATAAAGGAAGAATAGAGAAGAAAATAGAAAATTCAAATGTCTTTTCCACTCCAAATCCCAAGTTACAGCTATAAATGCCATTATATATTTCAAACACAGCTATTTCTTAGAACAGAGGCTTGTGACATGTGAAAGGTTTCCTTGGTTTACACATGCAAGAATCAGAAATATTGATCTTTCTCTGTACTTCACAACTTAATAGTTGTATAGTTTCAGTCCTATAATTCTTAGTTCACAGGGCACAAGTGGAATTCTTTAAAATTTTGAAGGTACACTCAAATGTAAGGTATAACAACAATTATTTTATTATTAAACCAAAGCAAGAATAATGATCAGAAAAGTGGAAATGTTCCTAATTCAATCTAATTTTTCGAAGCTCCGTCTTTATTGTTCTATTAATTTAAATGTGAAGATTCATAAAATGTACTAATGAAGAGAGTTAATTGTTAAAATCTGTTTCTGTGCTATTCTCCTTTCCTTTTCAAGTAACTAAACTCAATTAGAGTAATTCCCCAAAGGCATTGGTAAATACAGCTTTTCTGAAGATATTACAACTCTATTGAAGTCTAAAATTAATGTTAATAAAATAGTAATACCATTAAAGGTACTTTATAATAAAATGAAAATACATTATGTTCTGTTTGGGAGAAAATGTAACAAAAATCTACCACATAATGTTTTAATTTAATTAGAATTAACACGGATATCATGAGTAAATACCTGTATATATGCTAAGTACCTAGATGGCTTAATGTGGAATACAAATATGCAAATCTCTATCATCTTGTGCTTCAAAAGTTTAGGAAGAAAATATTGTATTTGAATAGAATCTACCTAAATAAGAAATGTTCACATACAACAAAGATAGATGCATGCAATTAAGATGCATGTACATTTTTTATAGTATTGATATTTATATATATGACTATAGCCATTAAATTTACAGACTTAAGTATTTTAATGAATGAGTATATTTCACTCATTCAAATAAAGAACATTTTTGTAAAGCACAAGACACAAATGGTTCTACATTAACTGCATTACTGTGGCAACTGCCCTGAATTCTGGAAGTAAAAAAAACAGATGATTTCTTTATTTCAGAAATATTTTTAATGAAGAAAGAAGATTCATTCAGTTTGAATCAAAGGAAACCACATGACACTTTTGCTCAAAGATTCTAGTAGGCAAGTATCTGCTACTAAGTGACAAGTGTGGGAAACTATACAAATTAGATGATTTGCAAAAGAAAAAAGAACTACTTTAGCAACTTAGGAATTAATCTTAAACACAGCAAGATGCTTTACTTGTTCCAATAATTGTTTCCAAAAATTTAAAGTCCTGGAAAATAGGGTCATTTACTTCATCAAATATTTTTGGTATTTATTTAAGTCACATACCTTAAAAAAATCCTTAAAAATACCATGTATAATGACGCAAAAATATTCTTAACCACATGTTGGAATTGGTAACTTCAAGTAAATAAAGGGTTAAAATACTTGTCAAAATGTACCAAAAAGGATATATTGTATTTTTCTGAAAAAGCACTGATACCAAGAATAAAGTAGAAGTAGTCAATAATAATTATGATTATTTATACTAGCTTCTCACATTTAAGAATGATTGATTCAACTATGAACATTAAACTCAGAACCATATGCTTCAGGGGTTTATTAGAATGCATTTTTTTCTAAATTGCAATGTAAAAAATTTTGATTAGTTTGATGCCATAAGTAGATGCCATTTTTATTAAGATTCATAAACAGAAATATGTGTACACAGGTTCATAAAAGTTACTTTTTATATATTAAAATGATGCCATTTAGAAAGAGATATTTTGTTATTGGAGTGACTCTTTTTTAAATGTCAATATTTTCAGTAATAAAACCACCAGGAAAATTTCTCTACAATTTTACAGTCAGAACCATTCCCTGGGGTTCCAAATCTATGTATTTTCTTCTCATCACTGTTTTAAATATTCTACAACTTCTAGGAAATTTTTCTAGATCTAGAAAATCCTACTTCCATATTAAATACAAATAAATCTATGATATAGTCTGAGATGACATCAAGACTGTTTGAAACTGAAATTAAATTGTGGAAAAATGATACATTAAAAATTGTGTGCATAGGCACACACATCTACATATACATTTATGCCATGAGAAATAAAGGGGTGCCTAAATGCTTTCCAACTTACTAGTTAACCGTCTTAAGCAAAGTTGTTTGTATTACTGCTATTTTGAAAATAAGCAAATATGACCCTGATACAGGACATCCAAAGGCTAATTATACAAACTGTCAATGATTTTAGAATACTCTCCTCGTTACTAGTGACATGAGGTAAAAGTCACCTGATGCCCAAATCATCATGAACATTCAGTATCTCCAAATTTGATGTTACATTCACTCATTTGGAAACTGGTAGAAACTTCTTTCTACCAGTAAAAAAATCTGATAAGAGGTAAGATGTAAGAGTTAAGTTTGCCAAGTGACTGACATGGTTATCTATGAATTTAGTGTCTGTTGATTTAGCTAGTTCTCTATCATTTATGGGTACATTTTATTCCTATATTTTAATAAAAGTTTATTGTAAATAACTTTCTATTCTATACAATGACAAATCATAGAGTCTAGCCATTTAAACTGTATTTCTTTGGTTGAACATGAATCTTCTTTACAAATAAATCAATAAAAAATAAAATGTATATTCAGAATCATGTATTTCTAAAAGTTTCCATAATAATCTTATCTAAAATCACCATTTCCAGTTCTAAAATCTATCCAAGTAGTTACATACAATCTTTTAAATCAAATAACATAATTAGTCCATATGTCATTAAATGACAGCTAATTTTAAACTAAGTTTCATCTCATGTATATAAGAACTGAAACTATTATCTGGATTTCCATTTTGCTTAATCCATGTCCTGATAAACTTACATTTATATTCATTATAAAGACCATTATATTTAATTGTCCTATACTCAGTCATTACATATAATGAAATCCACTGATTCATTTCTTTGGAACAAATTCAAAAGCTTTCCAGAATTGTGTTTTACAAAAGGAAATTCTAAGTTCCCTGAATGGCCAGAACTTTGCTTTTCTTATACAGGCTGTGACTCTAGCCATAAGAATAGTGCGCATAACAGGGCACAATAAATATCTGTTCAATGAAAGAGTAGTAATATGGATGTAAGCTTTGATTTAATTTATATGATTATTTTGTATCCTTTTTGAAAATACTTTAAATTTATAATAATTTTTAGGTTGGAGATTTTACTAATTTTTCTACTCTCAGAAACGCTATTCTAGAAACCAAAGCAGAAGGAATTGGATTTAAATTTCAAAGACTAAGCCATATTAACAAGTAAATTTCTTAAAGATTAAAAAATGATAAAATATTTTTAAAGTCTTTATAAACTACCAGTTTGTGGTCTTTTCCAACATTTGTAAAATGACTTAATTTTTTCTGATTAACAGGGCTCAGTTTTTCTTTCCAATTGAAATCCTGAAGATATTTCGACTATTTACTGAAAAAAATATCACTCTTAACTAAGGCTGCGATTACTATAATATCTCCACATGTACTGGAAATAAATAAACAAAAGGAACCTCTTGTATACGCTCACATCACTAGCTGTTCTGTTTCTGAGCTAACAAATAAACTCTTCTACTTAATAAATATTACCAATATGTTGACTGAATTTCTGCTTACACTAGAAAAGAAGCCTCCCAAACAAACATCCAATAACCTTTCTTGACCAGTCAGAAAAAGATACTTAAAGATAAGGACTATAGATAACAAATATCATAAAACAGGAAAACTGGGTTAACTACAAACGAGAGAGGTAATAAAGCATTTCTGACATTTCAGCAGGAAGTAAATTCAAGGCACTGATGCTATTTTTAAAAACCTACCTTGTAGATTGGCTCTAGCCCTCAACAATATTTAGTTGAAAAACACAATATTCATGTGATATATAAGAACCCATTATTCTACTTTCAATCAGACATTTTTAATGTACCTCCAAACCTAAACTTCAGTATTAACAAATTTATTTATGTAAAAAAAAAAAAATAAGACAACTGAGATTAAACCACCAACCAATATAACAAAGTCTCTGTCACATATTTTAAAACATTTTAAAGTACATGAAAATTTGTATTTATTCATGAATGTTTAAACGAAAACAGTTATTTAAATATGTTTCTAGAAAATCAAAACACTGAAACAAATGCCCATTTAAAACAGGACTCTTCCACTGGATCTGGCTTAGTTTGTTTAAATTATGCTATTTGCACACCACTCTCATTTCAGGAAACACTCTGAGGTGTGTTATTAGACGTGAATGTGCAACATATGTGGTTCTGGCTCCTGAAAGGATGCATATCACAACCCACATTCCTCTTGGTCATCCTTCACTTGGTGGCCTAGAAGCCTGTAGAAACCACTTGTCTGTGAGGAGGAGTTGGCTAGTACCTGTCATTCTCCGGAGATGCATGCTGGATTTGAATCCTGGGGCTAGGAGGTCGTCTCCTATCTAGGGAGGGGGACCATCTACCCCTGTTTGCCCAATGAACAAGACAGGAAAAAACAGGACATTTAGTAACTTCTAACATAAAAGAATATATGGAACAACAGGACTGGAAAAGCACCGCAAAAAGGCAAAGTGTAGCTTCTTTGCTCCACAATTTACTCTTGGTTTTAATAAGCCTTGGAAAGATAATTTATAATGTTGTAAGAAAATAAATCTTGTTACCCTATAAGTGAATAGAGAAATAATTTATTTGGGAAGATGTTTGAAATCTGTGTAAGTATGTTCTTTTAAACTGTGCTTGTGTGTGTATACATGTCTGCGCACACACATCTGCACACATATATATAACTTTAAGTTAAAAAGATGCACCCTTAAGAACTTGGCCTATGTTCGAATAAAAGAGGTTTAATAAGCTACCAATGCTTAGTTGATACTAGGTGTTGAAATATCTGGATAAAGTGGCAAAGATGAGGTGTGTGAATTTAACACAAAGCAGAAACACAGTTTAAGTGAAAGAAGAAAAAAAATGTTCCTTAGTGTAGAAACAATGGCATAAAGAAATAATTCATAGGAATGCTAACCAGTGAAATCTTAACAAATTTTCTTGGCGAAACCCGTAGCACTAATTACTGAAATTTAAAAATTGTGAGTATAAAACACTGAGGGACAAAAGTGGGAAACATAGACAGATGCCATGGTAAAATGGCATTACCTGTAAAAAAAATTCTGCAAATCTTTATTTGCAAAAGTATCCTCCAATAAATTACACAGTTGTTTTTTTATTTCTGTATTTACAATAATACTTTTCTGTGATTGACAGTTAAATGAAAATCTGAATATTGGTTCATTCTTTGTTAAATTATCTTGAGATTCTGTGTATAACCACGAATTACAAACACCTAGTTGGAAACTGAAAAGAGGTAATAAGGGACAGAGCAGGCCAGATTTGGAAATTATTACATATTAGATATGAGCACTTTAAACAGGATAATTTCTCTGGATATTGGCTTCCTTTTATGCAACAAGGGATAACTGAATGATCTTTAAGGACTCACCTAGATATAAGATTTTATAATTATCCAAAGTAGATTGGTATGAACGTTTAAAAGAATGCGTATTTTTTTCTGCCATTTCACTTGGGTTATTGGATTTATTAGATAATCAGGACAAAAACAGCAAAGGGCTGTCACATTTGACCAGGATATCTGAGATCAGCAGGTACTCAATTCTGAAAGCCCTTTGGAAGCCTGTGCTTAATCAATAAGCCTTAAAACAAGTTTGTCATGATTCAAGTAGGGCTCTGAGGAAGCTGTGAAAATAAAGATATTCTACAGCAGAATTTGGGCCGAAGAGAAAACTGTGTGACAAGTACTCTTAAATGTTACATGTTTGTGAAATTAAAAATACCATGCATTAATTTGAAATTACATAGTAATTTTAGATTATTTACATAGTTGGTCAATCTAATCCAAAAGTCTTAAAATGTATTTCACTTCACTGATTTTTGTTCTGCAGAAACAATAAGGAAAAGATATTTCTAAAATAATTGAAATCATAACCACCCTGTCTTTTACATGAAGCTGTATTCAGTCATGTTAAAACCTGAGGTGCTGAAAGTTTTTACAGGATATGGAAACACAAAAATATGGCTAATGTGTTTTCTGAAAAGTGATAAGTAATGTTAACTTGACAGGATCATGAGTAACCTTGCTTCTTGAGGCAAAATTCCAGTCCTTGTGTTTATTTAAACAAAAAAGTAAAGAAAAATGCTGTAATCATGAAACATGCAGTGAAAAGCTATGAAGGAGAAAGGTGTACATTTGGAAACAAGCAATTGTGAATGCAAGCTTTTAAAAGAAAATTTTTGACAAAATATTTAGCATAATACATGGATTATCTGTACACTCAAAGTCCTTCTATATGCTGATATATGGTACCAATATAATAAACCCACTTGCTTTTCCATCTTATATTTAATATGAGGCAAGGTCAATTTACGGTCAATATTTATCCAAAGACTAGATATTACGTAAGTTTTAAAAGAACACATTTGTGACCTTCAAATATACTAGGATATTTTACATGCTTTTAAATTGTGTGCAACTTCTTTCTCTTCTATTACACAGAAGAAAAGGCCAAAATTTTAATCTTTATCCCCTTGTTATTTTGCCATACCATAGGGTTCAACTTCCATTTTCATCTTGGAAGGTAGCATGGCAGGCTACGGTGCCACTGCTAATCATGAAGCTCCTTTTCTTGATTTCTCTTTCCAAAATAGCTTGCCTACAAGTTACACTGGTTAGTTACAATATTTGTGTCTTAACATCAGGTATCCGAAATTCATTTATTTAGGAACCTCTATGTGTTGGGAGCTTATCCCTTTCACTGTGATCACAGTAGAAGAAAGGTCACTCTGACAGTTAAGGGATTGGAAAAACAGGCTCCGAGCTCCTTACATAAGGAACTGTAGTGTTTTTTGGTTGAGTTTTGACAGTTATATAAACTATGCCCTGCAAAGAATAAGTAGTCAATTTATATTTGTGAATATCCAAGTAAATAGTAAGTTAATACAGGTAAGAAACAATGAGAATCTTAAGTAACAGATTACCAGTGGTGAGAGGACTCACTGATGAGATATAAAGGAAGTAGAACTGACAGGTCTTAATATGTAATTAAATGGATCTCACTTCATGTCTTTTTCCCCCAGCAATGATACACTGTAAAACAAGTGCCTGTGTGTGCTTAAATGTGCAACAAATTATTATGCTTGCATATGTACACATCTTTCAAAGACGCATGTCTCTTCGCAGAACATGGAAAAGCAGCTTAATTATCTAAAAGAGAAATTATATGGAAATGTAAACCGTTCACTCCACAAATAGCACAAGAAATATCTGTGAATTGGGGTGCCTGGATGGCTCAGTCAGTTAGGTGTCTGGCTTCAGCTCACGTCATGAACTTGCATTGAGCCTTGCACTGGGTTGTGCTGACAGCTCAGACGTTGGAGCCTGCTTTGGAGTCTGTGTCCCCCTCTCTCTCTGCCTCTCCCTTGCTCACTTTCTGTCTCTCTCTCAAAATAAATAAACATTTAAAAAATTTAAAGAAGTCTGTGAATTACTGTAATATTAGAACCTAAATCTGAACAAATGAGACAACTGATTATATAGTATGTATTTTTATTGTTTAATCCCAGTATTTATTTTAGTCCTTTAAAAAATGTGTGATAGGGTACACCTGGCAGGCTCAGTCCGAAGAGCATGTGACTCTTCATCTCGGGATTGTGAGTTCGAACCCCACATTGGGTGCGGAGATCACTTAAAAAGAAAATCTTTAAAATAACGGGTGATGGGTATTAAGGAGGGCACTCATGATGAACACTGCGTGTTATATATTAAGTGATGAATCACTAAATTCTACTCCTGAAATTAATATTACATCATTGTGTAATATTACCTAATTGGAATTTAAATAAAAACTTGAAACAAAAAATACATAAAAGGAAAAAAGAAAAGAAAAAACCCTCATTTTCCCCAATATTGTTTTAAAGTAAAATTAATACAGATACTTATATTTTGCTTTTTTAAATTTTAATTCAACATCAGTTTATTTTAATTCAATTTATAGTTGTTAAGTTTTAGGTAAGTACCTCCTTTCTCTTAGTCCTCATGTTTCCATGTGGAGGTAAATTTATTCAAGCAACGCTCCTGGTCTCTTTCTACCCTTTGCCTCAATCTACCCCAAGAAAGGAGGACTGGCTTATAAGATCAGTGATTATATTAAAGGACCAGGCACAGGTACCTCAGTCCTTTCTGGATTATTCCTCCAAATCAAGCCACCTACAAACTATAAAGTCTACAGGACACAAAACTACAAAGCAGCTGTTAAAATGTGAGGCCTGGGCCTGAACCTGTCGTATGGGTCTGTGAATTTGGCTGATTCGAGGGTGAGTTAATAACAAGCTTACAGACCTAAAGTCACAGCATCTAAACTTGTTCATTGTATTTATGGTAATAATTAGATCTCTCTTCTTCTAGTTCTTGAATCTAGCTCACAGTTAGACACAAATTAGGGAGCAGAAAATAGGATGTATATTTTAATTTCCCCAAATCTCCAAATTGAGCATTTACTAAGTAAAAAAAAATAATGCTATCACAAGAAATGGCAAGGACAAATAAGATATGATCCCTGTTCTCCAGGAACACAGTACAGCAAAAGAAACAAACACCCTAAGTAAGGTATAATGTGTTTTAATAGAAATATATAATAGTATGTGGGCCCAGAAAAGAAAGTAAATAATTCTGACTGACAAAAGGGAAGGGGGGGTGGGTGGGAGTATAAATGAGTTTTATAAAAGCTGTGGTTATTTGACCTAAATTTTTGAAGAATGAGTAAAAATTTTAAGCAGACAACAAAAGAAAAATGGCATTTAAATTTAATGGATAGAAAACTTGAGACAAAAAGGAATAAATACCATTAATAAAGCTCATGAAAAAAATTCATGGGGCCAGAGTGACAAGGGAAGGGCTATCATATATTTCAATATAACTGAGGTAAGGGATCTGTTTGGGAGATTCTGAAAAGGGAACTGATAAGATTTACTGATTCACAATGTGAAGGAACAGGAAAAATACTTCCAGATAATGTGCCTGGTTATATGTCAAAGCCACCCTAATAAGAGGAAAATTTAGGAAGAGAAAGTATTTTGCTATAAGAAGATGTAAGGGGAGTGGCACCTGGCTGGCTCAGCTGATTAAGCATCCAACTCTTGTTTCAGCTCAAGTCATGATCTCACGGCTCATGGGTTCAGGCCCCGCGTTGGGCTCTGTGCTGACAATGCAGAGCCTGCTTGGGATTCTCTCTCTCTCTCTCTCTCTCTCTCTCCTCTCTCCCTCCCCCTCTCCCACTTGTACTGTCTCTGTTTCTCTCAAAATAAATAAATAAATAAATAAACTTAAAAAAAAAAAGAAAGGATGTAAGGGGAGATAATGAATTTAATTTAGACTTTTTTTAAATATTTTTTATTTATTTCTAGGAGAGAGAGAGAGAGAGAGAGAGAGAGAGAGAGAGAGAGAGACAGCGTGAGCAGGGGAGGGTCTGAGAGAGAGGGAGACACAGACTCTGAAAATAGGCTCCAGGCTCTGAGCTGGCAGTCAGCACAGAGCCCGATGCGGGGCTCGAACCCACGAACCGCGAGATCATGACCTAAGTGAAAGTCGGACGCTAAACCGACTAAGCTACCCAGGCGCCCCAATTTAGACATTTTGATGTACACAAATGGCAATTTTTAGAAATTTAGACCTAGCCTCAAGGGAAAGTTCTGGCCTGGTCAATTACAGTAGAGTGTTGTTTTTATATGTATTAATTAAAGGGAAATTTTTGATAGCAATATAATTTCAGGGACAGAATGAGTGGGGCAAAAGAAAACTGAAGATAGGAGTCAGGAGAACACCGATCTGTGTAGGGTGGGATAGGAAGAGAAGACTGCAAGAGGAGACTGTGTCATAGGTGAGGCCTAAGAAAGAAAATCTGTGGAAGGTACTGAATAAAAGAGAGGCTCAAGTGACTGGATGTTAATGTAACATGTTGCAAGATGCTTCTGGACAATTAGGGAGCCAGTGTAGTTTGTGGAGGAATGTCAGCATAGTGGTAGAGCCATTGTAAGGGGTAGAAATCAGACTGCAGTATTTACTAGGAAGTTAAAAAATGGAGGCAAGTAAGTATAGACTACCATTTCATGAGCCTTCAGTAAGGCTGTGAATGGTCAAGGAAGAAGAGAAAACATCCCAGAAAAATAACTTCTCCAGTAGCTCTAAAAATAAATGTGTCTGAACATTTAAGTAATAATTTGTTTTAAAATCTGGGAAAGATAAGGTTAACGGCAGGCCTATAACTTTTTCATTCCCAAACAGGGAACAAGGTGGGAATGAATAACCTCAAACAGACCCTGAATAAAGATGAAGGAAAAGTGAATCCGCCTTAACTAAACTTCCTTATAAATATTTAGTGGTATTTGCTAATGAAAAGATAAAAGAGTGCCCTGTATTAGGCATCTTTAGTAGGAAATAGTCTTTCTAGACGTTTTATTGTAATTTTAATTTCTTAAGCATGACTAGATTGAGCAACGGGGTAATCCATAATTACTTTTGTTATTTGTGTAATCAACAGAATATATAATGAAGACACTCAAAAACTGAAATGGCTTCCTTTGCAAACAGTGTTTCTACATGCATTAGTTAGCCTGGGCCAAACCATCCTAATTAAAGGAGAAAAAATGGATCCGGTGGTTTGGGACTCCTTCAAGAAAAGGTTACCAGTACCTGGTGCTCCTTTATCTTTGAATCATTAGTGAGCTATGGTGTTGGATATTGAGTCTGCTTTAACACTTTCATTCTTTGTATCGACACAATACTTCGTTTTAAAAGTTAGTGAAAATACTTCAGAAAAGGGCAATGAGTTGATATAACTACACACAAACATTCATCAAAATGGTTTAGGATCAGCAACTTGTTAAGTTCATGAGGCTGTGGAAATATATTACTATCTTAAGTATATGAAATAATGTTTTAAAATGTTTCTCTAACATTTTATCTACTATGTATAAATCAGGCATTAGCATAAGAAGCTCTCTGCTCAGTCAGAGAAATTAGTAACCTCGAAAGCCCTCTAAACCTCTCTATTCCTACTCTGCATATCCTGTCTAGGGACTTTGCTGCATTTTCCAAAGAGAACAAAGTCACCACTGTTGATACTATGATGTACTGCCTCAAAGCTGCTTATAGGCATGTGGACAAAAGGGCATCTGAAGTCCTTATCCTCCAAACCAGTAATAATCTACAACTTCTGTAATTTTCTTGATGAAACCTACCTCACTTTTTTTGCTTCTTGGCAATAAAATTGACTGCAATAAATTAAAGATCACTGATAATACCAATTCCTACTCCTCTGTCTCCTTTCATTTGTTTGATGAAAAATTTCTTTGTATTCAATATATAGTGAATATACGTTTCAATCATATTTTTCTTCTATCAAAGTAGTTACACTCACTTAGACTTCACTGTGACTAAAGTCTAATAATAACTTGGTCAGAATATTTGTCTACGGGCTGATCTATTTTAACAGTATTATCTGAGAGGTTAAATACACCAACATATGGATTTGTGAACCCTATGGCTTTAGTGCAAGAAGGGAACACGTGCTAGATAGGCTTCAGCATAAGAATAAACCTGTGGCTACTGTATTGGTATCCAATATAGTAGCCACAACCCTCCAATGTCTACTAAACACTATGAAAACAGGCATGCAAACGATCTACATTTTTTAGCTGATTATATGTCAAAATGACATGTCAAATATATACTGGGTAAAGTATTAAAATTAACTTCATCTTTTTAAAATGGTAACCAGAAAATTAAAAATTATAAATGGGGCTTGTTATATTTCTATTAGCTAGCACTTATATAATGTGATGGTATTGTTGTAGTCAGAATATTCTACTGACTTGAGCAACTCTGTCTTGTTTTAATACCAAACAGAAACATATAAGGAAATAAAAATAAGTAAAAAATATAAAAAGATTTTTCTTGCTATTCTTGTATTTACTTTTTCCTTGGTAGGCGTAAGGAGTAATATAGAACAAAAGAGGAAAAAGAGAACAATTTCAGCTGTGATTTTAGAAGAGTTGACAGCCATTTCAACTAAAATTTCTATTACAAATACAAAAAAATGCAACATATAAGTGAGATTCTACTGATTTCTATTACAAAATATACAAATACAAAAGAATTAAAAATAAAAAAGTAAAATTTTCAGTAAAATGTTATGACAGTTAAAAAAAAAGGTGTGTATACTTGTACTTATTATTCAAATCTAGAAATAATCAGCTCATAAATAAATAAACAGATTCAGTCTAGAGCGATTACTACAGAAAAGCTTTAAGCAGCCTCTAAAGAAGAGAAATGGGTTACACGTTAGCATCACTAAACATTTTTTTTCTTCTGGATTTGTAAAGAGGGAGTAAATAACTCTCCAGTGACTGATTTCTAATTGAAAAGAAGTAACAATTACATCCAAGACTATCAATGATAACCAAGTTTAATGAGATAGAAAGTTCCACTACAATGGAAAAATTAGCTGCTCAGAATTAGGAGGTAGTGTAATATGAAAACACTGAATACATCTGAATTATAATCAGAATTATTTATTAAACAATCAATTAAAAGTGTTAAGCAAAACTGTGTGTGTATATAATGTGCATTTGTTTTGTAAGGCATCACAAGATCTAAGAAAAACATACCATTTTGTCGTCAAAATATAGCTTACTGCAAAACAAGATCTATATCAAAGAGTAGGTTGACTAATCAGTGAATACAAATTCACATGGGAAGTCTTCTACCTAAACGGAATTCTTGCTTTAAGTTTGCGGAAGACTGCTGAGACCTACAAATACTATTTATCATGGGAACTAATAGGAAAGTGATCCTTCCCTTCAGATAACTCTCTGGACCTTGTCACATTATCAGCATACTGAAGGCTCCCTGAGTAGTGTGTAAATAAAACCACTGAACAGCAACAGAAGGGAAAAAGCAGCAGCCAGAAGCGGTTACAAATTACATCACACCATTTGCAACAACATTCATGGAAATATGTGTATGTGCGCCCTCGGGCTGACCCACATACACATATCTCTAGGTAGACATGTATAATAAGGGGAGGGAGAATGGAGACAGTTAGCAAAGTGGACATGAATGAATAAACCTGTGGCACTCACATGAAACAGAACAAAGTGATTGGGAAAAAGAAAACCCACTAGTACAAATGATAGGAAATTAAGAAAGTCTTTATTTTATACCTTTCTCGTTCTGGTGAATGCAAACTAGCATCTGGTCTCAAGCAGTTGGTACTAGCACTCCTAGCCCTGTCAAGGGAGGGCTGCAGTTCACTAGTGCCAGTGCATTGCATCCAGTGGTAGAAGAGAAAGACAGAGAGAACAAAGAAAGGAAGACCGTGTTAGAGAGTAAAGCATAAAATAATGTCCCCTTTACATAAAATGTAGAATCACCGTGATTCAGTTCATAAGGGTGTGAGAGAGCTGACAGGATGGCAGTGCAAAATTTTGTTTAGAAAATGAAACTAAACAAAGATTATGCTTGAATTGGGTTGCATAATTTCTTTTAAAAGGGTCTCAGACTGAAAAAAAAAAATGAGACTAAAATCACACCTTCTTATGAAAAAATTGGATACAAAAAGCACTGAAACAAAATGCCTAAAACTTCACTACCAAGAACAGATGCCACACCAAAACAAAATGAAGGACATCAGAGGAGAAAAAATTTACAACTCAACTATTTTGGGTCACAACACTAGACAGGGGAAGTGGAAGGCATGACTTCCAAATGTTCTTACCTAACCAATATTTCATCAGTAAATACTCTTGCGTTAAAGCATTCATGATGAAGGGGAAAATCCTGTCTAGTCACTGACTTGGTTGTGGTATGTGCAGGCAGAACTGAGCTTCACAAATTAAAATCATCCAAAAATAAAATAATATAAAATTAATTATATTAAAATCAACAAGCAAAACAACATAAATGACAAGACAACTAGAATTCTGATATTTGAGTAATTAGATTTCATTTAGAGAAATAATCTAGAATAAGTTTTATAATTAATTAAAGTTATTTTTAGGTATCATTCATTTAATGTTTCTCTGCATATAATTACTTTCAAGAACAAATGGTAGTGCTTTATTAAAATTTAAATTTGTTATTTTTCATAGGCAAGGGATTCAGGATTAGTTTATAACTGGGACTCACTGTCATGACTCTTACCTGTAAATATTCCAGTGAGAACCATTCTCTAATAAAGGCATCTTAGGCGGTAATGTTTTATAGTGCCTACCAAAATGTCTGGAACATGGCCACACAAACACACAGGGAACAGAAAAATATAGATGAAACAAATTTTATGAATACACAAAAACAGTAGGAGGCCTATAAAGCTAAAACCAAAGATGCATCTTTTTTTTTTTTCCAGAATAACCACAATAATTATTTGAAGGTAGAAGAATTATTAATATATGGAATCAGAGACATTTGTCTTCATAATTAAGATAAAGAATCAAAATTATAATTTAATTTCCTTAACTTGAAAAATATCTGCTAACAAACCTTTATGAGTTAATCAATATTTAAATGTACTCTTTAATCCTTGATTTAAGGATACCTGCTTCTATGGAAGGAAACAACTCATGGCTAAACATACTAACTGAATTATTTATGTAATTTGAGACTTAAAATGTGACTGAGATTGTTAACATCCTAGTAATCAGCAAAGTGCTGAGCGGCATGGCAGGGAGAAAGCTGGTCACGGCACCAGACTACAGAAAGGGAAGGCATGACCAACACATCAAGTAACTGCAGTGGAGGAAATCCTTCCCAGTTATCAGCTTCTGAATCCAAATCCAACCACAGGTAAAACTTATCACGGGAAATCAAATAGGATGGGCAACAGGTGTACACGAGAATATGGATTTTGATTTGGCAGAAAATGGCAGAACAAAGCTTAACTTCATCTGAATTCTTTAAGGTCTATGGGGGTCTGTACTACACCAAGAACAAACTAGCTCTAGTTAATTAATTTTTTTGATAACTTAATAATGTTTCTACAAATTTAACTGCTGATTATGAAAGTCCCTAGTCCATTTGGCCTACATTAAAATACGATAAACACCCCACTGGTTTACTCATATTTATAATAATAGCCAAGTCAAAGGAAATCTCTTTAAAGCTTCAGTTTAAAAATGCATTAGAGAATCATATTTGAACACCAAATGAAGACAAATTTTATTGAAACTAAGGATTCTGTCTGCTTCACAGACAATAGTCTTCTTTTCAACTCCTAACCTTGGCAAAATATCTTTAATAACAGGTTGCTATATAATTTTTTAAAGCAACTGGTTCAAAAGTAGTTATTCAGGAATACTCTAACAAGGATTAGCAAAGAATGTGAAACAGAATGGAAAATAGCATATTTATTTATAGTAGGAAGGTCCAAATTCCTGCTTTGGCTTTGCCACCTAATGATGGGAAGCTATTGAATTTTCTGTACAACATTACATTCTTGGGTTGTGTTTTTATGAAAAAATGGTTTAACGGTTAAATAAGTAAATAAACATTAATTATTATAAGTATTAAATTATAATAATTATAAGTTATAAATATAATAATTAGATATTATGTATTAATTATAAAAATAAATAGGCAGAAAATGAATTAAACAAGATCAGACAGATTTCTTTAGTATAGTATATTTAACATACTGTGCATCTTAAATCAGTAGGGAGGGACTATAATTTGCAAAGTTTCCAAAATCTGTTTGACTCACAAACTCTCTTACTGGCACAGCACTAACTCCTCAGAATCTAATTTTGGAACAACCAGTTTGATGGAAAATGTCAACAGACCTGGTTTTGAATCTTTGCTCTGTTACTTATAAAATTAAACTTTCTCAGATCTTTCCTCATCTGTAAAATTAGGGTAATAACATTCATATCATATAATTACTGCCAGGGAACTGAGATAAAGCATATTAATGATGACACTATGCTTGGTGGCCAAGGAATTTTATTTTCCTTGTTTGCTAGAAAATAGCAAATTCTCAAAATTCCAAAGTAAATATGATATGATATATTTTGAAGATAAGAACAAGTAATAATAAGCCTCGGCAGTTGAGAATTATAAAGGATTTGAGATCATTTTTATAACATTTCTCATTTTATATTTTTCCCTAGTTCACAATCATAACTAAAATTTCCTCATTTTTTCCCGTGGTGCTACAAACACGGAAGTAGTTATCACTAGGCTAATATATATATAAGAAGTTGAAACAATTCTTATTAGCATGACCATGTTTGCAATACTGAGCAGAACCGCAAGTTCCATGTAGACAAAATAAATCCTATATTTGACCATGTATATTATAAGTGCTCCAGTTCCAGCTCTTCCCATCGCGTTCCTACTTTTATTGGCCAAAGTATTTGAAAGAATCCGTGTGTTGGTTTATTTCACTGACTTTCTACTTCCTTACTTTCTATTAACTCCAAATTGATAATAAGTTTTTACAGACTGCATTTTATGAGTAATCTGTAAGAGATTTATGAATTAACTTATTTATTCTGGATATGAAATCCAAGATGTAATGAGATGAAAATAAAGTACCAGGTTCTTAGCTCCAGTTTACAGGAGAATATTCCATTCCCTTTTCTTCTCATCTTTAAAGAAGCATCATATTGTTTGTTACATGCTTTTAGGAGGAAGTCTGTATTGCAACCCTCTGGACTAGTCGGGGGATGGAGGGAGGGAAGGTTAAGACGTTAGAGGTCAAATATTCTCATTCTTTATCAAGACG
>JAESUZ010005250.1:0-25983 GCA_017311185.1 Proteles cristata cristata | reverse complement strand
ATTTTTTTAATGGTTTTTATTTATCTCTAGGAGAGAGAGAGAGACAGGGTGAGCACGGGAGGGTCAGAGAGAGAGGGAGTCACAGACTGAAACAGGCTCCAGGCTCTGAGCTGGCAGTCAGCACAGAGCCCGACGCGGGGCCCGAACCCACCAACCGCAAGATCATGACCTAAGCGAAAGTCGGACGCTTAACCGACTAAGCCACCCAGGTGCCCCAAAAACTACTATATGATTTTTAAGTAGCGCTTTTGGAACTACTGACTTAGATAAATACCAACTTTGATTGTGATGGCATTCAGATCTACAATGCATTGGCTACCATTAGTAGCAGCCTAATGGATCAAACAAACCAGTTAGCCCCTAGGAGCACAAGGAGACTACAACCCAGCTCATCTCTTCTACTTTATTAGTGCTTCTTATTTAACATGCCTCTAATCTCATAACTGACCAAACAACCAAACTGTACATCAATTTTCATTATATATTTCACCCTCTCAGCTCTCTAAGTGAAATCTATCATGTCTGATGAACTAGAAAACTTAAATTGATATTAATTATGGTAGTCAGAATAACGCCCACCTGCCCATTCCCCACCCCAGTTCCCCCTCCCCCAACACACATACACAGAACTCTACATCCTAAACTCTGGAACCTAGGAGTATGTTTTCTTACATGACAGAGGGTAACTAAGGTTGGAGCTGGAATTAGATGACTTTAAAATAGAAAGATGATTCTAGATTACCCAGGTTGGCTCAATATAATCACAGGGGTCCTGGGAGAAGGCAAGAAAAGAAAGAAAGATGAGTGAGAGTCACAGTGATGTGATAGAAGAAAGGCCCAACATGCCATTGCTGGCTTTGAAGGGACCACAAGTCAAGAAATGCAGGCAGGGGTGCAGTCGGTTAAGCAACAGACTTTATCTCAGGTCATGATCTCACGGTTGATGAGTTTGAGCCCTGCATTGGATCGTGTGCGGACAGCTCAGAGCCTGGGGCCTGTTTCAGATTCTCTCTCTCTCTCTCTCTCTCTCTCTCTCTCTCGCTCGCTCTCTCTCTCTCTCTCTGCCCCTCCCTGACTCTCACTGTCTTTCTCTCAAAAATAAGTAAATATTTTAAAAAAAAAGAAAAAGAAAAAGAAATGTGGGCAGCCTCTAGAAGATGGAAAAGGCAAGTGAACAGATGTTCTCATAGAGCCCCCAGAAGAAACACACCACTGATAACACCTTCACTGGAAACCCATGGCAGACTTCTTGTCTCTAGAACTAGAGGATAGGGGCGCCTGGGTGGCTTAGTCGGTTAAGCGTCCGACTTTCGCTTAGGTCATGATCTCGCGGTTCATGGGTTCGAGCCTCGCGTCGGGCTCTGTGCTGACTGCCAGCTCGGAGCCTGGAGCCTGTTTCAGTCTGTGACTCCCTCTCTCTCTGACCCTCCCCTGCTCACGCTGTCTCTCTCTCTCTCTCTCTCTCTCCTAGGAATAAATAAAACATTTAAAAAAAAATTAAAAAAATAAAAAAAGAACTAGAGGACAATGTTTGTGTAACAAACTAGTTACAACAACTAGTATTGTTATGCAAACAACACTAAACCTGTGGCAATTTGATAGAGCAGCAATATCAAATTAGTACAATAATAAAGCCATAAATAATTTCATTGTAATCATTTTTAAATGTGTAATATAGATTTCTCAATGTATAATTCAAATTTTTTAAGCCTACAGTATAAAGTGGGCTTCCCACCCACCCAAAACTGTTTCTGAATTTTGATGTGATTATTTTCTTGCAGCAAAACTGAATTAAAGCTATTACATTTAAAAATATTTTGAATACTCTCTAGACATGACATTGTCTAAATAGCTTTATCATATAAGGAAATGTTATCAGAAGCATTAAACTTTCTAAATAATTAAATCATTAAACCTTCTAAATAATTATTGTAAGATTGTCTGTCATTTTAAAAATAACCCTAATAGCACCCTCCTACACTGTTGGTGGGAATGTAAACTGGTACAGCCCCTCTGGAAAACAGTGTGCAGGTTCCTCAAAAAATTAACAATAGAACTCCCCTATGACCTATCAGTAGCACTGCTAGGAATTTACCCAAGGGATACAGGAGTGCTGATGCATAGGGGCACATGTACCCCAATGTTCATAGCACCACTCTTGACAATAGCCAAAACATGGAAAGAGCCTAAGTGTCTATCAACGGACAAATGGATCAAGAAGGTGTGGTTCATCTATACAATGGAATACTACATCTCAATGAGAAAGAAAGAATCTGGCCATGTGTAGCAACATGGATGGACCTTGAGGGTGTTATGCTGAGCGAAATAAGGCAGGCAGAGAAGGACAGATACCATGTTTGCACGTAGAGGTGGATTAGGAGTAACTTAATGGTGGACCACGGGGGAGGAGAAGGGGAAAAATAGTTGGGGAGAGGGAGGGAGGCAACCCATGAGAGACTCTTGAATACTGAGAACAAACTGAGGGCTGATGGGGGTGGGGGAGAGGGGAAGAGGGTGATGGGCATGGAGGAGAGCACTTGTTGGGACAAGCATTTGGTGTTATTGGAAACCAACTTGACAAAGAACTATATAAGAAAAAATTAATAAAGAAATAAATAAATAAAATAGCCCTAATAGTCTCTTCTCTAATTTTGTCTCCTATTCTTTTTCATGGAACTGTTTTAATCCTAAACAAGATATTTGAGTTTCTTATATACCAGATTCATTTCTACACAACTAAACTTTTTAAATTAAGTCCATAATATTTGGATATTTGTGAGTATAGTTTTAAAATCTTGTTAGGCAAGGTCTCTGACAGAACTATTATTTGAGTGTTGAATTTTTAAGGACCTTTATGATTATTTTTCTATTTTCTCTTCAAGTCAGAAATACTTACATTTTCTATGTGCAGGATTTTAGACAAGTTAGATAATCTTTTCACCTGAGTGTGTCAGACAACATTATTTAAAGTTCTTTGCTACTACGACTTTAAAACATGCATAGACATTTAATAAGAATGGTGAGTACTAGGAAAATATTACAAACATTTCCTATCCATGGATAAGCTTAAATGTTTAATCAAGCTTGAAATTACAACTATCAAAAGATAATTATGAAATTAATGATTACCAGAGGGAAGGTGGGTGGGGAGATCGGTGATGGGAATTAAAGAGCACGTCTATCATGACAACCACTGACTGAGTCATGTATGGAATTGCTGAATCACTACATCATACACCTGAAGCTAATATAACACTGTTTGTTAGGGGCACCTGGGTGGCTCAGTTGGTTGAGCAACCGACTTCAGCTCAGGTCATGATCTCCCAGTCTATGGGTTCAAGCCCCACATCAGGCTTTGTGCTGACAGCTCAGAGCCTGCAGCCTGCTTCAAATTCTTTGTCTCCCTCTTTCTCTGACCCTCCCCCACTTGCACTCTCTCTGTCTCTCTCAAAAAATAAATAAACACTAAAAAATGTTTAAATAAATAAATAAAAACACTTTACTGGAATTAAAAAGATAAAAACAAGATGAAAATTAATTACCAATTTTAATCAGGTAGTCATTGGGAAATGCCCAGCTTCACTTACACATATACCATAGTGACTCCTCAAAATGACACCCCCAACATCTTCCTAGTCTCTCAAATGTTACCCTGAATTTTTTAGGTGTCTAATGTTACTGATTAATTAAAATGTGAAGAGCCTTAGAAATATCATTTAAAAAGCTGAGGATCCAAGGCTGAGAGGAGCAGTGGGGGACGGGGGGGAGAGTGAAATCCGTAGAGATTTCTATCAGAGCAAATTCCAGAAGCAATTCATTCACAACTTTTATCTCCCCATTCCAATCCCTCAGCTTTTTAAAAGTCTCCAGCCCTACCAGAATCTCAGCAAAGAGGAAAGGCACTATCATCTGTGGATACAGCTGAAAAAATCCACACTCTCCATAACCAGAGACCAAATCTTCATCTTATCAGTTTTCATAAGCCCTATGCCACCCTTCTGATTTATCTTACCAACTGTTGACTTTAGCTGAAGACATACCAGCACTGACCATCAATTTAACCTCTTTGAAGGGTGCCTGCGTGGTTCAGTCAGTTAAGCAACCCTCTTCAACTCAGGTCATGCTCTAGCAGTTCGTGGATTCAAACCCTGCATCAGGCTCTGCATCCAGCTCAGAGCCTGAAGCTATTTCAGACTCTGTCTCTGTCTCTCTCTCTCTCTTTCTTTCTCTCTCTCTCTGCCCATCCCTTGCTCATGCTCTGTCTCTCTCTCTCAAAAATAAATACATGTTAAAAAATTTTTTAAAGAAAAGAAAAAGTATTTAACCTCTTGAAAAGCTTCTAAACAAAAATGTAGAATAGAGTCCCCTTTAAAACATTGATCATAGGGGTTCTTGGGTGGCTCAGTCGGTTATGCATCAGGCTTTACTCTCAAGACTCTCTCACCAACTTCTTTATATTCACAGCTTGTGAGTTCAAGCCCTGTGTCAGGCTCTGTGCTGATAGCTCCGAGCCTGGAGCCTGCTTCGAATTCTGTGCCTCCCTCTCTCTCCGTCTCTCCCCTGCTTGTGCTCTCTCTCTTTCTCTCTTTCTGTCTCAAAATAAACATTAAAAAAATGGGGCGCCTGGGTGGCTTAGTCGGTTAAGTGTCCGACTTTCGCTTGGGTCATGATTTCGCGGTTCGTGGGTTCGAGCCCCGCGTCAGGCTCTTTGCTGACTGCCAGCTCAGAGCCTGGAGCCTGTTTCAGTCTGTGACTCCCTCTCTCCTGACCCTCCCCTGCTCACGCTGTCTCTCTCTCTCTCCTAGAAATAAATAAAACATTAAAAAAAAATTTTTTTAAATAAACATTAAAAAAATTTTAAACATATTGGTCATATATTTGAATTTCTGATTCTCCTTTTAAATTTGTTCCATGTATTACAAGTTCATGTGGTCTTAGAGTGGTACATGATTTCTTTTCCTAAAAAAGTAAAATATTGTCCTTTGGCAGACTTTTATTGTGTAAACTTGCCATTATGCTATTTTGCATTTCATTACACAGTTTGATCTGCCAATAGCTTATTAAAGCAATCATTGACTCACTCCATCTTCAAGCATCATAACAAATAATAAAACAAGGAGTCTGATGGTGTCACTTACATGGAATTCATCATGATAGAAATGGGTATCACATTCTTACACTCCTCTATTCACATGTATGCATTCATTCCTCCAAGTTTTCATGCCTGAAATAAATTTACTGGAATCCCAGCCTCTACTATATGTTAAGCCTACATACAACTCAAGACCAGCCAAGCCAAGGACACAGTGTTCCATCTTTACAATCAAATACAGATTTCCCATTAAAAGGAAAATTCTCTATTTCAAAAGATTTAATAGTATAGTCCTTTAAAAATAATTCCAGATGGCTAAATTTTATGATTGAAAATACCCCACTACAAGAAATGTTTGTGCTTCTATTGTAATTTGTACTATTTTTCAGACATGAGAGGTCTTACCTTTAATGTTTTCCTTTAAGAGATAGGTTGGGTTTAGAAGTTCTACCACATTTTCTTATATTTTTTATTTCAGCTATTTTTGTACCTTTTCAAAATGACTTCATTCTTATTGACACATTTTCAGGGATTGGTTGTGCAAGACATGTTGATATTTTCCTACACTGTTTTGCTACTTTTTGTATCAACTTGGCCATCTTTTCTCACTCACTTGCAACCCCACCCTCTTTTCTTTGAAGTCTCTGTCTACTTAAATTAAAAATAAACTTCATTGAGCTGAATGGCTTGTTACATCAAAAGGAAAAAAATTCAAACAGAACAATGATTAAGTACATAACCTTTAACTGAAAGAAATATTTCCAAAATAAACAACACTGAACAAATATTTCCCAATGGCCTATAGAGAGCTCATGTATAACAATAGCAATGCTTTTATTGCCCCCACACCATATTTCACAGTAAATTTCTCCAAACAGTGTTTAAATGTTATTAATGTACAGGTTTCTATGATAGTCAAGTAATTTGAAATTCAAGTAAATTTAAATCCTTAGCCCCTACTTTCTTGGACTGAAGTCACATGACTATAAGTCAAGTTAGTTGCCACTAGATGGCCCTGGTTTAAAATGCTCTCTGAAGTTGCCCTCTTAGCACACTGTTTTGCTTAGCACAGCGGGCATAAAATGATCTCTGAAACAATATATGCCCTTAATTAGATCTACATTGTATGCATAGGCATTGATGGCTAAAATTCTGGGGGAAGGGGGCGGGGCACAAACTATGAAAGGCAATAAATTTTTATATTTCATTCAAGACATAATTTTGGAATTATCATTCTGAAGTAGCTAAGTGTAACATATATAGAGAAATGACACCAAAAAAAAAAAAATAAGAAAAAAAGTCTACATACACCTTAACATGCTTTCTTTCACCTAAATGTACAAATTCTTCACCTCAGGTAAGTTAAGCACTCTATTATCCATCTCATTTTAAAATTAATTTTAAAATTTGGTTGGCACCCTCCCTTCAATGGCTTGGCTGACCCTGGTACGTGTCTCCATGAAGCCCCCTAAGCTTTTTAGGATGTCTTCCATCACATAACTGTGTGTCTTCCAAAGGCCTATGGAGACTGATTCACCAGGATTCATTCTCCCTTTTTTCTACCATAATATAACTCTTAAATTCTTCTACTTAGGCTAGGAAAACAAGATTGTCAGCCAGTCTAGTTGCTTATAAAAGCAACTGCCAGTTAAATGAACTATAGATGCTTTCGACCACTTTTAATCAGTTATGTTTAACATAATAAATGTCTTTGAAAACAAATAAGGAAACTTTAGTTCCTTCATACCATGAACGATGATTTTTTTTCTCAGTTTTAATATAATCACTGTGTGCTAAATCCTCACTACAACACGCATCTTTCACAATCATATGATCAATGAGAGCCATCTTGCCTCTGTGTGACATGCAGTAGTCACCTTAACAAATTTGTTAGATGAGTAAACAAAAAGATGATGAAAGATCCTTTTTGTTGTGCCCTTTCCTAATTTACTTGTGCAACTGCAAAGAGTGATATACAAATACTCCTTAATTTATTTTGGGTTGACGTCTTGATAAGCCCATCACAGTTGAAAATATCATTAAATCAAAAATGCATTTAATACATCTAACCTACCAAACATCTCATAGCTTAGCCCAGCCTACCTTAAACTTGCTCAGAACACTTACATTAGCCTACAGTTGGGTAAAATCATCTAACACAAAGCCTATTTTATAATATCTCATGTAATTACCTGAATACTGTACTGAAAGTGCAAAACAGAATAGCTGTATGGTGACAGAAAGGTTCTAAGTGTCTCAGTTGTTTATCCTCATGATCACATGGCTTGCTGGGAACTACAGTTCACTATAGCTGCCCAGCATCGGGACAGAGTATCATACCACATATCAACAGCCTGGAGAAATATCAAATTCAAAATTTAAAGTACAGTTTCTACTGAATTGGTATCACTTTTGTGCCATCATAAAGTTGAAAACTCTTAAGTCACAGCATCCTGTCTGTAGTAAGAACTATAAATCTCTTGCTCTAGCATTATCTTCTAGAATTTGTAAAATAATAATAATAATCTAAAACTGTGTCCTAGATATTTGCATTTTATGAGGAGTGGCTCTGGAATGTCGACATGTTCAAACCATACTCTAATGAATTACTACATTTAAGACTCTGGGCGTCTTGAAAATATCATTATTAGGGCCACAGTGTATACAACAGCCTCTCCACAAAACCCCTACAATTATAAAGCCCACAAATATAGGTCTCTTGGTCTCACTTTATATAGGACAAAATGAGAGATCCATCACATGGGAGCCAATCACTACTACTGCCCTTTTTCAGGGTACCCGGTTTCTCCCAGATTCTGGGATGGTATGTTTACCCTGAATTACATCACCACATGGTTTGCAGTGAAATATGGAGCTTAAGTAGCCTCCTTCTTTCCCTCACTGCCAGCTGACTGTGCAAAAGGTGTATGGATGGGGAAAGCAGGACATGAGCACAAGTCTGTCACAGAACGAAACAGCGCTAACACCTCAGGCAAGAAAGGACTACACACTTGTTTAACTGGCTTTTGTGTAACCATCGGGTGAGGGTTGGTGTTTTGGGCATTAATTCAAAATGACAATTTGGTCCAACTTAAAACAGAAAATTTCCAATTATGCTTATAACAAGAAAAAAAGTCTTTTCATAGTTTTGTAATAAGTGAATGAAATGTTTTTATCTCATCAGAGTTTCTATGAATAGAACACTTAAAAATAAAAATTACTAAATTTTCTTCTACTATCCTACTAGTAGTAAAGCACAGGTACCCATGGGTGGATTTTTTTTTAATGTAAAAGATCAGAATAGAAAGAAAGATAAAGAGTTTCCCAGGCAAACAAATGTTAAAGGAGTTCATTATCCTAAAAGGAATTTTACAGGGGACTATTTGAGTGGAACAGAAGAACCATAAGTATGAGTAAGAAAAGTAGGAACCCTAAAAAGCAGTAAAAATTTTTATATATCTGTAAAAATCAGTCAAAGTATTCACAAAACAAAAGGATATAAAGTATGACACCATATACCTAAAACATGGGGAGGAAGGGAATAAAGAATGGGTTCAAACATAAGCAACTATCAAATTATATAGATTACTATATGCATAAAATGTTATACACAAACCTAATGGTAACCACAAATTAAAACCAGTAATTGATATGCAAAAAAAAAGAGAAAGGAATTCAAATATATCACTAAAGAAAGCCAATTTATGGAAAGAACAAGAAAAGAAAGGAACAGAAAGATCTACAGAACAACCGCAAAACAGCAATAATACATACCTGTCAATAATTACTTTGAAAGTAAATGGACTAAATGCTCTAATCAAAAGACACAGGATGACACAATGGATTAAAAAAAAAACAAGACCCATCTATATACTGCCTATAAGAGACTCATTTTAGAACTAAAGACACATGCAAAATGAAATTGAGGGAATGGAGAAACATATATTATGCAAATGGAAGTGGAAAGAATGCTGCAGGAGCAATACTTAGAGAAAATCTAGATTTAAAAAAAAGACTGTAACAAGAGACAAAGAAGGACACTATATAATTATAAGGGGATAATCCAACAAGAAGATATAACATTTGTAAATATTTATACACCCAGCATGAAAGCATGAAAATACCTAAAAGAGTTAATAACAAGCATAAAGGAAATAAACGATATTAATAAATAATAGTAGGAGACTTTAATATCCCATTTACATCAATGGGCAGATCATCTAAACAGAAAATTAACAAGGAAGCAATGGCTTTTTTTTAAATTTTGTAATGTTTATTATTTATTTTTGAGAGAGAGGGGACACAGAATCAGAAGCAAGCTCCAGGCTCTGAGCTGTCAGCACGGAGCTCGACACAGGGCTCAAACCCACCAACCATGAGACGATGACCTGAGCCAAAGTTGATGCTTAACCGACTGAGCCACCTAGATGCCCCAGAAGCAATAGCTCTGAATAACATACTGGACCAGATGGATTTAATAGATATATTCAAAACATTCCATCCTAATACAGCAAAATATACATTCTTTTCAAGTGCATATGGAACATTCTCCAAAATAAATCACATATTAGGCCACAAAACAAGTCTCAACAAATTCAAAAAGGTAAAAGTTATACCATGCACCTTTTCTAACCACAATGCTATGAAAGCAGAAATCAATCACAAGAAAAACTCTGGAAAGAACACAAATACATGAAGGTTAAATAACATGCTATTAAATAATGAATGGGTCAACCAAGAAATCAAAGAAGAAAATTTAAAAATACACAGGAACAAATTACAATGAAAATACAATAGTGCAAAATTTGGGGATGCAGTAAAATTGGTTTCTAATAGAGAAATTTATAGCAATACAGGTCTACCTCAAGAAGCAAAAAAATCTCAAATAAACAACCTAACCTTACACCTAAAGGAGCTAGAAAGAGAACAAACAAAACCCCAACCCACCAGAAGGGAGGAAATAATAAAGATTAGAGCTGAAATAAATTACATAGAAACAATAAAACAATAGAACAGACCAATGAAATCAGGAACTGGTTCTTTGAAAAGATCAACAAAACTGATAAATCTCTAGCCAGACTCTTCCAAAAAGTAAGAAAGAGGACACAAATAAACAAAATCATAAATGAAAGAGAAGAAATAACAACCAACATCATAGAAATACAAAAGATTATAAGAGAATATTATGAAAAATTATATACCAACAAACTAGAAGAAATGGATAAATTCCTAGAAACATAAAACCTACCAAAACTGAAGCAGCAGGAAATAACAAATTTGAACATACTGATTACCAGCAATGAAAGTGAATCAGTAATCAAAGAACTCCCAACAAACAAAAGTCCAGGATCAGATCAGGCTTCACAAATGAATTTTACCAAACATTTAAATTACAGTTAATACCTATTTTTCCTCAAACTTTCGCAAAAAATAGAAGAGAAAGGAAGCTTCCAAATTCATTCTACCCTTTTTCCAAAACCTAATAAAGACATCAAAAAAAGAGAGAACTACAGGCCAATATCTCTGATGAACATACATGCAAAAACCCTTAACAAAATACTAGCAAAATGAATCCTACAATACATTTAAAAAATTATTCACCACTATCAAGTGGGATTTATTCCTGGGATGTAAGTGTGTTCAATATTCACAAATCAATCATCGTGATACAGCATATCAACAAGAGACATGGTAAGAACCATAAGATCATTTCAACAAATGCAGAAAAAGTATTCAACAAACTACAACATCCACTCATGATTTTAAAAAAACTCTCAACAAAGTAGGTTTAAAGGAAACATACCTCAACATGATAAAGGACTTCTATCAAAAACCCAGAGCTAACAGCATACTCAATGGGGAAAAACTGTGAGCTTTTCCCCTACGATCAGGAACAAGAATATCCACTCTCAATGCTTTTATTCAACATAGTACTGGAAGTCCTAGCCACAGCAATCAGATAAGATAAAAGAATAAAAGGCATTCAAACTGGTAAGGAAGAAGTAAAATTTCCACTATTTCCAGATGACATGATACTATATACAGAAAAATCCTAAACTGGGGTGCCTATGTGGCTCAGTCAGTTAAGCATCCAACTTCGGCTCAGGTCATGATCTGATGGCTTGTGGGTTTGAGCCCCATGTCAGGCTCTGTGCTGACAGCTCAAAGCCTAGAACCTGCTTTGGATTCTGTGTCTCCTTCTCTCTGTCCCTCCCCCATTTGTACTCTGTCTCCCTCTCTCAAAAATAAATATTAAAAAAAAAAGAAAGAAAACCCTAAAGACTCCACCTAAAAACTAATGAAACTGATATACGAACTTAGTAAGGTCACAAGATATGAAATCAATGTACAGAAACCCACTGCATTTCTATACAATAATGATAAAGCAACAAAAAGAGAAATTGTAAATAATACCATTTACAATTGCACCAAAAATAATACCTAGGAATGAACTTAACCAAAGAGGTCAAAGACCTGTATGCTGAAAACTATGCTACATTGATGTATGTAGCATACATACATACATGTATGCTACATTGATGAAAGAAATTGAAAATGACCAAGAAATGGAAAGACATTCCATGCTCATGGATTGGAAGATCAAATATTGGTAAAATGCCTATACTATCCAAAGCAGTCTACAGATTTAATGCAAACACCAATCGCATTTTTCAGAGAACTAGAACAAACAATCCTAAAATTTGTGTAGAATCATAAAAGGCCATGACTAGCCAAAGCAATCTTGAAAAAGAAAAACAAAACTGGACTTATCACAGCTTCAGACTTCAAGTTGTATTACAAAGCTGTAGTAAATGAAACAGTGTAGTACCGGCCAAAAACACTCATAAATCAAAAGAACAGAATAGGAAGTCCAGAAACAAACCCATGATTATATAGTCAATTAATCTTCAACAAAGGAGGTAAGGATACACAATGGGAAAAAGACAGTCTCTTCAACAAATGGTGTTGGCAAAACTGAACTGCTACAGGCAAAAGAATAAAACTGGACTACATTCTATACACAAAAATAAACTCATTATGGATTGAAAACCTAAATGTGAGACCTAAAACTAATTTCTCTGACACTGGTCATAACATCTTTCCAGATATGTCTCCTGAAGCAAGGGAAACAAAAGGAAAAATAAACTATTGGGAATACATCAAAATAAAAAGCTTCTGCACAGCAAAGGAAGCAACCAACAAAACTAAAAGACAACCTATGAAATGGGAGAAGATATCTGCAAATAACATATCTGATTAAAGATTAGTATCCAAAATATATAAAGAACTTAAACAACTCAACACCAAAAAACAAATAATCCAATTGAAAAGTAGGCAGAAGACATGAACAGACATTTCTCCAAAAATGGCACACAGATGGCCAAAAGTCATAAGAAAAGATGCTCAATAACACCCATCATCAGGGAAATGCAGATCAAGACTGCAATGAAATGTCACCTCACATATGTCAGAATGGCTAAAATCAAGAACACAAGGAACATCAAGTGTTGGCAACATACTCTTTTGCACTGTTGGTGGGAATGCAAATTGGTGTAGCCACTGTGGAAGACATTATGGAGGTTTCTCAAAAAATTACTAGAACTACCCTATGATCCAATAATCACACTACTGGGTATTTACCCAACATAACAAAACACTAATTCGAAGAGATATATGTGCTCCTATGTTTACTGCAACATTATTTACAATAACCAAATTATGGAAGCAGCCTAAATACCCATCAATAGATGAATGGATAAATAAAATGTAGTATCTATATACAATGTTCATTTCTTTTGAAAGCTGACTAATATCCCATTGTAGGTATGTACCGCATTTTGTTTATCCATTCACCTACCAATGAACATTTGGATTGTTTCCATGTTTTGGCTATCGTGAACAATGCTGTTATGAACACTGGTGTACAAGTACCTGTTTGAGTCCCTACATTCACATTTTGGGAGTAGATACCAAGAAGTTGAGTTGCTGGATTATATGGTAACTTTCTGAGGAACCAGCAAATTGTTTTTCACAATGGCTGCACCATTTTATATTCCCACCTATAGCAAAAAACAAGGGTTCCAAATTCTCTTCATCCTTGCCTCTGTGTGTGTGTGTGTGTGTGTGTGTGTGTGTGTGTGTGTGTGTGCGCACGCGTGTCCATCCTAATGGGTGTGAAGTAGTATTTTATTGCAGTTTTGATCTGAAGTTCCCTAATGGCTGGTGATGCTGAACATCTTTTCATGTGCTTATTGGCCATTTGTATATCTCTTTGGGAGAAATATCCATTCAAGTCACTTGCTCCTTTTGAATTGGGATTATGTTTTCCTGTTTTCGAGTTGTAGTAGTTCTTATATATTCCAAACATTCTTTTATCATATATATGCTATGAAATATTTTCTCCCATTCCCAGCAAATGCTTTTTAATTTTTTTTTATGTTTTTATTATTGAGACACAGTATTTTTATTATAGAGAAACAGAGTATGAGTGGGGGAGGGACAGAGAGAGGGAGACACAGAATCTGAAACAGGCTCCAGGCTCTGAGCTGTCAGCACATAGCCTGATGCAGGGCTCGAACCCACGAACCACGAGATCATGACCCAAACCAAAGTCGGACACTCAATCAACTGAGCCACCCAGGAGCCCTACACCTTTTAGATCTTGATACAAATGCAAAGAAAATTTCCATATTTCAAAATCCATTTAACCCCACAATTGAGGAGCTACCACCTTGTTCTTCAACTGGAAGTAATTCATATGCAATTTAATGATATGCTAAAGGACAAATATCAAGACAAGAATCTAACAGACTTCTTATGATGCCTAGTAAATGAGGAATATGCTCAAAGATATTATGCTCAGGGGGTAGGGTACACTAACTTGGAATCCCAATTAAAAGCAGTGTTATCCCACACAAAAAATTTCTTTTTGTAATTAATATAAATGTATTATAAAAATTGTACTCAATTATGAGTATTCTATTTTGAATTTCATCAATAAAAGTTTGCAGAAATTTGTTTTTCTATTTTTGCACAAGTACCTATGTAATATACTCGATTTTTACTCTTGGCCTGCAAAGCCAAAAATATTTGTTCTATGGACTTTTACAGAAGAAATTTGTTAACTCCTATCATAATAGATTTATAGATTATAGGAATTAGTCCTTACATAATTGTAGAAAGGATTGAGAAGGTTAAAGTCCATGAGAGAAGTTGGATGATCAGAGAAGAATTATTAGTTAATCTGAGAAATCAAACATGTTCAGATCCTAAAATCACATTGCAAAATGAAGGCAAATGTATGTTTGGAGGAGGGAACAGCGCTTCTATGTAGATTCCACCTCCGTGGTCCCACACCAGGTATCTAGTAGTGTATCTGAGCCATTATTAGTCAACAGTGTCAGTACTTGGAAAGAGGAGCTAGTTATGGGGTGGAAGAGAGCAAAACAATTTGGATCCCATGGGTACCTCTAAGTCTATTACTACATCTAACCACTGTAACCTTCAGAAAGTAAGCTGCTGCCTCTCTTCTGACTTCCAAGTCATGCAGATTCCTCTTTTAGCCAATTCTAACTCAGGACCATATAGTTCAAAGATTCTGGGGAAAATTTTCCAGCTTAATCAAAATGACATCTTTAAAGCATTACGTTGAATGCATCAATAGATGAAGAATGATCTCAGTTTTCAGTTAGATTATTTGGGCTGAGTTAATCCCAGATCTCCTTTTGAGTCAACTTTTTTAATTTTGTCATTTTTATGAAATACATATTTTCCTTTAAAATCAACTTTTTTAAGACTTCTGCAGTAAAATGAACTAATTTCACATATAGATATATATTTATTTATTTAGATGAGTTCGACCTATGTATAGATCCATGTAACTACGACTCCACTCAAAATATATAATGTTATTATTCCAACTTTTTTTTAATCAAGCTCTTTGTAGCCAATCAATACTCCACTAGACCTAGACAACTCCTGATCTGCTTTATAGCACTACAGATTAGATATGCTTCTTTTATAATTTCATTAAAATAGAATCATACAGTATGTACTCTTTTCTCTCTTCTTTTACTAAGCATTTTGTTTTTCAGATAATCCATTATGTTTGTCGGTAGTTGGTTTTATGACTGAATAACATTCTGTTGTTTGAAAAGACCACCTCTTATCTATCCATTCACATGCTGTTGAACACTTAGATTGTTAACAGATTAGTGTAATTATGAATAAAGTTGCTATAATACTTGTCCTCAAGTCTCTTGGTAGACACACACTTTAATTTCTCTTGGGAAATATCTAGGAGTAGAATGTTTCTTTTATACGGTAAGAGTTTAACCTTATAAGAAACTGCCAAAATGTTCTTCAAGTGAATGTACCATTCTAAATTTCATCATCAATGTATGAGAGGTCTAGTGCTCCACTTCCTTTCCAACACTTGTTGTTATAACTTTTTCATTTTAACCTTCTAATGAGTGTGTAATGTTAGCTCATTGAAATTTTAATGTACATTTTCCCAATGATCACTGATAATGAGGCACCTTTTCATATGGGTATTGGCTATCTGTATATCTTTTCTAATAAAGACATTAACCATAAGAGACTCTTAACTATAGAGAACAAACTAAGGGTTACTGGAGGGGAGGTGGGTGGAAGGATGGGCTAAATGGGTGATGAGCATTAAGGAGGGCATTTGTTGTGATGAGCACTGGGTGTTACACGTAAGTGATGAATCACTAAATTCTCCTCCTAAAACCAATAAAGAAAAAAGAGTTTAAGTCTTTTGTCAAATTAAAAATATAATACTGTCTTTTTATTATTGAGCTTTAAGAGCTCTTTTTGTTTTCTAGGTATGTGTTGTCAGAAATACTAGAGACACACATGAGTGGCCCAGTTGATTAACCATCCAACTTTGACTCAGGTCATGATCTCATGGTTTGAGTTTGAGCCCCACATCGGGATCTGTTATTGACAGTGTGGAGAGACTGCTTGGAATTTTCTCTCTCTCTCTCTCTCTCTCTCTCTCTCTCTCTTCTCTCTTCTCTCTCTCCCTCCGTCCCCAACTTGTGCTTTTCCTCTCTCCCTCTCTTCCTCTCTCCCTCCCTCTCTCTCTCAAAATAAATAAACTTTTTTTTAACATTTAAAAAAGAAATACAGGAAATATTTTTTACCCAGTCTATGCCTTGTCTTTTCATTTTCTTAATGGCATACTTTGAAGAAAAGAGTTCTCAATTTGATAAAGTCTAATTTATTGCTTTTTTTTTCTTTTGGGTTCATAGTGTGTGTGTGTGTGTGTGTGTGTGTGTGTGTGCACATGTGCATGTCTGTGTTGTTTCATTTAAGAAATCTTTAAGATTCAAGAATATTTTCACTTGTTGTTTTTTTTTTCCACTTATGCTTAATCAACTGAGCCACCCAAGTGCCCCACACTTATGGGAGTTTTTTAGATGTTTTATAGTTTGGACTTTTACACTTAGGTCTATGATCATTTTTTAATATAATTTTTTGTATGGTCTGAGGTAAGGGTCAAGATTTTGAAGATTAAACTAATATTTATATATAATGTGTTTGGAAGAGTGCCTTACTTACAGTCACCACTCAGTATGTGTAAACTGTTATTATCTACCTATTATTATTTTAGAAATATTATACAGTCAACAAGAAAGAGAAAATAGAAAAAAAGAAGCCTACCCAACTGAGTTAAGACAATAAAAAGAATGAATAAAGAATTTTGTGGAGTATTTACCAGTAAGAATAGGAAATAAAAATGTATGATTGCTCTGCTTAATGGAGAAAGTCTGTCACAATACTTTTTAAATGACAGTAACAGCAAGAACAATAGCAACCTAAAACCAAATAATCCCTTTAGGAAGCTCACGTTATTAATAGTTAAAAGTCAATTTGTATTTTCTTTTTGAAACAACCCCTTTAAAAATATTTGATGTTCACTGATTTTCATTAGTTACACAATTTGACATTTATTTCCTTTTTACAAACAACAGAAAAACAAGTTCTATTCAATTTATGCTTATCTCAAGTCTTACATCAGTCCTTTCCCATTTTCCTTTATTTAGAGTTTATAGTAAACTCATCAAATATCTTTATTGGTTTGCCACCACTTGTATTATTACATTTGGTTCTTTTTTCATATAATGAGAGTTTTGGCTACACATTCAAATTCATTTGTTATAGTAAACTTCCTCTTGTCTAGAGGATGTCTTTGTAGGTTTTATAATGTTAATCTTTCGTGATGAAGATGGTGTAAACTTCCTCTCTTTCCTACCAAATAAGAAATAGGCTTAGTCTGAGACAGCCAGTATAATGACCAGATAATTGGTACAGTCTACTTGGATTTAATATTTGCATTTAATACATTGAAACTGTTTGCTTGTATGTATGATTAGTAGATTTTTGCTTAAAATTATTAGCCATATTATAGGAACTTTTAAAAGTAGTATACTACAAATTAAATACTACCTATAAATTTACCATAGAGTTTCAGAGACTATATTTGATTACTGATTAATTCTCACTACTCTCATGTACCCATTTTTATACCTTTATAAATTCCAGAAAGGTTTTGAAGATGCCAGTTACTTGAAGAGATATAAATAACATGAAATCATGCAAAAATGGATTAATGAACATAAAATAAATATTGAATTGGAGATTTTAAAATGCTTAAAAACCTTTGTTGAAAGTAATTACTCCATCAAAGCATTCAAGTCAGCTCTGAGCTTCCTAATAAGTGAGGCATAAAGGTATTCAAGAGAAACAAATATTTTTTATATTCTAAGAGTACTTTACTACATGGAATTATTTAAAGGAATTGATATTAGCAGAAATTTTGCTTAAGACAGAGAAATATTGAACATATTGATACATAATATTCAAATAATTCTTCCCCTACTGCCCGTGTGGTAAAGTTTTAATGGAATGTAACCTATATACACAAAAAGGTACACACACACACACACACACACACACACACACACGAATCATCAGCATAAAGCTGAGTAAATTTTCACAAAGTGAACACAACCATTTAACCAGGTTCTAGACCATCAAAAAAAAAGAGTATTAACCAGTAGCCCCATGAGCACCTGTTGTGACCCTTGCCATCATGGACCCTTTTCCCCCAAATAACAACTATTCTGAATTCTACCAACATATATTAGTCTTCCTTATATGCTTATTTCTTTATATAAAATGAATCAGGCAATATGCAGCCTTCCTGCCTAACTTTATATATATATAAATTAGTTCATTTTTCTTTCATAGTTTGTTCTCAAGTTGGTTTCCATATAACACCCAGTGCTCATCCCAACAAGTGCCCTCCTCCATGCCCATCACCCCCGTTCCCCTCTTTCCCACCCCCATCAGCCCTCAGGTTGTTCTCAGTATTCAAAAGCCTCTCATGGTTTGCCTCCCTCCCTCTCCCCAACTATTTTTCCCTTTCTCCTCCCCCATGGTCCTCTGTTAAGTTTTTCCTAATCCACCTGCAAGTGAAAGCATATAGTATCTGTCTTTCTCTGCCAGACTTATTTCGCTCAGTATAACACCCTCAAGGTCCATCCATGTTGCTACAAATGGCCAGATTTAATTTTTCTCATCGCCATGTAGTATTCCATTGTATACATAAATCACATCTTCTTGATCCTTTCATCAGTTGATGGACAGTTAGGCTCTTCCGGGATTTGGCATTGTTGAAAGTGCTGGATGAACACTGGGGTATATGTGCCCCATGCATCAGCACTCCTGTATCCCTTGGGTAAATTCCCAGCAGTGCTATTGCTTGGTCATAGGGGAGTTCTACTGTTAATTTTTTGAGGAACCTCCACACTGTTTTCCAGAAAGGCTGTACCAGTTTACATTCCCACCAACAGTGTAAGAGGGTGCCTGTTTCTCCACATTTTCACCAGCATCTAGTCTCCTGATTTGTTCATTTTAGCCACTCTGACCAGTGTGAGGTGGTATCTCAGTGTGGTTTTGATCTGCATTTCCGAGATATCCAGGGAAGCTGAGCATCGTTTCATGTGTCTGTTGGCCATCTGGATGTCCTCTTTGGAGAAGTGCCTGTTCATGCCTTCTGCCCATTTCTTCACTGAATTATCTCTTTTTCAGATGTGGAGTTTGGTGAGTTCCTTATAGCATTGGATACTAGCCATTTATCTAATATGTCATTTACAACTATATTTTCCCATTCCTTCGGTTACCTATTAGTTTTATTGATTGTTTCCTTTGCCGTGCAGAAGCTTTTGATCTTGATGAGGTCCCAGTACTTCATTGTTGCTCTTGATTCCTTTGCATTTGGGGATGTGCCAAGTAAGAAATGGCTGCAGTTGAGGTCAAGGAGGTTGTTTCCTGCTTTCTCCTCTAGGGCTTTGATGGTTTCCTGTCTCACATTCAGGTCCTTTATCCATTTTGAGTTTATTTTTGTGGATGGTGTGAGACAGTGATCTAGTTTCATTCTTCTGCATGTTTCTGTCCAGTTCTCCCAGCACCATCTGTTAAAGAGGCTGTCTTTTTTCCATTGGATACTCTTTGCCACTTTGTCCAAGAATAGTAAGTCATACATTTGTGGGTCCAATTCTGAGTTCTCTATTCTATTCCATTGGGCTCTGTGTCTGTTTTTGTGCCAATACCATACAGTCTGGATGATGACAGCTTTGTAGTAGAGGCTAAAAGCTGGGATGATGATGCCTCCTGTTTTGGTTTTCTTCTTCAATATTATGTTGACTCTTCTGGGTCTTTAGTGGTTCCATATAAATTTTAGGCTAGTTTGTTCAGGCTTTGAGAAGAATGCTGGTGTAATTGGATTGGGAGTGCATTGAATGTGTAGATTGCTTTGGGTAATCATGACATTTCAACACTATTTATTCTTCCAATCCATGAGCATGGAATGTTTTTCGATTTCTTTGTGTCCTCTTCAATACGCTCCATTAGGGTTCTATAGTTTTCATCATACATATCCCTTATATCTTTGTTTAGGTTTATTCCTAGGTATTTTATGGTTTTTTGTGCAATTCTGAATGGGATCGGTTTCATGATTTCTCTTTCTGTTGCTTCATTATTCCTATATAAAAACGCAACAGATTTCTGCACGTTGATTTTGTACCCTAGGACTTGGCTGAATTCGTGGATCAGTTCTAGTAGGCTTCTGGTGGAGTCTGACGAGTTTTCTATGTAGAGTATCATGTTGTCTGCAAAAAGTGAAAGTTTGAATTCTTCTTTGCCAATTCTGATGCCTTTTATTTCCTTTTGTTGTCTAATTGCTGATGCTAGGACTTCCAGCACCATGTTAAACAACAGTCGTGAGAGTGGACATCCCTGTTGTGTTCCTGATCTCAGGGGGAAAGCTCTCAGTTTTTCCCCATTGAGGGCGATGTTAGCCGAGGGCTTCTCATAAATGGCTTTTATGATGTTTAAGTAAGTTCCTTCTATCCCAACTTTCTCGACGGTCTTTATTAAGAAAGGATGCTGTACTTTTTCAAATGCTTTTTCTGCATCTATCTACAGGATCTGATGGTTTTTATCTTTTCTTTTGTTAATGTGATGTATCCCATTGATTGATTTGTGAATATTGAACCAGCCCTGTGACCCAGGAATGAATTCCACTTGATCATGGTAGATAATTCTTTTTATTTGCTGTGAATTCGATTTGCAAGTATCTTGTTGAGGGTTTTGCATCCACATTCATCAAGGATATTGGCCTGTAGTTCTCTTTTTTTGCTGGGTGTCTGGCTTGGGAATCAACGTGATGATGGCTTCTTAGAATAAGTCTGGAAGTTTTCCTTCAATTTCTATTTTTTGGAATAGCTTGAGAAGAATGGGTATTAACTCTGATTTAAACGTCTGGCAGATTTCCCTAGGGAAGCCATCTGGCCCAGGGTTCTTATTTGTTGGGAGATTTTTCATAACTGATTCAATTTCTTCACTAGTTGTGGCTCTGTTCAGATTTTCTATCTCTTGCTGGGTGAATTTTGGTACTGCATGTATGCTTAGGAATTTGTCCATTTCTTTTCAGTTGTCCAGTTTGTTGGCATATAATTTCTCATAGTATTACCTGATAATTGCTTGTATTTCTGAAGGGTTGGTTGTAATAAGTCCATTTTCATTCATGATTTTGTCTATTTGGGTGCTCTCTCTTTTTTTTGAGAAGACTGTCTAGAGGTTTGTCAATTTTTTTTTTCAAAAAACCAACTCTTGGTTTTATTGATCTGTTCAACTGGTTGGTTTTTTTGGTTTTTTTTTTTTGTATTCTTTATTATTTCTGCCCTGATCTTTTATTATTCTCAACACCTGGGCTTGGCGCTGCTCTTCCTCTAGTTCCTTTAGGCGCGCTGTTAGATTTTGTACTTGCACTTTTCCTAATTTCTTGAAATAGGCCTGGAGTGTATGCAATGTACTTTCCTCTTAGGAATGCCTTTGCTGCATCCCATAGAGTTTGAATTCCTGTATTTTCATTTTCATTTGTTCCCATATATTTTTTAATTTCTTCTCTAATTGCCTGATTGGCCCATTCGTTCTTTAGTAGGGTGTTCTTTAACCTTCATGTTTTTGTAGGTTTTCCAGACTTTTTCCTGTGGTTGATTTCAAGTTTCATAGCGCTGTGATATGAAAGTGTGCATGGTATGATCTCAGTTCTTTTATATTTATTGAGGGCTGCTTTATGCCCCAATATGTGATAGTCTTGGAGAATATGCCATGCGCACTTGAGAAGAAAATGAAGTCCATAACCTCAGGATGTAGAGTTCTAAATAGATCTGTCAACTCCATCTGGCCCAATGTGTCATTCAAGTCCATTGTTTCTTTTGTGATTTTCTATCTAGTTGATCTATCCATTGCCGTAAGTGGAGTATTAAAGTCCCCTACTCACTCTCAACAATAGCCAAAACATGTAAAGAACCTAAGTGTCCATCAACGGACGAATGGATCAAGAAGATATGGTGTATCTATATGATGGAATACTACATGGCAATGAGAAAGAATGAAATCTGGCCATGGGTATAAATATGGATGGACCTTTAGGGTGTTCTGCTGAGTGAAATAAGTCAGGCAAAGAAGGACAAATACCATATGTTTGCACATATAGGAGGATTAGGAGGAACTTAACGGAGGACCATGGGGGAGAAGAAGGGGAAAAAGAAGAAGGGGGAAAACAGTGGGGGTGGGGGAGAGAGGCAAACCATGAGAGACTCTTGAATGCTGAGGACTGAGGACTGATGGGTTGGGGAGGAGGGGGGAGATGGGCATGGAGGAGGGCACTTGTGGGAATGAGCACTGAGTGTTATATGGAAACCAAGTTGACAATAAACTATTCGTAAAAAAATAAAGTCCCCTGCTATTAGCACATTCTTATCCATAAGATTGTTTCTGTTTTTGATTGTTTTATGTATTTGGGTGCCTCTGTATTTGGTGCATAGACATTTGTAATTGTTAACTCTTCCTGATGGATGGATCCTGTAATCATTACATAACGCCCTTCTTCATCCCTTGTTACTGCCTTTACTTTAAAGTCCAGTTTGTCTGATATAAGTATGGCTACTCCAGCTTTCTTTTGACTTCCAGTAGCATGATAGATATTTCTCCATCCCCTTACTTTCAATCTGAAGGTGTCCTCAGGTCTAAAATGAGTCTCCTGTAGACAGCAAATAGATGGGTTTTGTTTTCTTCTCTATTCTGCTATCCTATGTCTTTTATTGGAGCATTTAGTCCATTTACATTCAGTGTTATTATTGAAAAATATGGGTTTAGAGTCATTGTGTTATTAGTAGGATTCATGCTTGTAGTGGTGTCTCTGGTACCTTGCATTTCTTACAACATTTCCCTCATAGATTCCCCCTTAGGATTTCTTGTATGGCTGGTTTAGTGGTGATGAATTCTTTCAATTTTTGTTTATTTGGGAAGACTTTTATCTCTCCTTCTATTCCGAATGACAGGCTTGTTGGATAGAGGATTCTTGGCTGAATGTTTTTTCTGTTCATCACATTGAAGATTTCTTGCCATTCCTTTCTGGCCTGCCAAGTTTCAGTAGATAGGTCTGTCACCACTCTGATAGGTCTCCCTTTGTACATTAGGGCCCTTTTATCCCTAGCTGCTTTCAGAATTCTCTTTTTGTCCTTGTATTTTGCCAGTTTCACTATGATATGCTATGCAGAAGATCGATTCAAGTTACGTCTGAGGGGAGTTCTCTGTGCCTCTTGGGTTTCAGTGTCTGTTTCCTTCCCCAGATTGGGGAAGTTCTCAGCTAAACTTTGTTCAAGGACTCCTTCAGTGCCTTTCCCTCTCTCTTCCTCTTCTGGAATTTCTATGATACAGATATTGTTTCATTTGATTGTATCACCCAGTTCTTGAACTCTCCTTTCGTGCTCCTTGATCAGTTAATCTGTCTTTTTCTCAGCTTCCTCTTTTTCTATAATTGTGTCTTCTAAGTCACCTATTCTCCTCTCTGCCTCTTCAATCCGTGCATTGGATGCCTCCATTTTATTATGCACCTCATTTATAGCATGTTTTAATTCATCACAACTATTTTTAAGCTCCATAATCTTTGTAGCAATTGATTCTCTAATGCCTTCCATGCCTTTTTCAAGCCCAGTGATAAATTTTATGCTTACTGTTCTAAATCCTTGTTTAGTTATGTTGCTTATATCTGTTTTGAGCAGTTCTTTAGCTGTCATTTCTTCCTGGAATTTCTTTAGAGGAGAGTTCTTCTGTCTCATCATTTTGGCTAGCTTTCTGTCCCTTGTATGTTTTAAAAGCTTGTTATGTGCTCTGCACCTGTGAGTACTGCTATATGAAAAGAAGGCTCATTGTCCAGGACCTGTCCATTCAGGAAGTGTTCTTTAAGTGGTGTCTCTTGGTCTCTCATGTTGAGACTTTGGTTATTTTATTTCCCTATGCACAGTGGTTTTGGGACTCTCCACATGTGTACTTTGGCTTGTTTCTTGAGGTAGCCCAGGAAAGGAAAACAGACAAACACACAAGGAACAAAGGCACACAAATGCACAGACAAATCCAACAAACAAGCAAACTGAAAGGGAAAAAGAAATAAAATGAAAAAGAAAAAATCCAAAAGACCAAGGACAGTCTACAAGCATAAAACCAGAATTCCCGGCTACAAATAAAGAGCAGGGTGTATGCAGTGCTGATGGAAGAGCATATACAAAGAGAGAAATGACAGGGGTGGGGAGAAAGTGAACTTGTCCAATGACCAGGCAGAGAGAATAAGAGGCTTAATTAAGGGAGAGAAAGAGAAGAATATGGTAGGAGGCAATGAGAAAGAGACGAAGATAATGTTACTCAGAGAAACTATATAGTCTGATTACGAGAGAGACAGAGAGAAAGAGAGAGACACAGAGAGAGAGAGAAAGGTAGTGGTGGAGGTGTAAAATATACATCTAGAGAATGAATTAAATCTGACTGTTTAAGCAAACCAATGACCAGACTCACCAGTCCAGCAGAGGGGAGGGATATGAATGAGACAAGGGAAAATATACCTGAATAGAAAGAACTGACCTAGAATTAATCACAGCAGTATATCCATGTTGGTCTTGCACCTGGATCTGGCAAAAAAGAAAAAAAAAAGCATCTCTAGCAATGATGGGGTTGGTTTGATTAGGCAGTTCTTGCCTCCACTGTGGTATGGCGGGCCTCTCCAAAGTCTTGCCTTGATGGTTGTGGGAAGAAAAATGGCAGCGTCCCAGTCCCTTCTCGAACCAAGTGTTGCAAATCACTCTTTTGGATCCCTTCTCCCTGTGCCATGGGCATAGCCAAGGTGCGCCGTGTTCTGTGTCGAAGGTCTTAGTCCCCGCACTTTATTGATACCACCTGAAATATAATCCAGCAGACCAGGCCACTTCACAGCTGGGGATTGAGCGAGGAGACCAGTGGAGTAGTTTCTCCTGGCGCTGCCTGGGACCGGGGCACCCAGCCCAAAGAAAGCACCAGAGCTAGAAATAGGATCCAAGGTTTTTCTCCTCTCCAGGGACAATTCTTTGAGCAGTTTCAGCCACTCTTTCTCTTCCCCTCGACTCTCCCTGGCTCTCCACAAAGGGGGTCCCCTCCCCTCCCTCCATGTCTCCAGGTCCAGTCCATTTTTATCTTCTCTAGTTCACACTCACACACCTATGAGGTGTCTTCTTAGTGGACTCTGTCTCTTTTCCTCCCAGACTCCTGCGGTTCAGTTTCCTATGGTGGCTTCAGGCCTTCTCTGTTTGTGAGATGGGAGCAGTGAAATGTACGGTGCTCCCTACTTCTCCGCCATCTTGACTGCCTTACTTAACTTCTTTCTCTCAATGTTATGTTTGAGTTTTAGCCATGTATTTGAATGTAGTTTAGATCTCCTTTTTTTATTAGTGTGTAGTTTTTCATTATCTGAATATAATACAATTTATATGTACATTCTACTGGTGTTGGAATACTTGAGTAATTTCCAATTTTTGGTCATTACAAATAGTGCTATTATGAAGAGTGCTGCTATTATGAATAGTACTGTATATGTCTGTTTGTGATATGTGGATACATTTTTCTGGAGTATGTATCTAAGAGTAGAACTGCTCCAGTATAGCATGTATATACATCCAGTTTTAATAAGTACTAACATTTCATTTTATACTCTGCAAACAATGATAGTTCGCATTCTGAGAGTTCCATTTGCTTCACATCCTTGCCAACACTTGGTATTGACAGCTTTTCATTTTAGCCATTTATTTGGGGAGTGTAAAAACACCTTATTGTGATTTCTTTTTCTGTTTCCCTTATGACCAATGACACTGAATATTTTTCATATGTTTATAAGTCATTTAGATGCTATCTTTTGCTAAATGTCTGTTCAAATCTTGTGCCATTTTCCTATTAAATTGTCCTTTACTGGCAGTCAGTTTGCATGCGGG
>JAESUZ010005248.1:0-131567 GCA_017311185.1 Proteles cristata cristata | reverse complement strand
GAAAATATATTTCCAGTACTGTACACTATATTCACCCAAAAAAATCTGCGTACCAGTGGACCCACGTTGTTTAAACCTGGGTTGTTCAAGGGCCAACTGTACTTGCTTATGAGTTGGCCACCCACTTAATACAATTCTGGGAGACAAGTTGAGGACCACAGCTTTGGAAGCACTAGCGATCAAGAACATAAGCTTCGGAGCCCAACAGATCTGAGCTTGTATGCTGGCTCTAGCTTTGCCACTTTCCAGTTGCTAGTTTTGACTCAGACAAGTTATTTAACCTCTCTGTTCCTCAGCGTTCCTCCTCCGTAAAATGGAGATGATAATAATAGTACTTTAATTTTGCCAGCAGAAACAGACACCATGACCCACTTTCTAGACATGCGTGGTGTTGAAGCCTGAGACTGTAGAGACATTTCCGAGCAGCTCTAACTTATTTCAGAGCTCTTCTGTAACTTGAGAACTACACGGAGTTGGGCAAGTTGAAAAACAAAATGTTTCTCTGGCCTCCCACTCTACCCTCCCAATATCTGCATTTACTGTCCCAGTTCACGCTTAGAAAGGGGAATGGAAAATATGATTGAGCCTAAAAAGGGAAACAACTAGCAATGCCAGTAAATGGACAATTGAGAATCAGCTGAGGCCGTGCCACAAGACAGCTGTTTTTATCTGAAGCCCACCGATAAGGGCTTGCTTTTTTGCTTCCTGGCCTGGCATGAATCCCTTGATTCCTGAGGCCCCCAAGGTTGAAAATAGCCTAGCCACCTGCCAATGGTCAGTATATTTTTAGGACCAGCAGGATTGGAAACAGGGCTCTGTATGCCTGGAACTCAAGCCAGGCTGCTGGGTGGGTCTCTCACCTCCATTGGGTCGCTAGGTCCAGAGCTGTTGGGTCAAATCCAGCAGCCAGTCATGGGAGAGGGGAGGGAGCTCTGAGAGGAGGTGAGGCTCGTCTGTGTTAGTGGAGGGAGCACAGGGAGAAGAGGGTGGGTAGGAGCCCTTAGCTGGTGGATATTTGCATTAAGGCTGTAGGAAGATTGTGTAAAGGGTAGGGCCCCATAACAAGCCAAATGCATGGTACTAGACACTTTCTTTGTTTAAAAAAAAAAAGAGTATAGTTAGGGGTTCCTGGGTGGCTCAGTCGGTTAAGCATTCAACTCTTGATCTCTACTTAGGTCATGATCTCATGGTTCATGAGTTTGAGTCCTGTGTTGGGCTTTGCACCAACGGTGTGAAGCCTGCTTGGGATTCTCTCTCTCTCTCTCTCTCTCTCTCTCTCTCTCTCTCTCTCTCCTTCCCCACTTATGCTCTCTCTCTCTAAAAAAAAAAAAGTTAAAAAAAGTATAGTTAAAATTGATCTTATTGCCTTTTACCAATCTCTCAAACAAAAAGGCCAATACACTTGAAATTGTCCAAATACTGAATGTTTGTCAAGTTATAACAGATCCAAAGATTTTGTTCTCTACTTCCTCTTATCCCCATCTCGCTCAAGAGAAAAATTACTTCTTCTTGTCTCACTGTGATAATTTATCTCGTGAGCAATTTATCAAAGTCATTCTTCTAAACCAACAGAATCTTCCTAAGCAAACACACATTTACAGAAAGGGAAGATATGAATAAATGAGAGAGCAGCACAGGAGGACCTCACTTAATCTGAGAGACAGAACGCATTTCCAAGAAAGTAACAGGAATAAAGCTAATTGTACACAGTGTTCATAGTAGCTTTATTTGTAAAAGCTGCAAACTATTAACAGCAGAAATGTCCATCAACTGGTGAATGGATAACCAAGCTGTGGTAAGTTCATACGATGAAATACTACTCAGCAATAAGAGGGAATGAACTATTGATACACAAAACGACACAGGTGAATCTAAAAATAATTATGCTGTCAAAGAAGCCAGACCAAAATAAAACCAACATACTACATGATCCCATTTATGTAAGTCTCTAAAAAAGGCCAACTATGTATATGAAATATGCACAGTATTTTGTATGTCAATTACACCTCGATAAAATCATCTAGAAAAAATTTAATTCCAGTAGAGTTCACATACAGTGTTATATCAGTTTCAGGTGTACAATATCAATAAGTCATTTTTTTTTCTTTTCTTTTAGAGAAAGAGAGAGGGAGTGGAGGGAGAGAGGAAAAACTTAAGCAGGCTCCACATCAACATGGAGCCTAATGCAGGGCTCAATCCCATAGCCCTGAGGTCACAACCTGAGCTGAAATTAAGAGTCGGATGCTCAACCGACTGAGCCACCCAGGCACCCCAAAGTCATTTTTCTAAAATGCAGACCAATCTACAGTGACAAAAAGCAGATCAGTGGGTGATTGGAGAGTGGGGTAAGTGGGAAGGGGGGGGCTAAACAAGGTCATGAGGAAATTTTGGGGGCTGACATAGATGTTCACTTTTTTAAAAAATGTTTTATTTATTTTTGAGAGAGAGAGAGCCAACAGGGCAGGGTCAGAGAGAGAGGGAGACACGGAATCCGAAGACAGGTTCCAGGCTCTGAGCTGTCAGCACAGAGCCTGACGCGGGGCTCGAACCCACGAACCGTGAGATCAGGACCTGAGCTGAAGTCGGACACTTCACCGACTGAGCCACCCAGGCGCCCCTAGATGTTCACTTTCTTGATCGTGGTGATGGTTTCATGAGTGTGTACCTATGTCAAAACTTCTCAAACTGTAGACTTTAAGTAAGGGCAGTTCATTGCATATCCATCATGCTTTAATTGCTCTATTTGGAGAATATTGTTTTTAAATCGAATTTGATTCCCGAAGGATGAATCGTATGAAGCCATGGTGCTGATGTGGAGCACAGGGTGGCATGGGGAAGAGAAGACTCCAGGTACCAGATACGGGGAAGAATATGCAAAGTTTCTGAGTGGGGGAAAGGGGATGACACATTTGAGGAGTTCAGAAGAGTCCTGTTTGGAAGGAGTTGAGAGATCCAAGGGGGAAATGCAGGAGATGAGGTGAGAGAGGGCAGCAGAGGCTGGATCAGGAAAGGCCTCACATTCACCTATTCTTTTAGCAAATATTTGCTGAATGTTTTCTATGTGCCAGGAGCCCTTCTGTTAGAGACGGATTTAGTTTGCTAGGGCTGCCATAACAAAGTACCCCAGACAGGGGGGCTTAGACCACAGAAATTTAATTTCTCAGGTTTCTGGAGGGAGAAGTTGGATGTCGGGGAGTCAGCAGGGTTAGTTGCTTCTGAAGCCTCTCTCCTTGGCTTGTAGGTAGCTGTCTTCTCCCTGTGTCCTCACATGGTCTTCCTCTGTACACATCTGTGTCCTAACTTCCTCTTCTTGTGAGAGTACTTGTCATATTGGATTAGGGCCCACAAATGTGACCTCATTTTACCTTCATTACCTCTTTAAAGGCCCTCTCTCCAATACAGTCACATTCCCTGGTACTGGGGGTTAGGATTTCAACGTATGAATTTTAGGCAGGGCACGCTTCAGATCATAACAGGGATATAGCTCTGTACAGAATGAAGATGCAGGGTCTCATGGGGGGGGGTGTCATTCTACAGGTGGGAGACAGAATGAACAACAGTCATAATAAAGTATACAGACTGTTGGAAAGTGATAAGTACTATGGCGGAAAGAAGTCAGGCAGCAGGATGAAAGGTTGGGAATATGAGCTGTGTAACAGAAGGTGGAGGGGGAGGGAGATAAAGGAGAGTTACAAGTTTTGTTTTTACTCTGGAGGAAAATGGAAAGCGACGGAAGGGTTTTACACAAGAGTGTGACATGATATTTGTTTTTTGAAAAAGATCACTCTAGTCATGGCAAATAGGATGAAGAGTTGGGGAGGCAAGTAGGAGAATATGGCAACAGTCCAGATTCAAGGTCATACCGCCCTGAGTTAGAGTGGTAGTAGGGGATGGGGTGATGCGAGTAGATTTAAGGTATGTTAAGAAAATGGAACCAATAGGATTTGGTGATTGATTGAATGTGGAGGGTGAGGAAAATGGACACAACAAGGATGAATCCTAGAACTGTATCTTCAATAAGAAGCTGGATGATGGTGCCATTCACTGGGGTCAGGAACACTGAAAGAGGAGCTGGTTTGGGAGAGAGGATCATGAGTTTGATTTTAGATGTGGTGAGTAAAATGCCTGTATTTGGATATCCCAAGTATCATGGTCAATTAGATACATGGGCCCTGGCGTGCCTGGCTTGCTCAGCTGGAAGAGCATGGGACTCTTGGTCTCAGGGTTGTGAGTTCAAGCCCCACGTTGTGTGTAGAGATTACAAATAAATAAAACTTCTAAAAACGTTGATAACAGTTAAGAACAAAAATTACTCTCTTAAAGTACCAGGCTCACACCATTAATTTATGAAAATAAGTACCTGACAACTATTCAAGTCTAAATGACCACAGATTGTCATTCTTTCAGGTGAAAGTGGAGTTCCATGAAAAAAGCAACTAGTGGAGTTTGTAACTCCACTGAGCAAGTTCTGTTTTCTTGAGACTACCATCATACTTTTTATTTTTAAAAGATTTTATTGTTAAGTAATCTCTACACCCAATGTGGGGCCTGAACCTACAACCCCGAGATCAAGAGTCAAATGCTCCACCGACTGAGCCAGCCAGGTGCCCCTACCATCATACTTTTTTTATGCAGAAGGGCTTTATGCACCTTTGTAACACAGAATATTAAAAAGACCTGTACTCAAGGGTTGAGATTTAATAAGATTAATACTGCTCACTGCTTTTTTTTTTTTAGGACTTTTAAATTGTTTTAAGTTAATCTCCCCACCGTGGCGGTCAAACTTACAACCCCAAGAGCTGCATATTTTACGGACTGAGCCAGCCAGGCACCCTGTCTCACTGTTTCTTCAGGTAAAAGTAAACTTTTATTTTTTCTTCAAGTACTTGGTGATAAAAAGTACAATGACTGTTAGTATAGCCCAGTGCCACTGCCTTGATTCATGTCATTGCACCAGCAGCTTTACCCACCATTGCTTTCGCACCATCAGTGAAAACGTCCACACAGGAACAAAAAAAGACTACTATTATGGAAATAGTTTTGACCTTGTGAGACGTTGGAAAGGGACCTCCTGGAGACAACAATTTGAAAATCATTCTTTTAGATTTATCAAGGTTTACCCCTAAACTGATGAATCACATTTCCTGAGAGGTGATAGTGGAAAAAGTGGGTTCTGTTAACATGGAAGAGGAGCAGGATCATGTTGGTAGTGTTAAATAACAAAAATTCAACTGAGTAAACTCAAGGATGTAATTGGCTTTATTCAATGATTCATGAATCAGGCAGCATTCCTTCTAGCAAAGAGAAGCATGCTCTGAGTGGTTCTACAAAATGAAAGGCTTTTATAGGCAGAAATGGGGTAGGACAAGGAAGTTATTAGCAAAAGAAGAAAAGAATTATTCCGAGCAAAGTCACTCTTATATCGTGCAGATTACCTCACTAGTGCTGATCAGGACATTCCAGACTGATTGGTGTAAAACTCCACTCCTGGGAGAGGTTGAAACTGCAATTAGGTGTTAAATCCTGGTGGGGCTTAACATAAGTGACTTCATTTTGGAGCTTTGGGCTTTTGTTTCTTTCTAACAATAGCCAATCAAACATCCCTTCATTGTGAAACAAAACAAAACGGGCGTTGTGGGATAATTAAGGAGAAAATGGCATAAGGAGATATTTGAATTAAGACAAATTTCTGCTGATTACAAGAGTAAAGTATAACTGTTGGAGTGGGTGGCTGAGTGGTGGAGAGGGGTCTTTGGAAACAAGGAGATCAACGGTAATTGGTGGGTTGACCATGTGGACATTGGAGACCCCAGGATAATGATGATGGGGTTTACAGTTGTAAGGAAGACTAAGAGCCAGTTGTTAACGTCTCCAGTGGCTATAGAAGAGTAGCCAGAAGTTAAATCAGTAATGGACAAAGATGAGGAAGCATTAGCACAGCTGAGCAGAATGGACTTCAAAGGTGGGAGCAGTGTTTGAAAGTTGTGCTCCCCAATGTGCAGGAAACTAACCCCACCTCCCAGCCTATGGAATGTGGTGTGTTGAGAAGGCTGCAAAGGAAATGGTGTCCTCAGAGGAAAATCAGTTTTCCATTAAGGCAAGGAGGTGGAAAAGGTTGTTCAGAAAAGGTGTTGAGTATATAAAGAGTGATAGTTATATAGCAACCATTCCAGAATAGGCATGATGGAAGTTTTTGGTTGCTGAGAGAAGAGTAGAACTTTGGGTAACAAGAAAAGAAACAGTATTACAATGAGAATTATACTTGGGAGATAGGGGAGAGGGAATATATGACTAGACACCTCTGAAAATAAGCCTGTAACTACCCTAGATTTAGCCCTGACAGCCTCCGGGAGGGCTAGACTCTAAAAATTAATAAAGTGAAACCTCACTAAACTAAGGTCAGGAGGTTCGATCGGGTGGGGGTGGCGGGCTCTCACACCCTACCATTCTTCTCAGTTATAGCCTCAACAGGAAGAGAAGGATCTTGCACCTAGACACTGCTTTACTACCCCAGCAGGAGGAAGGAAGGCTTCCTCCTCTCCTCGCCACAGCCCAACCAATGAGAGGCAGTCATAGCTCAACCAATGAGAAGCCACTATACTTCCAACTCCCAGTTTACTCCAATGGACTTCTTGTTTACAACCGCCCTCCCAACTGCCCTCTTTCTGCTATAAAGAGCCTTCCTCTGCTTTGTTCCCTGGACTCTCCTGCCTATGGTTTTGCTGTAGCTTGCTTGTCCCAGATTGCACTTCTCTGCTATTCCCAAATAGAATAAACACATTTTTTTCTTTTTTGCTGGTAAAATAACTGGCAGTTTATTTTTTTAAGTTTAACAAGACAGACCTCCAGAATTCAGCCTAGGTTTGGAGAAAAAGGCCATGAGGTTATCAAGTCCTGAGTGCCGGAGGCCGGCTCCAGCAGGTCCAGGGGTCCCTGAAAGATGGACGGTGTCGGCGAGACGGAGAGTGAGAGAGCCCCGAGATTCTTTCTGATCACCAGGCAGGCATCTCTGTCCTGTCGGTTTTGGTGTCTTTAAAGGTTCAGCAACAACATGAAGTCAGAGAAAGGAATTTCTACAATGGGAGGCCTTTTGCGATAACAATTGCAGAATTATCTCAGTCATAGTGAATTTACAAGCAAGGAATTAACAGGATGGTCTTAGTGAAAAACAGGATAACATATAGGTTAAGTTGTATATATATAAGCTAGGAGTCATTCTGTTTGGCTCTCAAGAGGATGAATGTTTCTGAATTGGTTTGTTTGTGGAAACTATCATGGGGCCCTAAATGTGTCCGTATTTGCACCTGGGTTTATGTTTTAGCTACTCTTATCTATCCTCATCCCAGCTGCCAGCGTAAGGGAGGGTGTTTGAGGAATGTAGGCCTTGAGGAAGGGACTGCTATGCTTCACCAATTAGCAAAGATATATGTAGTAACTTATGTTCTGCCCTTAACCCCAAAATAGGCTCTTTGTCTCGGGGCCAGGCTCAATTGCAACTCTTGTGTTCTTAACCCCCTTTATTATCTAAGTTTTGGGTCTGCAAGGCCCATAAGAAGAGCCTTTTGACAATCACCCACAGAGCTTTCATCTAAAATCTCTTTTGTAAAGGCAGGAATATGCTTTTCCTTATGAGGTATCTGTGTTCAGAATATTGGTCTGATACGGAATATTGTGAGGCCTGGTCAATACCAGCAGGCTTATTTCCAACATGAGCCAGTAGTAGCAGAAGGAGATACCAGTTTTCGTTTCTCACAGCAGGAGCTGTGCGAACATTGCCATTTCCTTGCTGTGACTGCCATCCAGAGAGGCCGGTGCGGCTCCCAGCCCCTGAGGATATTGGGGTGGGATGGAGTGGGATGGATAGGAATTAACAGTTCTTGTATTTTGTTAGATTAAAGGACCCTTCATTTGTTTTTCAGAACAAAGGAATATCTGCCTCAAGAAAGTGTGCAAATCATACCTCTTAAGAGATGGAAATGCTTCCAGCTTTGAAATTAACTTCTCCAGTTTCTAACAATCTCATTCAAGTTATTTAAAATGGTAGGGGCTTCTGCCAGAGCACCTATTCAGTTACAACAAATCACCATTAAGTGCTATACATTAAAAAAAAAAAAAGACTATGAGATTATTATCATCGATGGGACCAAAAAGATCCAGGATTGTTCTTGGTTTAAATATTTTAAGGTAGTGCTCCAACCAACCAAACAAAAAGGGCTTTGTTACCTATATCTAAATCATCCCTACAGTTTTAGCCTGAATAAAGGCACTTGGTTTGTCATGATGCTTTAGGGTAATATGACAACAACTCATTACTTCCATAGTGGTCAGTTTTACCTAAAATGCTGCTGCACTGATAGATGACTGAAAGCAAGGACGTGGTTTGAGTTCCTGATGAGTAAATTACCATAGCAGTGTTCTCTTGCTTATTTTCAGAGGCTTGCTAATGTGGCCACAGATGGGTAGCGAAGAACCCAAAACTCCTTGGTCCTTTGAATGAGAAACGGACAGGCCGTCATGGGCTCTCCATCACTTCCAAGAGTATACAGTTACGGAAGCTTGAATACCACTGGCCAATCAAAGTGTATTTTGGTGATACAATCATTTGTAATTTAGTTTTTATGGGTTAAATATGGTTTTATTTGGAGGTTTTGCTTCAAAGACTAGGACCTTCTTTGGGTATGTATAACCAGATTAAACCAGAATTGGCTTCTTCTTTTTTTTTTTTAATGTTCATTTATTTTTGAGAGAGAGAGCACATATGAGCGTTGAGATGGGGACAGAGAGAGAGGGAAACAGAGGATCCAAAGCAACCTCTGCGCTGACAAGCACAGAGCCTGGGGCGGGGCTCGAACTCAGGAACCAAGAGATCACGACCTGAAGTCGGACACTTAAGCCAACTGAGCCACCCAGCTGCCCCAAACCAGAACTGGCTTCTTAAACACGGAGTTTAGGTGTTTTAAATGGTGGAGTTCATTGATTTAGTAAAGTTACTAATCTAAATATATATCTAAACTGATTTTACTCCAAATGCCAACACTGAACATGACTTTTGTAGTGTTATATAGAGTACCTCAACATTTATATAATCACTCCCATTTTATAGATAAGAAAACTGAGGCTATACGAGGCAAACGTGCCCAAGGTCACATACAGCTAGCAAGTGCCAAAGATGAGGTTTTAACCCAGATCTACATGCTTCTCATCAACGCTCTTCACCACTGTGTTGCAGTACAGTGTACCTGCCTTCTGTAGTGGACATTTGGAAAAATGCTTAAAACTGGATTATAGGGCTGTCACTTTTGAAGTACAAAATCACATGGTCTGAAGCGAAGTATAATTATATACAAGCTACATCTTAAGTATGTGTTATTGCAGGATCTCCTTGCCATGGTTTACTCATCCCAATCATTAAAATCATCTGTGCCTGTGTGATGAAATGTTCCCAGATGTGCTGTGGTGTGCATGCTTACCTTAAAAACATTGTTTTCAGGTATAGTTCAGCATGTGTTCCAAGTTCGCCCAGGAAGGGAGTAGATGAATAGGCGAGTGTGGCAAGTGAAACATCCAGGATGCTTAATGAAACATTAGGTGCTGCCCTTTGGTACGTTCCTTCAACAGGGTATCCCAAAAGTCTAAGTGCAGCTTTAAAAAATATAAATGTATTTTATAGAGCACCTCCCAGACTACTAGATAGAAAAGTCCCAGATTGGCCTGCCATTTATGAGAGAAGCCAAGGAGTTAAGCATGAAGGGTTGGGTGACAGGGAGTGCAGGCTTTGGAAAGGAGCAGAGTGAAAAGCTGAAAATTGCGGGAAGCTGGGAAGCTACTGTGTACAATGTGGGATCTTCCTGACAACCCTTAAAATTTTCAGCAAAGCTACCCGAATTTAGAAAATGCCGAGTGTTAGGACTTCTTGTGGGAAATGGTGAGACTCATCTGGGTTCGATACGGGAATCCGGTTTCTGTGTTTGATTCTAGAAGAACCAAACTGGCACACACAAATGTCAGGGAGCACAGAGGCGCTGAAGTATGAGGATGTAAAGCATGGAAATCCCCTGGAGGGTCCCGAGATACAAGGTGGAATCGGGGGTGACCCAAGCCAGTGTCTGGGCTACCCCACCATTAGAGAGTGTGGACTCCCCTTGAGTTTTTGTTATCACGTTGACTGGTGTCTGTGGCCCGTGGTTTTTATTTCTTCATCATCATCCCTCAGGTTCTCCATAATAATAACTAACATGTCCTGAATGCCTTCGATGCTGTAGTCGCTACAAGGGTGCGTTATTTCCTCTCTTCAGGCCATCATCTGAATTTGTTTTACAAATGAAGGATCTGAGCCAAGGGAAATTAAGCAACTTATCCCAGTTTCCATAGCTCATGACTCCACACTTCTTCCTCACATGCCTCATTCCACAGTTGTCTCTCCTATAGTCAAAAGGAACTCCTGAACTTTGCATCTTTTCCCTGAACACAATGCCTAAGACTATCTCCTTATATTGGTCAATTTTCTCTAGTGTGGTAAACACTAGTGTTGTGTAACAGTGTCGTAACCCGACAGGTGCAAAGAGTACAGGTGCCCTGGTTGCTATAACAGAGGTAAAAGCCATCCTTAGCTCTGCCCACAGGCTCACTAAGTCACAGGCTCCTCTTGGTGTCACTGAGGCCATGTCAAGCTCCTGGAGCATGAAAAATGCTCCCCCCATTTGAAGAATAAAAAACGAAATCATTCATACATAGTGTTGACACCTAGCAGGCAATTCAATCAACGTTCTTGACTCATTGGTCATTTAGTAATTTTTATAATATGGGTCACTGGGTGAAGGGGATGAGAAATACAGAACCATGTTTCTGTGCTTGATTCTATACATTTGGGTGAGGAATCGGGGCAGAAGAAAGTCTATTTCCAGGGCCTTGAACAGATATTTCTGGCCAGGCCTGCCATAGACTCGTCGTAGTCCCCAAACCTCATTGTACAGATGGGTGAATTTTGAGGCCCAGGATAAAGAAAGGGATTTATACAGCTAAAGGAAGTCTTATGGCTAATTAGTGGGACAATGTAAATCAGTTCCTTCTTTTGCAGAAAGTACTCTAGGCCATTCAAACTGTCTCTCTTCTCTGCCACTAAATGCTTGCTATGATGATTCCTATTTTTTTTTTTCTCCAAAATGAGCTGTGGCTAGAATGAACAGGAGAGGAGCTCTCGGCAAAAGCTCCCAAATGAATAGCAATACACTGTGTCTGAACAGTCTAGAATTAAAGGCATGGTCTTTAATGCCTTTGTATGCCTGGGTTTGCCATGTGTCTGGATTGTCAGCAGGTGAGAATGCAGTTGAAGCCTTGCTGATGTTCAACCTCATTTTAGCGACATCTTCCAGTCCCAGCCCCTGTCTCAAGGTAACGGGAGAGCCAAGAAATATTCCCTACTCCTCCAGAAGGCCTTTCTCAAAGTAACCTCAAAAGGCTATGAGCAATCAGTTTCCCCCGAGTCCTAATCCCAAGACTGCCAGTGCCAATGCCTAGCAAGCAGACAGACTGCCTCTCTTCCCGAATAAGCTAACTTAGGCTCTACCAAAAGGGAGACCATTCCCTCGTCAATAAACAGTTGCTGACCGATGACTCTGTGTGGCACGAGATGAAGACATGAGGGTACAAAGCTGACTTGCGGCTGACCTCAGTGAGCTCCCAGTCAGGTAGGTGAAGCAGTAAACAATTGCACAGATGAGCCCAACATAAGTAACTGACCAATACATCAGACACAAAGCCACGTCCTTCGGACGCAAAGGATGGACAAGGCCGAATCCAGCCCTCTTCACCCCAGAGACAAACAGGAAAACAATGACCATAACAGTGTTCACCCACCCCGTGGAAGAGCTCAGCTCAGGAGCTGGGGGAAGTCTGAAGAGAGGGATCTAAAGGGAGTGTTGTTCACAAAAGCACCGTGGCACTGAGAACATTCTGGGAAACCTCCAATTGGGCTGAGGCAACAAAGGCCTCAAAATGAAAGGCTTAACACTTTGTCTCTGGCTGGTAAGGCAGATTAGCTGCAGGCCATATAGTCCCAAACCAGTTTCTTAGAGCTCTGGGCAAGGACGAGGAATGTCAAGGGGAAGGTTTTGCCTATTCTAAATTGCAGGCACAATTGTGACGCAGACTGAAATTTGTCCTCCTGAAATTTGAGCCTCCTCCAAAGTTCTGCTCGGGTTGTGATTTCTCCCTGCCTGGAAAGGCCTGTCCCAGAAAGAATCCTAAACTAATTCATTCTGAGAGGTGGACAACTGGTAATGGCTGTGTCTACCAGTCATCTGGTGTCACTTGTTTTTCTCCTGGTGTGATACTGCGAGTTATAATAAGAAATAGATGTTTGGTCTTCCTCCCCAATTCTGGCACAGAGCTCCTAAAACCCTTGGAATTTACTAAGAGATCAGAGTGATAAAGGTGTCTTAATACTTATGACAACGCCCCCTTCAACCACCGGGGAGCGTATGTCATTGAGGTAATTTTTGGAAAACACGAAGGGGGAGGGGCTAGATGTCAGGGCAACCAACCACGTGATTGGAAGGTTGACCCTTTCGGTCCCAGCCTGCTGACCTCTCTGGATGGGTAAGGGGCTGGAGGTTGAATCAATCACCAATGGCCAGCCAGCCAATGATTTAATCAACCATGCCTATGTAATGAAGCTTCCATGAAATCCCACAAGGACAGTGTTCGGAAGGCTTCCGGGTTGGTGAACCGGAACACTTCCACAGGTCACCATGCTGGGCCCCAAACTCCACAGGTACAGAAAAGTTCCTTTGCTTGGGACCTCACCTTTCGAAACCTCTCATATCCTTTGTAAGAAACTGGTAATCTAGTGACTAACTGGTTTCCGGAGTCCTGTGAGCTGCTCCAGCAAATTAACTGAACTCAGGGAGGGGAGTCCCAGGAACCTTTGATTTATAACCAGTTAGTGAGGTGTATGCGTGCCAACGTGGACTTGCCGTTGGCATCTGAAGTGGAGTGTGGTCTTGTAGGATTGAGCCCTTACCCTGTGGGATCTGTGGCTGTCTCCAGGTGGACAGTGCTACCCGTAAAAAATAAAACTATCCATTATTTTGCTAGCAAAAAGTGGGCTTCCTTAAGAATAGCAGAAGATTGCAACCTGGGACACACAAGCTGCAACAAAAACCATAAGTAAGCTCGTCTAGAGAACAAAGCCGAGGAAGGCTCTTTTATAGAGGAAAGGGGGGGGGGGAGCAGTTGGGAGGACGGTTGTAAACAAGAAGCCCATTGGAGTAAACTGGGAGTTAGAAGTATAGTGGCTTTTCATTGGCTGCTTGTAACAGTCTCTCATTGGCTGGGCTGTTGCCAGGGGAGGAGGAAGCCTGCCTTCATCCTGCCCCGAGAGTAAAGCAGTATCCACAGAGCAAGGGCCACCTCTTCACGTGGGATCGGCTACTGACCGACAGTGGTAGGGTGCGAGAGCTGTCCCTGCAAAGTCTCCGACTCCCATTTCAATGAGGTTTCCCTTTAATAATTTTCGCAATAGTGTCAGAATTGAGATGAATGGTAGGACAGCCAGCTGGTGTCAGAGGATTGCTTTGGTGGTGTAGAAATAACCCCCCACTTTAGAATCGTTGGAGCAGAATCTTACCTGGAAGTTTTTATTCAGTAGGTCTGGGGTAGGTTCTAGGAATGTTTTTAACAAGGGCTTCAGGTGATGAACCTTCCCTTTAGGCAAATTTTGGAAACCATGAAGTAAAGCATTATCCTCAGGAATTTGCAATGAAGGCTTTGATTCCTAATGTGGAATCTCAAACACACATACCTAAGTAGTAGAGTGTAAAGGTTTTTAATTATAAAACAGACCTTACATTTGAAGAGCATCCTATAGTTACATTATCACACCTGCTATAAATATTACCACATTATTTACCACATTATTTACTAATAGCCTAGTAAACTGGGTAGGCCAAGGATTCTTGTCCCCATTTTAGGGATGAGGAAACCTGCCAAAGTGTAGCTTGTAATATAATTGGAGCAAAAACAAGTACACATTAAGTGATGTAAGAACGACACAAAGCCAGATGCCTACCTTTGCAAAAGCATGCTTTATAACACAGTATTCAAGGTCTGAAGGGATATAGAGCCCAAGGATCGCCTGAAGCAAATAGGAGTCTAAAGCTTTCCAAAGGAGGAGAGATTTCTGCATCTGGAAACTGTTATTTTGTGTCACCGCGAAATTTGGCTACACTGAATTCTCATGTGAACTGTACCAGTTATATTTTCCACAACCACGTATTATACCACAAACCAGTCTGACTTGCAAGGGAAGTACAAGCTTTGGGCCTTTTGCAATTGCAATGCTCTGCCGTCTAACCAGTTTGTTTTTGCAAAATGACATGTGGCTGGGTCAGGATGAAGATGTCCTAGTGAGGCCCGGCCTAGGCTTCCTTCTGGGCCTACTTTGGACTTCTGATACAGTGGAGTTGAAGGATATCATTTCATCTAATTGTACTGATGTCCTTTCTGGATTAGGCATCGTGCTGGCAGCTGTGGGTCACTGAGAGGCATTCATAGTCTAGGTAGGAGAGAAAGGAAGACATAAAACACAACTAGTGATTACCCAAGTCAGGAAGAATTGCAAAGCAGAATAAGCAACGTTCTACGGTGATGGAGCAGGAGGAGTTAATAGTGCTCGTGAAAGATCCTGGAAGGTTTATTGGAGGAAGTGGCATTTCCACTGGGCCTTGAAAGATAGGTAGGTATTCCAAAGAAAGAGAAGAGAATCCGGAAGCATAAGGCATCAGAGACCTGAGCCCAAGAGAGATCTACTGGCAACCTATTGCACGGGTGGGGCAACCGGGGGGAATTCTTTGGGCCTTATACTGGCGGGTAGGGAACCCGGGGCAGTCGCACCTTCTTCCTTTCTGAACAGCTTTAACATTTTTTAAAAATGTTTATTCATTTTTGAGAGGCAGAGAGAGACAGAGCGTGAGTGGGGGAGGGGCAGAGAGAGAAGGAGACAGAATCCGAAGCAGGCTCCCGGCTCTGAGCTGTCAGCACACAGCCCGATGGGGGGCTTGAACTCACGGATGGAGAGATCGTGACCTGAGCTGAAGTTGGACGCTTAAACCGAGTCACCCAGGTGCCCCGACAGCTTTAACCTTTAATTCTGAGTGTTCCATCTTTTTTTTTTTAAAGTTTTTTTTTTTAAATGTTTTATTTATTTCTAGGAGAGAGAGAGAGAGACAGCGTGAGCAGGGAGGGTCAGAGAGAGAGGGAGTCACAGACTGAAACAGGCTCCAGGCTCTGAGCTGGCAGTCACCACAGAGCCGGACGCGGGGCTCGAACCCACGAACCGCGAGATCATGACCCAAGCGAAAGTCGGACGCTCAACCGACTAAGCCACCCAGGCGCCCCATGAGTGTTCCATCTTTAAGGATACTTCAAGGCGCCTATGAACAGCACAGTGTGGCTTCCTTTCAAGGGGGAGTGTCTTGGGCAGGCAGCCTAGTCCCAGGCCCCGCTGTCTTCCAGGGATGCCTAGTTGATTGGGTTAGAGCATTGGGTACATCAGAAAAGGATTACAGAAGACCTTCTGTACCACACCGAGGGGTTGTAGGGATTTCCGAGACAGTGAAAGGTTTAAAGCAGATAAGTAACAGGTCACCTATAGGTCTTACATAAGATAAATCCCTTTGGTTGCCGGCTGGGAGATGGTGTGGGCAAAGTCAAGAGCTCCAAGCAAGAAGTCAAGGGGGCTACACAGAGCCCATAGCACTGAGCACGAAGTGCAGAAAGGCGGTCAATGAGATGAGCCTCAGAGGTAGAATCAATTAGCCCTGGGTGCTCACCAGATGTGTGTGGGGCGGGGGGCGGAGAAAGGGGAGGGAATCAAGGGTGACTGCCCAACAAGTGCAAAGAGAGATGACCCTCTGTAAGAGTCTCCGGTCTCCTCTAGCGGCGGCAGGAGGGGAGGGGAGGGGGGGGGAGGGAAGAGGAGGGACAGGTCCTAGGCAGCAGGAAAAGGTCTGGAGCGCGGATTAGGAAAAAACTCAGAAAACACTGTGGAGGCCAGGTGGCAGAAAGGAGGCTCCGCCCCCGGCTCCGGTCCCGCCCCCGGCTCCACCTCTTCTCCCTCTTCCCACCCACCCCCAACCGCAGCTCATCCTCGAGGGCGGAGAGAGGTGGCATTTGAGTCCTCCGGTATCCCAGCAGGCAGTGCAGCCTAGAGACGCTGACAAAGGACCGGAGGAGCAGTCGCAGCTGCTTTCTGAGGGGCCGGTGTTGCCGAGGTGAGACTCCCCCCCCCCCCCCGCCGTCCCGTCACCCACTTCCTCCGACTTCGCGAAGACGTGGAAGTTACGTTGCCGCGAGACCCCGCGCAAAGAAGGAGCCGAACCCAACCCCGAGCTTGGCTCTGTGACTGACGGCGGGGCTCCGCGGCGCCGGGATGCGGGTGGGAGGTGGCAGCGGGCAGATGGGGTCCTTTCTGCCCCATCTCTGACTGTCAGTTGCCCGGCCGCCCGCGAATGCCGGCTCCAGGGTCGGGCCGGCCCGTGCGTGCCTTTCTCGTTCCCCGGGCGGAGGCAGCAGGCTCGGGACCCTCCCGGTGCCTGCCCGGCAGAGTTCGGTTGCTCCGGGGATGCGACTCCAGGGACAACTCATTGGCGGATGTTTCGAGGAGGGCTGCGGGAGGGAGGTTGACTCTCCATTCGGGGTGACACCGTCCTCGCCCTAACTCCTCCTCCCCAGCCGGTCCCCCGCGCGAGCAACTGGAAGGAAATCTATGGGGCCGGAGCGAGGCGTCCCGGGATGGCCGGAGGGAGGTGAAAGTGGGGTGGCGAGGCAGGGAGGGAGAACGAACGCCTTCGTGGAATAGTGACGGGGGGTCGTGGTGGAAGGGGTACGCAGCCTGCATCTGTCCCCCTTCCTGGACCTCCGCACGGATCCTGATGGTTGCACCAGCTGCTCGGCTGTAAACAGGCTCACATGACCGGTTTCACATGGAGCCGGCCGGTGTGGGGACGACGGCTGGAAAGGCTGGGCCCCAGTCAGGTGGGGCTGAAGTCCTAGGACGGGCCGTTTGGTACTCCTCTCCTGCCCTCCAGCCCTTAATCAATGTACTGCGGTTTCAAAGTAACTGACATCTGCCCTCTCCGGACTGAAGTTGCATTTCTGCCCCAGTAGAATCTAAGAGACCTCACATCGGGGAGCGAGAGGGCAAAAAAATAAAAACGGTCCCGATTTTGGGCCTTTGAGGGAAGTCAGAGATGGACGCAGACCTGGAAAATGGGATCCTTTGGATCTTGCCTAAAAAGCAGTGCTTTTCTATCGGAATGCATTGCGTTCTTAATGGGAATTCCAGACAGAAGGGGGAAAGTCTACTTTTTCAGCCAGGGCACACCTGGAATTTAATATATTCTTGATGATGAAAACCTTGTCCACGTTTCCTTCAAGTGCTTGGAAATCTACTTGTAAAATGCTATATATTGGATATTGACCAGGGAGTGAACACCAACTTTTAGATTACATATATATATTTGGTAGAAAGCAATGGGAAGTTTGGAAAGCAGAAAACGAGGCCAAATGTGCGTTTCAAGTTGTTCACGTCTACATACCCAGACAGCCTACAAGATCAAACTAGTTTCTGAAGCATTTCTAGAACTCTGAAAAATACAAGGTTTACTCAAATAGCAGGATGTTGGAAAAGCTGGCGTTTCTCAAATCTGTAAGGGGTAGTGGTGATAAATTCCCTTTACATGTAACATGTAATGGACAATATTCAGTGTAAAGTTACCCCTTTGTAGGCAAAGACAGAAAACAGCTTATAAAAGAATACATGTTTCTCTCCTTATTGTTCATGCATGTTTTCTTCCTCAGTTTTTTATTTAAAAATGTTTTTTCTCCTGAAGTTTTGACATTTAACTCTAGTTTCTGAAAACAATTAAACTACAAGAAAAGCTTCCCCGTCCCCTAAGAGCCCAATAAAAGTGAGTAATTTGCTACTCTTTTTTTCCTGCTTTTAAAACGTTTAAGATGGAAAATAGAGGAATTTAAAATCTTGTCTAAAATTTAAATGAACCGATTATCCGTGTTGCTCTGAATCTTGTTTTGCCATCTTGTAGTATTCTGGAAAAGCTTGCCCTACAATAAAGAGATGAAGTGATTTACTCTTTGAAGCCCTCTGTTTCCTCATCTGTAGTATGAAAGTTTTGTTTTAATCTCCAGGATGCCTGATAGCTCTCAGCTTCCATAAAACAGCGCAGTTTTTAATCGGGAACTATTCTTAGACAAAATAAGTTGGTCAGATAAGCCAAGATATTGGTATCAGCTGGAAAACTTACGTTACATAATGAGAGGCATCCAGCATCCAGAGTCCTAATAGAAATAGGAATTGTGCTCTGGCAAATTCTCATTAAGTAAATTAGCCATATGGGTTTTTCCCTCTCTCCTCTCAATTAGGAAATTGAAGATTGCCTCAGCTAAATCCTGCCCCCAAAGTTAGAAATAACAGGTACATCTGACTTTCTTGACTGTCAGGGCATAGTACAAAGTGATTCTTTGATTCATTCCAGCTTCTTCCAGAATTAAGAGGACTGTGTGATCGGTGATGAAGTTAGGATGAAAAGAAGGCTCCAGCAGGGTTTCACCTTGTCAGTTCCTTGGTTAGACCACCAGAACTGATGCCTCTTTTCGACTTCTCAGCATTTGAAATTGAATTTTGCCAGCACATCCCGAAACTGTCAGTCTCAAGGATTGATTCACGCTAACCAAACTCCCAAACGAGTTTTATGTTACTATGAATGCCAGCTTCCTAACTTCCAGTGAGAAGTAGAACTGCCCAGCTGGCCGGAAGACTCGCGGCCAAGCCAGGGCACCAGGGCACTGTTTGCTTTTGACACTGTGGAAACAGATCTTGCGCTCCATCTCCTCCCTTTTTCTAGGGAGTGTGTGCAACACTTCTTTCAGGAAACACCTAGTGGTTGATACCTCCGGCAAGGTCACACATTTTATCTAAAAACCACTTCAGTCACACCTTTGTATGGATATAGCCTCATCACCTGATTGAATCTGGGCCACCTGTAAAATATCCCTAAACGGTTTCCTCTCCGTGCCTACTCCCTTCATCTCGGCCCTCTCTTCATGTCACATTTATTCCAGAGTTACTTGTTTTTTACTGGAACTACTCCGGAGTTAGGTGCCGTGCTTGGCTGGGCAGCAGCAACCGGTGTTCCTACTTGAGATCTTATCCAGGCAGTTCTCTGCTCAAAACCCTTCCGAGATTTTTCTCATTGGCCGCAGCAGTGGCTCTCAAAGCGCGATGTGCCTTAGAATCGTTTGGAGGGCTTGTTAAAGCACAGATGAGCGGGCCCCACCCCCCAGAACTTCTGGGTCAGTAGGTCTAGCCTGGGACCCAAGGATTTGCCTTGTTCACCAGGTCCCGGGTGAAGCTGCTGCTGGTCCAGTACCACATGTGGAGAACCACTGGCATCCAGAATCAAGTCGACACCCCCGAACTTGGCTTACAGGATTTTTCACCATCCCTTGCCACTCCCCCATACATGCTATTTTTTAACCACATGCAGTGCCAGAGCTCATTTTAAGAGTCCCTTTCGTGCTTCTACACATAGACTTCCTGGAATTCACCCCTCTTTCCACTCCTACTGCAAACTCCTATTTAAGGCAGATCACCACTTTCTTTATGCTCCCAGAGCTTTTTCACCCACCAGCATTTTAACATGGTCACATGATCTCCTAATTAGGATGTATGTCTGGTTTTTAGGCTAGACGGAGCTTTTGGAGGGCCGAGACCATGTTTTCATCTTTGCTCCATCTTCCCTAGTGCAGCGCCTAGCATATAGTAAGTGCTCAGTTAATGTTCCTGGAATGAATTTGTGATTCGAAAACTTTGGAGAGTGCCATAGGTGGCAACGTATGTATTTCATATAGTGAAGTAATTAACATGGATTAATACGGATTTCGCTTTGAGAATTGCACATAGATCTTGAAATAACTGAAGACCTTAGATCTTGTAAAATACAGGTTGGAAGTATCTAGTTTAAGAAAAATGGTTTTTAAAAAAATGTTCATTTTCGAGAGAGAGTGAGCAGGGGAGGGGCAGGGGCGTGGGGACAGGATCCGAAGTGGGGTCTGTGCTGACAGCAGCGAGCCCGATGCGGGTCTTGAACACGTGAGCCATGAGACCATGACCTGAGCTGAAGTTGGATGCTCAACTGACTGAGCAACCTAGGCGCCCCTGAGAAAAATGTATTTCTTTATAAAAGATGCTGCCAGAGGGCATCTTTGTCATTTTTAAAATCTTAAAACATACACTACTCAACGTTTACAGTGTATAGACTGCTGTGAAGTCTTTGGCTTTGGTAAGACATCAGAGCATATGGAAAATCTAGAAAATACTTAAAAACCAAATAGCCTAATATTTGTACAATGAGCTATTTAACCTATAACATGAACATCCGAGCATTGCTTGTGAAAGACTTGACTTCAGGAATATACCAGCCCTTAAAAATCCTAATAGACAGGGGTGCCTGGGTGGCTTAGTCGGTTGAGCGTCCGACTTTCGCTTAGGTCATGATCTCGCGGTTCGTGGGTTCGGGCCCCGCGTCGGGCTCTGTGCTGACTGCCAGCTCAGAGCCTGGAGCCTGTTTCAGTCTGTGACTCCCTCTCTCTCTGACCTCCCCTGCTCATGCTGTCTCTCTCTCTCTCTCTCTCTCTTAGAAATAAATTTAAAAGGGCGCCTGGGTGGCTTAGTCGGTTGAGCGTCCGACTTTCGCTTAGGTCATGATCTCGCGGTTCGTGGTTTCGAGCCCCGTCGGGCTCTGTGCTGACTGCCAGCTCAGAGCCTGGAGCCTGTTTCAGTCTGTGACTCTCTCTCTCTCCGACCCCTCCCTGCTCACGCTCTCTCTCTCCTAGAAATAAAAAAAAAAAAAAAAGAAAATTAAAAAAAAAAACACATTAAAAAAAATCCTAATAGGCAGTACTGGAAATTTAAAGAGGAAGAGAGCCAAGTTGATGAAATGGGAAGGAAAACGAGGTTTTAATACTAGTGAGACCAAAGCAAAAGAACTTATTGCACTTAACTACTTAGTATTTGGCCGGCCCCAAATATGGAGGAAGCAGATAGTTCCTCTGCCCAGATAAAGGGAGGTGGCACAGAGGTGGAGTCGGAACCCTAATCAGGGTAAACGCAGGAGCCAGAGAGAGGGCGTCAGTAGCTGGTTTGAAATGAGTGGTCCTGGGGGGTTCTTGCGCAGAAGTGGTTTAAAGTCTGAAATGGTTAGGGATAACTTGAAGCCCAGACTTCCCCAGAAACTAGTTTCATTTGATTTTCTTACAGCCCCCCAGTTTCCCAAAAAAGGGGAGGGGGCCAATGACAACATGCTTTTAAAGTGGCTTCTGTTTGAGATCTCCATTTTGAATCTGTAGTGAGCAAAGGTTTGGAAATTCCCGCTTTTCTCAGAGTCTTCCCTTTTCCTTCTTCTGGTCAATCTAAAGTGAGGAAAACCGAAAATAATCACGCTTTGGGGTGCTGCTCTCCCTGGGCAGATAGTGGAAAGTATGTGAGGACTTTGTGTGTTCAGGCTGTTGTGTGAGTGTGGGTGTGAGGGAGAGTAGTTTGCAAACCAGTCACAAGGTGGTGTACACACATCAGGTTTTCTTTCAGATTTCATTCACGATTGCGTTCCTGTCCCTTTGTACAGAGGAAAAGGACAAGCCGTTCCCGCATCACCAGCTGCTCTGTCTCCCCGTAAGGTCGGGGCTATTTGGGAGCCTAGGTGGGCACTGAGGCGCCAGGGCCGATGAGGGAACTGGGAAGGAGAGAGTGTGGGAGGTGTGGGGAGACATAGGTGGGAGCGCACATTCTCTGTTCCCTTGCCTGAACCCACGGCAAGCAGCTACCATAGGTTTACTGTCCCTTTAACTGGGACCCTTTCCCTGTCCTTCATGGACAAAGTGCTCAGCTATGAGGAAGAGGAATGTTCCTTGATGGAGGAGACTGTCGTTAGTAGACACCCATAGGCAAACTGGGAAGTTCAGGATCTGCTAAGTGCCTGACCCTGAGGTTGGGTCTGTGTAGGATGCCTCAAACCAACACAAAACCCACAGAAAACCAATATGGCATTATGCTCAAGTCTGGGGGGGTGGGGGGAGTCGAAATTCATCCACTCAGAGCAAATGTCAGGGTATGCAATCCATACAGCCAATACAGTCAAAGGTAATGTCCTAAAAATTAGATCTATATAGGTCAGAGAAGTAAAGACCACAAAGGGGAACTTTGTACTAGGCTCTGAAGAATGCATAACGTTTTGGTGTCCAGAGAGGAGGAATAAAATAAACCTTGGGGATTCCTGCCCTAGTGAATAGTGTCTGAGAGCCGAAGCTGCCCTTTCATAACCAGGAAAAGAAAGTGTACTCAACTTGGTCAGTAAAATCGTCTCTCAATTTCCTTATAAAACTGTAAAGGAAACACACGCATCGAGACTTGAATTTTGGATCCTCCTTTGAGAACTCCTCTCTTCTGGAAAAGCAGGGAAATTTTGTAGTGTTGAGGGTGTGTGTGTGGCAGTGAGCGCCCCGGAGGCAGCACTTTGGAAAGGAGACTCAGAGGAGGCGGTCACTGTGTAGGAAGGTGTGAGTCTGGAGACCAGAGGTCTGCCGCCAGCACCTTGCGCAACCCGGGGTAAGTCCCTTCCCTCTCCTCCTAGGGCAGATGAGGCGGGCTGGGAGCCGACAACGGTCTTTGACTCTGTGTGTGTTTGACTTGGGCAAAGCAACCTCCTAAACCGATTTGTAGTAAGGTTTTACCGGCTTAGTATATAATCTCTGCCCAGAATGTTTGCACCTCCTCATTTTGCAACACGGACGGAAGCAGAGAGAAAGCGTTAGTCTCCCGAAAACCATCAATTAGAGGCAGGTGTGATGCTTCATTATGTTTGTTGGCAGAGTCTCTGCTCCTGCTCCGGGTGACCTGGTGCTAATTCCCCTCCAGTTTCCATCGGTTAGAGTTCAGGAGGCAATTTATATCTTCGCCAAGATAAGTGAGAAATGGGAACAGAGCTACAAAAAAGAAATAACAAACTGCTAAAAGCCAATGAAACGCTTCTTTAATGGTGACTGGGGGATAGACCGCCTATTCACAATTCATGGGGAAAGGTGCACATACCCAGCTCGTAAAGGGAAAGCTTCAACATGAAAAAGAAAGAGTATGAATTCTACTAAACCATTACGTAGAGCTAGCAAAACTTCCACTCTGACGTATGCCAATGAACTTCCCCTTGGGGTTAGAATGAAGAGCTTACTGCTTGCTCTGTGTGGTTACCTTTGACCTCCTGGTCAGATTTATAAAGCATGTCCTACTCCTGGGAAACAGAAGCTTGCACGTTTTCCTCAGTCTGCAAGTCCTCTTAAACCTTTGTTTTTCTCGCTGTGATGTTTCTGTTGCATATAAAATAATTTTAAAGAGCTGCAATCATTGTATTTACCAGTTTAAGGTTTTCAGTGGTATTAAAGGATCACGGATTGGAAAATGCAATTAACGGAGATTTGTCACACATTGTTTCTAAATTCCTTCTTGAGTTTCCAAGGTGGCACCTCTTCCAAATTAGGCCCTGGTAGAGTTACACATTAAATTACACATTTAATTTAACTTAATCTAATTTTATTTTTTTATTTTAGGGAGTGAGCACACTTAGGGGGTGGGGGGGGGAGCCTGTTAATGGACCGTTGGGCTGTTTCTGATCTTTCCCTATTGACAACAGCTAACCCTTACTGAGCGCCAGGCTTTGTTCTGTGTGCCTCACGTAAATTATTTAATCCTCAACACTGAGGATTAAACAAGTTCCATGTGCATAATTTCGTGCAAGAGGAATATTTATGGCGGATAAATTCCTAGAAGTAGAATCTCCAGCACCAGGTGTCGTCAGTGAGCCCATGAGTGGCCCTCTCCGCAATGTTAAGAACATGCCTGGCTGCTCCCACCATGTGCTATCAAACTTGTAAAAAACATTTTTTAAATATTTATTTGGAAAGAGAGAGAACGAGAGAGCACACACGCACAAGCGGGGGGGGGGGTGTAGAGAGAGAGGGAGAGGAGATCCCAAGCAGGCTCTGTACTGTCAGCAGCCGAGGGATCGAGCCCTGCACTGGAGATCTCGAGATCATGACCTGAGCTGGAATCAAGAGTCAGATGCTGACTGAGCCACCCAGGCGCCCCTCAAACTTTTTGGGTTTTGCCAATCTGACAAGTAGTAACCTGTATTTCGGTATAGCTTTAGTTTGTATTTCTCTTGTGAGTCAAGTTACATATCCTTTGGTAAGTTTAAAAACAATCTGTATGTCGTTTTATTTGTATATATTTTTTTGAGAGAGAGGGCTCAAGTAAGTGAGGGGCAGAGAGACGGAGGGAGGGAGGAGGGAGAGAAGCAGGGCTCACCCAAAGCGGGGCTTGTGTTCACCCGGTACGGGACTTAAACTCATGAATTATGAGGTCATGACCTGAGCTGAAATCAGATGCTTAACAGACTAAGCCACCCAGGCACCCTGTATGTCCTTTTCTATAAAATATCGTAGCATTTGTTCACTTTTATATTGAGTGCTTTTATAATAGTGATTTTTATTTCCTCTACATACAGTAGGGAAGTTAGACATGGCCTATGATTGAAATGTTCTTTTGGCTTTGCTTAAAAGTTTTTTGTCATGCAGTATTTTAAGAGGTTTTATGTAGTTGAATTTGTCAATATTTTTTTGGTTTCTGGTTGTTAGAATGCCTCAGATTATATTTTAAAAAGTGTCCCATGGTTTTCTAGTGTTTTATGGGTTTTTTTCCCTGCATTTCAAACTTGGATCCATTTGGAATTTACCCAAATAAAATTTTAGAATTTTACAAGGAGTAAGGGATAAATTCAATCCCCCCTCCCCAGATGGAAGCCTGGTTTTACCAACATTTCTCGACAGAACTGTTTTCCATAAATCAGAGATGCCATCCTACCTTTTATCATAAGCTAAATTCTCCTCCTCACAGAGTTGCAGAATGAGATGTTGAATATTATTTAGTGATGGCAAACTTGTTTGTTCTGTTTCTGGTAGCCAAGCTTCCTAAGAAAGCAATAGAGCTAATTATTTTCTGTTGAAAAAAATATGCCAGACTTCTGAGAGCACATCATCCAAATAGAAATGTGTACGGCTCTTAGCAAAAGAAAGATCGTGGCAGATAAAAACTCAAAATTAGAATGATTTCATCAGATGCTCTTCAGAATGATCAATTTTTCTTGTATTACAATGGACTGAGGGCACGAGGCCTGCGGGCATTATTGTCTCTGTCAGTCTCTTCCTAGTTGAATCACAATAGCAAACGCTTAGAACGTTGCCTGGCCTACAGTAAGTGCTAAAAGCCTTGCATGTATTAATTCAGTATATGTAATTAATAAAAAGTTTGAATCTGTTATGAATTATACCCATACTAAATGTTATTACGAATAAAAATGTCAATAGGCCCTTTCACCTGGTCAAACCAAACCAAAAACCAACCCACGCTGTCACGAGCTACACATATGCTACAAAGTAATAAGCGCAGGAAGTAGGATGATGACCCGGGAAAGCTTGGAGAGTATGACCTCCCCAGTGCTGTCCCTCACCTTTGCATTTCTGTGACCTGGCATATGCCGTTCCCGAGGTCAGAAAGCCCTTCCAACCTGTGCCCTCCCCCCGACATAGAAGTATATATATATATTTTTTTCTTTTCGAACTACCTCAGATGTCATCTCCTGGCCCCCCTTCCAGGTAGAATTATTCGTGTAGCCTTCTGATTGCCTAGCACTTTATGTATAGTGGTCTGCCTTGTAACAGAGGTAGCTTAAATACTGTCCCCTCAGTTAGACCCGAGTCTTTTAAGGGCAGGGCCCTCTGTATCTCTGCACAGGTCCCCACAGAGTTGCTGGCTTGTCACAGGTGTTCCGCTGAAAGGAAAGAATAAAAGTGTGAATGCCTGATTACATAGTATCTTATTTGATAAAAGTTAGAAAGGCCTGAGGCAGAATCAGCACACGGGGCTCCTGATAGCTGGTAAAACCAAACAGTTTAATCTTGCATTCTGTTTCTCTTTGAATGTGTGGGGACCTGAACACAGAGTATTAAGTGGTTTATGGCCTCAGTTAAAGGTATGATCTACCGAGTGAAAATCGGATATTTTCTGTGATCGTATTGTTTTAGCTTCTGCATTTTCAAAAGCCACATTCTTAGGATGGTAGTAGCTAAATAGGAATGTTGTTGATTAAAATTAGCCTGGGAAATAAACACAGAAACATCACACACATCAGACAGTCAGACGTCTGCCAGACACAACCATTCAGAACATACTCAAGAACCCCAGAAGGATTCCGAAAGGTCTCTAAGTTGGAAGCAAATAGCTCTCACGAAGCCTGTGAACTTGACTTGACGTAGGAGGGGAGGCACGGTGCCACTTGCATGCCAGAGCCTATTTACTGACTTTGAATTTTCATAGAAGACTCCCAAGGACTCCTTAACAAGTCTGGATATTCAGCTTCCTTTCAAGACATTTTCGCTTGTCTTGGGTTTTTGGTAGAAAAAAGATGAAAAGCACTCTCCCACCCAGTGCTGCCAGAAAGCACTAACTAAAGCCTTGTTGAAATGAGTGTAAAAGTAAGTGTCATGTTCTCCCATAAATCATGGAAACTTACTTTGTTTTATATTTTTTAGTCTTTAAGAATTCTGGTTAGCTCACATCGTCAGTTATGACAATACTTAATTTATTCTACTTTTTAAAAAAAGTTGTTTATTTAAGAGAGAGTATGAGCAGGGGAAGGGCAGAGGGAGGAAGGTGGGGGGGGAGAGAGAGAGGAAATTTCAAACAGGTTCCATGCTGAGTGTGGAGCCTGACATCGGGCTCAATCCCACGACCCTGGGATCACGACCTGAGCCAAAATCAAGAGCTGGATGCTCAACCAACTGAGCCACTCAGGTGCCCCTGATTTATTCCACTTTTTAGGAAATCCGAAGTTTAAAAAAAAAAAAAGATGTCCCTTTGATCTCCCCTCTTTGAAAGAGGGTGATTCATTTGAGGTAGAAATACCTCTTTAGTGTTTATGTAATTTATCATAGGTTGAAATCTTGAATGTGAAAGGAGTGTGTAAATTTCTTTGTGTAGTTTGGTACTAGCTATGTAAGCAGGCCCAGAGGAAAAGTCCAAAGGTATCTTTAAATAATTTGGGGACCTATTTTAGTGCGAGCTGAACATGCTTTTGTGGAGGGACAACAAATGAAAACAAGTATCATTCAATTTCCTTGTCTCTTCTTCTCTTTCTAGATTGCCAAAATGCTTTGGAGTTTTTAACTAACTGACTTAGAAAAGTCCAAAATAGCTTCGAGACTGTAAACACAGAAGCTGCAGCAAGGGGGATTCAGTGCCAATGCATCAACAAAAAAGACAGCCAGAGTTAGTGGAAGGAAATCTTCCCGTTTTTGTGTTTCCCACGGAGCTAATATTTTATGCAGATGACCAGTCAACACATAAGCAAGTGTTGACTCTGTATAATCCCTATGAGTTTGCCTTAAAGTTCAAAGGTGAGTCTCCTAGTCTGTTTCATGGCTTTTCACCCATCCCTACTAACTTTTTTACTCGTAGAAACTAATTTTTTAAAACCACTAATGGCCACTGTGACTTTTTCTTACAGTTTTGTGTACTACTCCAAATAAGTATGTTGTCGTTGATGCTGCGGGTGCAGTGAAGCCTCAGTGCTGTGTGGATATGTAAGTCAAAGTCACTCCCTGGTAACAGGTTTTAAGTGTGTTAATATTCATGTGTTTAACTCGAAAAGGGTCTCATCTTGAAGCCGTTCCCACACAGGCATCGATTATGTTTTGAATTTTTGCTGGAGCTTTTCGTCTCCAAATTCTTCAGAAGTCCCTAAGGTTCCAACCAGGTCGAGCAAATACTTAATAGTATCTCACGATGTTGGAGCTGATACGTGTGTTAATATCTCCATGAACATTTTCACATTGTTATGCTTTTTAGTCAGAGCAGAGTCATTCATGAAGGTAAACTTCTAACTTACTCCTTTGCATTGCTCTAGCTATAATGGGCAATTTAGCTTCCCGTGGAACATCCCGTTATAGTGACACTTGCGAAACTGAATACCACATTCACAGAACAATGGGACTATAAGTTCATCTGAAATGATTCAACCAATAGGCCTGGAAGTTAATCTATACACACAGGAAGGAAGTGCGTAACGAGTCCTCTGTAAAAGGTTACCTGAGCTCTTCCAGATAATTTCGTTTTAGAGTGTCGGATAAATGACGGTTTGTTCAAGCTGTTCACATTTAAGTTTCACTTTAGAGCTAGTGGTGACCAGATGGCCCAATGGACCAGCTCTTAATTTAAGCTACCAAGTAAACTGTACTTGTTTAAATCTTCCATGAGAATGAGAAGCACAGGCTTTTGTGTCCGAACACATTTTCATCGTCTCCTACCCGTAAAATGATATATATCTTTAGAGGACGTGTTTTTCACAGGTTTCTTTTGATTTCTCATTTACCACACAATAAGCAAGGACTCCTCCAAAGAAATGGTGTCTCTTGCCAAATAAATGTGTTATCTTTGACCTAATTGGTTTGTGTTCTCCATTAAGAACGAAGCAAAATAAATGGAACTGTAGACGACTCTCATAAAAATTGGAGTGCTTTAGACTCTTTTCAGAGGAATAAGGAAAGTGCGTTGTTAGCCTCCTGATGGCACTGGTCATATTGGGTTCTTTGCTTATTCAATTGCTTGTTTTTACCTGTGTGCATAGACTTGCAATTTTAAGCCTAGGTGAGGTTTGTTACTTGAATGATAAGTAAGTGTCAATAGAAATCTATGAGACTTTTGTGAGAAAGAAACCATTTTATATATATGTCCTATTTAGTAACTGTTGCTGGCCACAGATATCAGGGGGAAAAATGCTATTGCTAAAAGGAATTTTCTTTACCTATATATTCTTTTACTTCAGACTTTAAAACTATTTTTTAAGTTTATTTTGAGAGAGCAAGTGGGGTAGGGGCAGAGAGGGGAGAGAGTCTCAAGCAGCCTCTTCAGCGCAGAGCCCGATGTGGGGCTCGAACTCCCCATGAGATCAGGATGTGAGCCGAAATCAAGAGTGGTGCTTAACCAACTGAGCCCCTCAGGCGCCTCGCTGAAGGGTTTTATTCTATGTTGTAGAGTATGTGTTTGCATCAAATATTTTATTAAAATATTTTTAAGTTTATTCATTTTAAGAGAGAGAGTGAGAGATTGCGCAGCATTAGCAAGGGGAGGGACAGAGGGAGAGAGAGAATCCCAAGCGGGCTCCATGCTGTCAGCTGCAGAGCCCAACACAGGGCTCGATCTCAGGAACTGTGAGATCATGACCTGAGCCAAAATTAAGAGTCGGACCCTTAATCGACTAAGCCACCCAGGCACCCCAGGTCTTCATCAAATATTTTAGGATTCTAAATATTCCTTTTGATCTATGCTATGACTTTTTTTTTTTTTTAAACATCATTAGCAAAATTCTGTATTTGAGTGTTGGGTTATAGTCAGTTAATTGTCTCCTGTATGAAACCTCTTGCTGAATTCTGTTTCACAGGCCCCCAGAAACCTAAACAGCATTTATTTTTTTAATGTTTTCAGTGTGATTCGTCATAGAGACGTTCGATCCTGTCACTATGGTGTAACGGACAAATTCCGTCTTCAAGTTTCCGAGCAAAGCCAGAGGAAGGCTTTAGGAAGGAAAGAGGTGGTGGCTACTCTTCTCCCGTCTGCGAAAGAACAACAAAAGGAAGACGACGAAAAAAGGATAAAGGAGCATTTAACTGAAAGTTTATTTTTTGAGCAGTCCTTTCAACCAGGTAGTCTTTGGTTTGCGTTTAAAGCCCTTTGGAGGTCTTGTGCATTTCTGACTTGAAAATAGGGAGCTAAGAATAATTACTAGAAAAAGGATCTGCCCCTTTAAGCCCAATTAACTACTTCCAAACGGAAGCTGGAGGTCTGGTACCCAAGGTGAAGCAAGAGTCCTCGAGCTAGCCTTGAAACAAGGCAGAAAGCATCTCGGCAGCCGAGGCTGTAAGGAGCGGGTGGCTGTAGCCTTTTAAATGTGCCCAACCTGAGAATGCAGCTACCCGCTTCATAAGGCTAGCACAGTTTGGCAATCGTATACTTTTGTTTCTATGACTCTCCTGTATCCTTCCTCATTTAATTAGTTCGAAGAAGGAGAGGGATTGTGTTTGGCAATAGGCCAAGCTTGGTGCACTGTTCATATTATTTGGGAAAAAAATCTCATTAAAGTTGAAGTTAATTAAACTAAGTAGATTATAATATCCCCTGTGGGGTATTAATTGAATCCCTGTCCATTCCTCATTTCCTTCCAGCTTAGATATTCAGAAGTGTTATGATATATTCTTTCAACATTGACACTATCCTCAGATTCAACTCATTGGACATCAGTCCTCCTCCCTCTTAACTTCTCATTATCGTCTTCCAACCCTATTATAAGAGGAGGAAGACAAAATTTTCCATGAAAAACATGGAAACTTTTTGATAGTGATGAATGTGATAGCAGCTGCCCTTGAAATTGCAACAGTATCTATGAGGAATTAAAAGCAGTTCTACTTGTCATGACATTAATTCACAGATCCCCGTCAGTTTGTTCATCCTGGAGGGTTTATTTGGATAATGCAGGGAGTAATGCCTCTCTGATTTACTGCAGGCAAGAGTCTTCTCCGTCCACGCAGGGAGTGCCCGGAATTCATGGTGAAACCAAGCCCAGGGACTAGGTAGTAGCCAGTAGATTGCTTTCAACTGTTGTTGACTGACAGGACCAGATTTTCAGCTTTTGAAGCTGAAAGAGAACCTCTGGTAAATGTCACTTTGATCTCTGATCAGTATTGTGAAGTGGACTCATAAATATTTATGCAATGCAAGATTCTGCCTTTAAAATGCCTTCTCTAGAATAAGAAAAGTCGTACGATGAGTATTTGTTTTTTGATGTTAAATTCATAAATGCATAATTGGCTCATTTCGGTTTTTAACAGACCAGTGTATTTTATTTAAAAAAATTTTGTTTAATGTTTATTTTTGAGAGAGAGAGAGGAAGACAGAATCCAAAGCAGGCTCCAGGCTCTGAGTTGTCCGCACAGAGCCTGACATGAGGCTTGAACTCAAACCGTGAGATCGTGACCTGAGCCGAAGTCGGACGCTCAACCGCCTGAGCCACCCAGGCGCCCCAACAGACCAGTTTAGTAGCCAAAAAAACACAAGGGTTAAGAGTTCAGTTATCTATATGTTTTTTCCTTTAGCTTAAAATTTGTTAGAATTCTGGTGAAAATCATCCTAAAAGGTTAAATAATTACATTGTGTATTAACTGAGCATTTTATTCTTATTTTACTCTGATAGTGATCCTTTGGTATCTGAAGTGTATTCGAAAATTCTTGTAATTGTAAAATCAAAGTAGGTAAATGAATGAGGTGGGGAAAGATCTCTCTAAGCCATCTGTGTCAGGAAGCTCAACAAAGGCAAGCGCCTTATTTGTCTCGTTGACCATCATGCCCTTGGCCCCTAGCACAGTGTGCAGCAGAGTAGTTACACAGGAGGTGTCTACGTGGCCTTCACTAGGAGGGCTGGACTTCTCATCGGGCCGGGTCTGCTGGATTGGTTTTCTTTGTCTTACAAGGTCCATGGCTCTGCCAGCCTTCCGAGCAAGGGGGACATGGCAGTGGAGCCCCATATGAAGTCCTGACCAACCTGTCCAGGTAGTGAGTGGTTACCCCGGTGTTTCTGCTGTGGCATGAAACCGAGTACTCTCTTCTTGAATAGAGCATAATGGTGACTGATTGAGTCCATGTTGACAAAGTGGTATTTTTCACTTCTCCTGTTTATTAAATTAGTAGCAACTTATGTCTGGTTTCCAGTATGCAGAATTCTACAGATTTTCATTAAGTTTCTCTAAACTGAAATGTTGAAACAAATCGAAATTGTTTGGGGGAGGTTTTGAACTGTCCTCATTTTTGCACCTCTTTAGCTCAGAAAGATGTTTATTAGACATATTACAAGTGCAACAGTGTTGTGAGCCTCCGTGATACTAGCCAGAAAATGGTCAAGGGCTAGATCATGAGAAATTCAGATTTCATGTTTTGAAAGGCAGTTAAAATGAGCAGTTTCTTCTCCAGCTGATTGTACTAGAAAAGACACAGCAGTAACAGATTCAAAAAGGAAAACAGCACCTACAGTCACACACACTTAACAGATCTGCTTATGTAAGTGTTCCGTGTTACTTTCCAGACCTTGTCTGTATGCATAAATACATATATATATATATATTTTTTTTCATTTAACAGAAATTTAAGAGAAACCCACAAAGCCTACCTTTACAAAATACCACAGCCCAGGTTTGTTAAGATGTTTTGAAGAGATGCAGGTGAATCTTAGTAGGTTTGTCTTAATTATGTCACTAAGGAACTGCCAGGTCTATGCAGTCTTTGAGCCTGTGCCCTCTGGCTTAAGAAAAATCACACTCTTTATTATTGTTTATAACAATAAAAGGTTGCAAACGACCTAAAAGTCCATCAGCTGGGGACTGATTACATTGTGAATGTTCATGAGGTGGGATGCCAGGCAGGCATTTATTTACAAGGATCTGATAGAATGATAGATGGTTACAATTGACCTAGTAAGAGGCTCAAATCTATTTCTGAGAGGAAAACAGTTATAGAACAGTGTGTATATTATGGTTTCATTTATATTAAAGCTTTTATATGTTTATATGGGTATTTATAAAATCTGAAAGGATCTGTATCAAGCCTTAACAGTGTTCCCTCGAGGAAGAAACTATTTCCTCCATCTCTATAAAATCTTCGCAACGATCTTGCAGTTTCAGCAAAACAAACAAACAAAAAAACCTATTTCCGTTTTGAAAGATTTCAAGTGTCTCTGCAAATGTCTTTGGAATTTTTAAAAATACTAAAAATTCCTTGAGATGATCTTTATTGTGGGTTTGTAACCAGCAGTGTGGTTTTCGTAAACCAATGTTTTCCTTGAAAGCTCATCTCTGCAGCAGACATAAAGATAACTTCATTTATTAACTAAAATAAGACTTGTTTTTAGGTACTCGTGCTATGGTTTCATCTCCAGCAATAATCACTGTAAAATTTGAATTTGTTTTCACCTATGTGGCTTTGGCAAGGCTCAGTTAAACTTCATGCAACAGCTAAGGTATTAATAATTTAGAAAAGCTGCATTTAATAATAAAATGAATGGTGTTATTTCATTAATAAAACACAGATTGTGTTGCGGTTGGCTATTCCTTTTAATGAAAGAAGGGTAGCCTGAAAGGCTAGATGACAGAATGTACTGTTATTGGGTTTTTTTTTTTTAATGTTTTATTTATTTCTAGGAGAGAGAGAGAGAGAGCGTGAGCAGGGGAGGGTCAGACAGAGAGAGAGTCACAGACTGAAACAGGCTCCAGGCTCTGAGCTGGCAGTCAGCACAGAGCCCGACGCGGGGCTCGAACCCACGAACGCGAGATCATGACCCAAGCAAAAGTCGGACGCTTAACCAACTAAGCCACGCAGGCGCCCCTGTTATTGGGTTTCTTAAAAATACGGGTGGGAATCCTATACACATACAACCAGAACTGTAGAAGAGCAGGCCTGATCATGTTTTTTAATTTTATTTGATTGTGGTAAGAACACTTAACATGGGGTCTGCCCTGCTCACAACTGTTTAAGTGTCCAATACAGTACTATTAATTACGGGCACAATGTTGTACGGCAGATCGCTAGAACTTGTTTTACTTTATTGAGACTTTATGCCCGTGATTAGTATCTCCCGTTTTAAACACACCCCCAGTCCCTAGCAGCCACCATTCTACCCTCTGTTTCTGGGTTTGACTCTTTAAGATGCTTCCCGTAAGTGGAATCGTGCCGTATTTGTCCTTCTGTGACTGGTTTATTTCATTTCGCGTGATAGCTGCCAGATACTGCTTTTGCTTTCTTCTTGGCTATCAATGGGGTAGAGCAGAGGACAAGGACTTTAGCAGGTAGCTTTCACACACTCAAGTAGTGCCTTTCTGCTGCTTGAACATTTTCAAAAATGGTAGCAGAATGCTACACTTATCAGGACCAAAGCTGTCTGGAGACCTACCTAAGATACTCCCAGAAGGCAGTGCGCTCCAAAATGGAGTAGACACAAGCAATACATTGGGGTATAGGAAGAAAATATCCGAACTTCAGTTTCTATGTCTAGCCCATTTGTTAAAAATGCTATTTGCATATTTTATACACATACGCAGATGACGGCATGCTTAAATACTTGTACTGATTAGGGTAAGGTTGGGGGTGGCGTTAGAATGGTGACATTTCAGTAGGAACTCACTACCTCATAATGCCACTTCACCATTCCGTCCTGTACTGACTCAGAAGTTATGGGCTTCCAGATAAGTCCAGTAGATTGGTCTCCATGGAACGGAAATATTAGGCAAAGAGTCAGAGAAGCCGGACGAAACCAGAATCCTGGTGAGTGGTGGACAGTATATGTGAACCAGCTTTGGTCTTAAGTTGTTTTTAAAATCAAGCTCAGAGATTTTTGTCTTTTTACAGAAAACAGAACTGTCTCCTCAGGACCTAGTTTCCTAACTGTCTTCCTGGGAGTGGTGTGCATCGCAGCTCTGATGCTTCCTACGCTGGGGGATGTGGAATCGCTGGTGCCTCTCTACCTCCACTTAAGTGTCAATCAAAAATTAGTGGCCGCTTATATCTTAGGTGAGTGTTTGAAGGATGCATTTGGGTCATGTGTGTAGGCTCCGAGGTGGAGGTGGTGGTGTTACATGTGTATGGGGTAATAGTGGCCACGGGGCTGATACCTGTGTGATTTTATCTCTACACCCAACATGGGGCTTGAAACTCACGACTCCAAGATGAAGAGTCACACACGCTCTTCCGAGTGAGCCAGCCAGGTGCCTCTACAATTAGTTCTTTGTAGCTTATGGATCTAGTACCTAATACTGTATTCAGTTATTTTCATTTTGCTGATTTTCAATGGTATAAAACATGTAAAAGATGTAAAATGCACATATTCCACGATCCAGCATCTCTACTGCTAGGAATTGATCGTGGGGAAACACTTCGACGAAGTGCATACAGTGATAAAGGTGAACACTGCAGCCTCGTTTAACATCATGAACCTTCTCTTTAAGCCAGTTCCCTGGCTTAACATTTCCTGTTAAATTATTCTTTCAGCCATCCTAGCTTGAAATCTTATGATTACCTTAACTGAACCAGTTACTCGGTACCTGCCACGTGTCAGGGATCAGGGTTCTGGTGACGACAGACTCTGTCTTCGTAGTCTCCTGTCACCTCTTCTGAGTCACCAAGTCTTCAGTATTCTTTCAGTATTCCTTGGTATGTTTTTTTTTTTTTTTTTTTTAATTTTAGAGAGCGGGTGAGCAGGGGTAGGACACGGGGGAGAGAGAGAGGAGAGAGAGAGAGAGAGAGAGAGAGGAGAGAGAGAGAATCTAAGAAGACTCCATGCTCTGCACAGAACCCAGTGCAGGGTTGGATCCTACAACCCTGGGATCATGACCTGAGCTGAAAATCAAGAGTCAGCTGGACACTCAACTGACTGAGTCACCCAGACGTCCCTTCTCTCTTTTTTTAAGTCGAAAAATTGTCTTCTAAATATGACACCCTACCGTCTGTCTGTGTGCCTTCCTTTCGTATTCCCACCCCCCACCCTCACCCCCACCCCCACCCCACCCTTTATCTTCTCCCAGATGCTCCATCACATTGCTGTTAGATTGATTTCCACTCAGGTTTGGTGTTCCCACCGTCGCTCCCAGCTCAAGAGTCTTCAGTGGTTCCCCAAGTCCATGGGAAGAAGTACGAGTCCACAGTTTGGCATCTAATGCTCTCTACTCTGTGACCTCTTCCGGCTAATCTTGTCTAGCTGATTCCCTGTATAAATCCTTGAGCAGAGCCTGTTAGATTATTTACTGATCCCCAAAAAGCTCATCGAGAGTCTGGTCAACCTCCTTGCCCTCGCTCTGGCCATTCCCTCACCTGAAATGCCTGCTGATCTCCTTGTTCCTTATCATTCCTGTCTGTCTTTTAGGCTTATTTCAGCTTGACATTTTGGGGCATCTTTTCTGACCGGCCTGGTCCTACGCAGTGATTCTCCTCTGTACTTTATCACTCACTTTTTTTCCTTTTACCACTTATTTGGGACTGAGCGTATTCTTACATTATTAAATTTTTATGGTTTTATGTATGGAGCCTCTTCGAAAGAGATACACCGAGCAGGAATACTGTGCTTTTGTCTCTCTGTGCTCCTAGAGCACAGATACAAATAGGCTCGAAGTATGTTTGTTGATGAAGTTGGCTGGCTTTATGGACACTTTAAAATGGCATGTCTGGGGGAGCCTGTGGCTCAGTCGGTTAAGCGTCCGACTTTGGTTCAGGTCATGATCTCGTCAGTTGTGGGTTCGAGCCCCGCGTCAGGCTCTGTGCTGACAGCTAGCTCGGAGCCTGGAGCCTGTTTGAGATTCTGTGTCTCGCTCTCTCTCTGACCCTCCCCTGTTCACACTGTCTCTCTCTCTCTCTCTCAGAAATAAATAAAAAACATTAAAAAAATTTAAAATGCCATGTCTCCTATTATGGCTGATGTGACCTGGACAAAGTGGAAGGTGTATTCGATGGTGAAAAAATGATCTGTAGCCAGACAGTAGTGACTTAATTAAAATCTATTCAGTGACTGCCCATTGCTATCAACTGGATTTCTTCTATATAATATCAACTATTCACACTGACTTTGAATTCTCGGTAGAGTACCTGTCCCTGTGCTGTTTCTTATTTGCTCCTTGAGGTCCAAACAGTGACTTACTGCATGGAAGATTTTGTAAAATGTGTGGCTTTAACTGTTCTCCAATTTTCTTTTCTTTCAGGTCTTATCACAATGGCCATACTTAGAACATGAGCAAGGAATTCAGTTGACTTCTGAAGTAAATTTATCTTGCAAATATGAATGTGGACTGCCTTTGATCTCTTTCACTCCATTAATATGCTACCAACTATTGAGTGATTGACCGTAACTGCAAATGTATAATATATATTTTAAATTACAAACGGCAAGGATGCTTCTGAGTGACACCTAGGAAATCATTGGAAAAAAATTCTTTTTATATCTAAACCTATTATGCAAAAGACTTCAAACATCTGTTATTGTCTTCTCTTTTTTTCTAATTCATTTTGATCACCAAGGTCCTGTGTCCTTCACAGCTACAGGTGTGAAACATAAAATGACCTTTATTTCCTGACTACAAACGTCAATGTTCCTATGTAACTTATACCTTGTCCTCTGTCATTACAAATAGTTGCCATGGGGTTTCTAAAATAAGTTTTACAGTTAATGTGCAGAGGGTACACACAAAAGCCTAAAGTGTTGAGGGGTCATACGTATCCTACCCTAGGATCTTCCAGAAGAACAGACATACTTACAGAATAGAATGTGGTCCAGACACAGAGCTTGTGGGTTTTTTTTTTTTTTTTAACCCTCGGAATTAGGGTGACTTCTCTGTTTGGTCTAACAATTCGAAAGGAAGGTAGGCATTTGTTTAGTTACGTCGTTCACCCTGGCTTTACCTCTGGATAATGCTTTACGTGAACAGGAGGAAAAAAAATCCCTTTATCATTTCTTCCTAGCCCTTTGCCTGACTGTAAGCAACTAGCCCAGACTGGGATGACCAGATGCCGGGTGGTTTGTGTGGAGATGTTTTTCATCTTTAAACTCCAAGCCAAGTGTAGAAAATACTTGATATGTGTCTATTTTATATCAATCATGGAGATATTTTTTAAGTTTGTATTTATTAAAACAACTTTACCAAAAAAAGTCCCTAAAGCAACAACTATTTACATTTCTTTATAGCCTCTCCGATCTTGAACATGTATGTATGCGGTTTTAACTGTTATTATCATAATAGCTGATCTTCTGACTTAGAATTTTTTTAAGTTTATTTATTTATTACGAGAGAGAGAGAGAGCGTGTGCATGAGCAGGGGTGGGGCAGAAAGAGGGAGAGAGAGAATCCCAAGCAGGCTCTGTGCTGTCAGTGCAGAGCCTGACACGGGGGCTTGAACCCACGAACTGTGAGATCGTGACCTGAGCCGAAATCAAGAGTCGGACGCTTAACCAAATGAGCCACCCAGGCGCCCCTTGACTTAGGATTTTTATCTGCGAGCACAATGCCTTGTGCCTCTTGAAAATCATGTTACAGATCTTTTTACCGAACAAACTTTGGCATTGCTACTGTAGTATTCTCGAGGAAGAAACACAACATGTATGCCTGAGGTTGGTTTTTGCAGGAAATAGTACTTTGCTTCTAAAGTAAAAGCTTTTACATAGGCTCTTTCATAGAAAAATCTTCATTGTGTAACCATTTGGGGAAGATAAATCATTAAATGGATCGTGTCTGTACATTGCATAATGACTGAAAAGCACATAAATGTAATCTATTTTGAACTTTGTAAAAAAAAATATGGAGGCTATCCTTGTTTCTCTATCCCTTTCAAGTCCTCTGTGTGTATGTGTGTGTGTGTGCGCACACATGTGCATCCGTGCACGTGCGTTTCTGTGAGCACACACGTGTGTGTGAGATAACCCATTGTAAAGGAATAAAATTGAGACCTCCCAAGTTTCACAGTGACTTAAACATTTTATTTGAGGGACCTCTGAGGAACTCAAGTTTTAGTCTATTTCCTAAAGCTGTTTCCTACTCCTGTGAGTTAAATAGGAAAAATAAGGAGTGAAATATGTGAGCTAAAATGTATTAAGTTTCTTAATTTGCCAGGGGAATTAATTTGTCTAGATTTTTGAATAGGTGAGAGTCACATGCTTCAAAGATCAACTATAAAAAGGTGTACCAGGGTGCCTGGCCGGCTCAGTCAGTGGAGCGTGTGACTCTTGAACTTGGGGTTGTGAGTTCAAGCCCCGCATTGAGCATAGAGATTACGTAAAAGTGTACAGTAAAAAAAAAAGTCACCGCTTGCCATCCCTGTCCACGTCATTCCTTGTCCACTCAGCGCCTTTCAGGTGACCGCTGTTGTTGGTTTAAATACGCTTCCACTGTTTCTTTATCCAAATACATTTTTTGTGTGGCTTATAGCATAATTCATGGGGCCAGTTCCTTCCTGACCAGTTTTATCAGCAGTACATCAGAGTGCCTGTTCTAGCCTCATCAGCCACGTGTCTTGCCAATGTGATAGATGAGAAATGACATCTCCGTATACTTAAAAGTGAGGTTGACCACCTTTTGAAAAAACTGTTTTTGAGAGAGACAGCATGAGCAGGGAGGGGTGGGGTGGGGTGGACAGAAGATCCAAAGTAGGCCCTGTGCTGACAGCAGCGACCCCGTTGTAAGGCTCAAACTCATGAACTGTGAGATCATGACCTAAGCGGAAGTCAAATCCTCAACCGACTGAGCCACCCAGGCGCCCTGCCCACCTTTTCATAGAGCTATTTATTCATATCCTCTGTTCCCCTAGCCCCTGCTTTCTGGTGGCAGAAAGCCTACTGGCTTCTAGGAGAATTCTGTGATATGAAGCAAAGGTTTCCTTCTGGCTTATCGTGCTTCTTTTGACTTTGCTTATGGTATTTTTACCATGTAAACCTCCTAGGGTAGTTGAATTTATGAATCTTTTATGGCTTTTGGATTCTGAACCCTAGAAAACCCCAGACCATTCCAAGGTTACAAATCTCAATACACACACGCACATGGACACCAGTGTGAAGCTCTAATGAAGAGAATAATCCATTTACAATAGCAAAATAATTTAAAATTCAAAAACCCTAGGTTTATTTGTGAATTTTTTATGTCTTTATTTCGAGAGAGACAGAAAGCGAGTGAGGGAGGGGCAGAGAGAGAGAGAGGGAGACAGAATCCGAAGCAGGTTCCGGGCTCTGAGCTAGCTGTCAGCACAGAGCCCAACGCGGGGCTAGAACCTTTGAACTGTGAGATCGTTACCTGAGCCGGTCGGATGCTTAACCAGCTGAGCCACCCAGGAGCCCCTCACAAACTCTAAGTTTAAACTTAAAGTCCATATGGGGTGCCTGGATGGCTCAGTTGGTTAAGCGTCCGACTTCGGCTCAGGTCGTGATCTCACAGCTCGTGGGTTCAAGCCCCACTTGAGGCTCTGTGCTGACAGCTCAGAGCCTGGAACCTGTTTCAGATTCTATGTCTCCCTCTCTCTCTGCCCCTCCCCTGTTCATACTCACACTTTCTCAAAAAAAAAAACAAAACATTAAAATTAAAAAAAAAAAAAAAAAGCTTAAAGTCCATAATCTTTTATAAGGAAAACTAAAAGACACTCCTGAGAAACCCAAAACTAGACTTGAACAAGTAGAAAGACATCTTTCTGTTTTAGGACATACAGCCTTGACATCAAAATTTCTCGTTTGTAAGTTACGGAAGTTTAACATGGTTCTGATCACAATACCAAGAGGTTTTGGTATCTCTTTTCTTACCCAGACAAGTTGATTCTAGATTCATCTGGAGAAATAGGCACAGCTAGGAAAACTCTTTGAAAGAAGATTAATGGGAACAGTTCTCCCAGAAATGAAAACATTTATATAACCCCCATAATTCTAACTGTGGCACTGACTGGACCATGAAGAGAGCAATTGAAAAGAACTAGAAGTACAGAAACAGACTGAAATACATCTAGGAATTTAGAATCTGCTAGGAGTGTCATCTCAAAAACAATATACTGGTCAATAAATGGCATGAAAACAACTGGGTAGCAATCTAGAAAAAATTGAAGTGGGATTGATGCATTCTACCAAGATAAACTCTAAGTGGATAAAACATTTGAATGTAAAAAAACCCCATAAAGGTGCGAGATAACCGTATAAGGGAATTTATTCCTTCCTTTATCATCCTGGAAGGCATTTATTTTTGATGACTCAATAGCGGTGTTCCATATCAAAGACTGAGTCTGAACCAGTGCCTCTCCTAGACGGCTTTCTTCCTTTCTTTAGTGTGTTATTTCCCAGTTTTGTAAAAGGACTCCCCCCGACGCCACCAATGAGTTTCCAAAGTAGATTCCCAGAATCACAAAGCAGTTGGATCTTCCCTGTTAGAGATTAATTCAATGTACTTAAGTCTCAAGTCCCTTCCCTTTAATTTGAAACCTGTCACATTTGGACAGGCTGCAATCAGCAAGAACTGGGTGAGTGGCCGGTGATCATACACTGTGTCTGCACTGCCGGGATTTACAGTGTGTTGGAGTGCGGAGGCCTGGGGGAAGGGAGGATCAAAATGCACCCCAAACAGCCTTGGACCTGGTTCCACGCTCAAGCGTGTGCTCCCCCTCCCCCCCCCAACAAATGCTGCAGGAGTTGGAAGGCTCTGAGCTGACTCTTAAAGGGTGGGCTCCATCCATAGACAGAGAGGAGTTGGGTTCACAAGAAAAGGCAAGGATGAGTGTGCCATGATATGAGGCAAGTTGCTTTGAAATACTTCCCAGGGGAGATATTGGAGACTGATGTATGTGCCGTTATTTCCTGTCTGCCACGAAGAACGCGTTTCCCTGCCCCGATGAAAGGGCCTGACCGTGGGCCCGTGGAAAGAAGACCCAAACTCCCCAAGGGGCCACAGGTATTACAAAGTTTAATCAGGAAGCAAGGTAAAGAAATAGTTGTCATCGTGAAAACAAATATGATTCATCTTGGAAGCAGCCAGCAAACAGGAAATGCAGGTGTTTGTCACCTCGAAATCGTTAGGCCTGCACAAGTCTGCCACCCAAGTTAACTTCAAAAGGAGTTGTACAAAGTCAGCATCTAAAGTTCAGGTTTCTAGAAGGGATTCTGGAAATGAGCGTCTTGGCCAGATATTTTCATTCGCGAACACTTCAGTGGAAAGACAGCACAGCGGCTGGCTGAGATGATACCTTCGGGGTTTCAACATGAACACGGAAAGAGCGCTGACATTCCAAAACTGTGTTATTATGAGAAAGATTGAACATTTCCAGTAGCACCTATAAGCCTGACATTTTGAGAGAACACACTTAAAAGGAACAATCTATTTATTTATTTAATAGTTTATTGTCAAGTTGGTTTCCATATATCACCCAGTGCGCATCCCCACAAGTGCCCTCCTCCATGCCCATCTCCCCCCTTTCCCTCTCCCCCACCCCCGTCAGCCCTCAGTTTATTCTCAGCATTCAAGAGTCTCTCATGGTTTGCCTCCCTCCCTCTCCCCAACTGTTTTCCCCCTTCTCCTCCCCCATGGTCCTCCGTTGAGTTCCTCCTAATCCACTTATACTTGCAAACATATGGTATCTGTCCTTCTCTGCCTGACTTACTTCACTCAGCAAAGCACCCTCTAGTTCCATCCATGTGGCTACACATGGCCAGATTTCATTCTTTCTCATTGCCATGTAGTATTCCATTGTGTAGATAAACCACATCTTCTTGATCCATTCATCAGTTGATGGACACTTAGGTTCTTTCCATGTTTTGGCTATTGCTGAGAGTGTTGCTATGAACATTGGGGTCCATGTGCCCCTATGCATCAGCACTCCTGTATCCCTTGGGTAAATTCCTAGCAGTGCTATTGCTGGGTCCTAGGGGAGTTCTATTGTTAGTTTCCTGAGGAACCTCCACACTGTTTTCCAGAGGGGCTGTACCAGTTGACATTCCCACCAACAGTGTAGGAGGGTGCCCGTTTTTCCACATCCTCGCCAGCATCTAGAGTTCTCTGATTTGCTCATTTTAGCCACTCTGGCTGGCGTGAGGTGGTATCTCAGTGTGATTTTGATTTGTATTTCCCTGATGAGGAGCGATGCTGAGCATCGTTTCATGTGTCTGTTGGCCATCTGGATGTCCTCTTTGGAGAAGTGTCTGTTCACGTCTTCTGCCCATTTCTTCACTGGATTATTTGTTTTTTGGGTGTGGAGTTTGGTGAGTTCCTTATAGATTTTGGATACTAGCCCTAAAAGGACTAGTTTAGAAGAGACCCAGAGGAAATTGGAGGGAGTGGGCTGGAACTAGAAGACCCAGACGGAGAGCCCCATAGAGCCCAGCTGTGTTGGCCCAATGGGAGAATGCCAAGTTCATGATTATTTCATTAGGAAAATATTTGCTACACCTATAATCTGGAAGTGATCAACAACATACCAGAGCAGGACATTACTCTCCAGGATGAAATACCAAACAGAATAACAAAGAGTTGACCCAGCTACACAGGCTGTTGGGATGAGGTCTTGTCCAGTTACCACATCAAAGACGCTGCCACAGGCAGAAAAAAAAAAAGAACTCAATTAGGACACTGGTTTGGAGAGGCTTTATATAAGCCAGAGGAAATAGAAATGCAAATGGACTAAGCTCAAGCTGGCTGCTTCCTTATTTTGTTCATTTAGTTTGGTTCTGATTTGCCCCCGCTGCTCGGTCAGGCAAAAGATATCCACAAGTTTAGTGACACCTATCCTGAGCTGTGTCAGTGCAGTCCCTAATAAGAACCGGGCCCACTTCAAGGAAGATGATGACGATGCTTGTCTATCTCACTCTGTGCTTTCTCCAACTTAGTATGGCAATTGCTTTGCGAATCACGGACTTAATGAATGCACAAGGTGGGCCGTTCAGGATGTGAGCCAGGTAGGTGGAGGAAAGGCCTGAGTCAATAAAGTGAAAAGAATCAATGATGTTATGAGGATGTGGACAGATTTGTAGTCCACCGAGGTAGAGAAAAACAATGCCAAAAAACACCATGAGAAAATGAAGTGTGAGTCGTGCTAATAGTAAGGGGGAAAATGTGCTAAATCCTGGGGTGGATGGGGAAATTGCTTTTGTGCAATCATAGGCCACAAAAGGAAAGATTACGAATGGATTTATTTGCAGAATTGGAATGGAAGCTTTCTGTCTTCTGATGATCATGTGTTTGGAGGTTATCACTGTACCAGGCAATGGGTATCTCTTGCTGTTCTCAGGCTATTAGGGAACAGGTATCTTTTTTTTTGTCTGTGGGTTTTTTCTTTCTCTTTTAAAAGTTTTTTCAATGTTTCTTTATTTTTGAGAGAGAGAGAGAGAGAGAGAGAGAGAAAATGAGTGAGTGGGGGAGGAGCAGAGAGAAAGGGAGACACAGAATCCAAAGCAGGCTCCAGGCTCCAAGCTACCAGCACAGAGCCTGACGCACGGCTTGAACTCACGAACCCTGAGATTGTGACCCGAGCCGAAGTCGGACATCCAATCGACTAGGCCACTTGGGCGCCCCTGTGGGTTTCTTCTTAATAGACTTTATCATTTAGAACAGTTCTAGGTTCACAGCAAACCTGAGCAGAAAGTACCGAGAGTTCCCATATCCCCACATCCACTCCTCACATGCGTAGTCACTCTACTATCTGTATCCCTCAGTTGTGCATGTTTTTCAATGGCTGGACCTACACTGGCAAGTCATTGTCATGAAAGTCCACAGCTTCTATTAGGGTTCACTCTTGGTGTACATTCTGTGGGTTTGGACAAACTTATAATGACATGCATCCACCATTATAGTATCGTACAGGAAGTATGCTATCACTGCCCTAAAACTCTTCTGTTGGGGTTTTCTTTTTCAACTTAAAAAATTATCTTGGAAAATGTTCAACAGGTACAGAAGCAGAGAGAGTAGTATAAGGAACCCCTCCCATGTACCCATTACCTGCCTTCAGAAATGACCAACCGTGGCCAGTCGCAAAGAGCCATTTTGCAAAGGCTATGGGAACATAGCTATAGGCAGATTACTGTTACGTTTGAGGCAAAAGGGTTTCTTTTCAGTAGTTTTTTAAGTGAGTGACTGAAGTATTTTGGGGTGGTCATGTATTCAGGCACTAGATGTGCTGGCCACTTTGCAAATGACCTACTTGCCACTCCAAGTATGGTTCGTGGAGCAGCAGCATGGACATCAATCACCTGGGGGCTTATTGGCGATGCAGAATCTCCCACCCGCCCCGGACCTACTGAGTCAGAGTCAGCAGTTGAATAAGGTCCCCCGGTGAGGTGTATGTACGCCAAAATTAAGAAATACTGTCTGCCTGACCTAGGCCAGACACTTAAAATAGCCTCATAACAATCTTACGACAACACTTCAAGGCAGATATTATCTTGCCCAATTTACAGATGAGATAACTGAGGCTGAGTAGATTATTCAGCCTTCCCAAGAGCTCACAGCTAATACATTTAGATCTGTCTGTCTGGCTTCACAGTTTTTGATTTTACCATTTGTAGCATGCAGCCTCCCCACTAAGGGGTTTACTTTTGGGGCCACTCCGTAAAGAAAAAGAAAAGATAATAGTATGTGTTACCCAACAGAAAACAACGAGGCATCTTGGCAACAACAGAAAACCACACCGTTTGCTATTACGCAAGCAGTCGCTTCCTCCACTGAAAGACCGTCTCGCTTTCCAACCCATTATTTTGGCATCACGTAGACAGCACAATATTTTAGAGTGGTCAGAAAAAACAAACTGGAGCAATGATCAAAGTCACTCCCCCTTGCCAGTGACTGTTGACCCAAAAAAGAACAAAACTGCAAACACAAAGTGTCCCGGACCAAAGGGATTATATATTATAGACCCGCATAGCTGGGCAATACATTTTAAAAAATTAGCCAGACTGGTTTGACATCCCGTAGGCAGGAAGGGTAGGTTGTGGATTGGCTGCTATTTAACTTTTCACCCAGCGCAGCGGGCCGAGCCTAGCAGACCTGTGCAAGAGGCAAGAGAACTGCTTCCGCGGAGAAGGGGCCCTCAAATGGATGAGTATTTCTGGGCAAGGCAACAGGCTCTTTTGTTTTCTGAGTAGCTCTTTGGAAGGAATATTACAGGAAAAGTTAGAAAAGGCCGAATTCCTGTATCATACTCATCTGATACTCATCAGATCTCAGGAGATTCTCCCCTGTAATCCTGGGAGATTAGGCCATATCCTTCTCTTTCTGCGGTCCTAATGACCCCAGGGACCTGCATTAATGGGTCAGCATGGCGGCTTGGTTTTGCAGTGAGTTGACTTGATGATTAATTAGCCAGGGCAGGAACCTGATGAAATTCTTAGCTCAAGGCCCCAGGGATCCGGTTCATGGCACTCTGCCCTCACAAAAAAAGATCAGGTGAAGAGGCACACACACTGGCCTGGTGATAGGCACCACGGGGTTATTCTGACTGACCCCCCATTTTACAACCAAATGACCTGGACACAGCTGGCTGTTGTGAAACAGTAATCCTACTGAAAGGTAGTAAACCTACTGGCTCAACAAAGCTAATTGTCTTTATGCCTGAGATCAAATTCCTGGTGTTTGGATAACTATCCCCCACTTTTTTTTTTTTTTAATGTTTTATTTCTAGGAGAGAGAGAGAGAGACATCGTGAGCTGGGGAGGGTCAGAGAGAGAGGGCACTGCTAGTATTTTTTTTTTTTATTTCTAGGAGAGAGAGAGAGAGAGAGAGAGAGAGAGCAGGGGAGGGTCAGAGAGAGGGAGACACAGACTCTGAAACAGGCTCCAGGCTCCGAGCTGGCAGTCAGCACAGAGCCCGACGCGGCTCGAACCCACGAACCGCGAGATCATGACCTAAGCGAAAGTCGGACGCTTAACCGACTAAGCCACCCAGGTGCCCCCTTTTTTTTTTTTAACTCTGCATCCTAATGGTTTCATAATATTTTATGGCCAACCTCACCCTCATGCTAAAAAAAATATAATGAATACTGAGAATGAGGTACCCAGCCTAAGGTAAAACAGATAAGACTTTAAGAGTTATTTTAAGAATGATTTTCTATTTCAAGATTGCTTTGGCTATGCAGGGTCTTTCGTGACTCTGTACAAAATTTCGGACCGTTTGTTCTAGTTCTGTGAAAAATGCTGTCGGAATTTTGATAGGGATCGCTTTAAATCTGTAGATTACTTTGGGTAGTAAAGACATTTTAACAATATGTGTTCTTTCACTCCATGAGCATGGAATGTCTTTCCATATCTTTGTGTCATCCTTATTTTCTTTCATCAGTGTTTTAGGCTTTTCAGAGTACAGGTCTTTAACCTCTTTGGTTAAGTTTATTCTTAGGTATTTTATTACTTTTGGTGCAATTGGAAATGGGTTTGTTTTCTTAATTTCTCTTTCTGCTGCTTCATTATCAGCGTATAGAAATGCAACCGATTTCTGTACATTGATTTTATATCCTGTGACTTTACTGAATTCATTCATCAGTTCTAGTAGTTTTTTGGTGGAGTCTTTCGGGTTTTCTATATGGAGTATCATGTCATCTGCAAACAGTTAAAGATTTAATGCTTCCTTAGCAATTTGGATGCCTTTTATTTCTTTACGTTTGCTGTGGTCAGGACCTCCAGTACTATGCTGAATACAAGTGGTGAGAGTGGACATCCTTGTCTTATTCCTGACCTTAAGGGAAGAGCTCCCACAAAAGACCTCGAATCACCAAAGCAATCTTGAAAAAGAAAAAACTGGAGGCATCACAATTCCAGACTTGAAGTTATATTGCAAAGTTATACTAATCAAAACAGTATGGTACACACAAAAATAAATACACAGATTAATGAAATAGAATAGAAAACCCAGGAGTGCCTGAGTGGCTCAGTCGGTTGAGCATCTGACTTTTGATTTCAGCTTGGGCCATGATTCCAGGGTTGTGGGATTGAGTCCTGAGTCGGGCTCCATGCTGAATGTGGAGCCTGCTTGGGATTCTCTCTCCCTGTCTCCCCTGTTTGCTCTATCAAAAAAATAAATAAATAAAAAGAATAGAAAACCCAGAAATAACCCCATAATTATACGGTTAATTAATCTTTGACAAAGGAGGAAAGAATATGCAATGGGAAAAAGACAGTCTCAACACCCCCAAAAACAAATATTTGAATTAAAAAATGGACCAAAGATATGAACAGGCATTTCTCCAAAGAGGACCTCCAGATGGCCAACAGACACATGAAAAGATGCCCAACGTCACTCATCCTCAAGGAAATGCAAGTCAAAACCACAGAGCGATATCACCTCACATGGGGTCAGAATGGCTAAAGTGAACAACACAAGAAACAACAAGTGTTGGCGAGGATGTGGAGAAAAAGGAACCTTCGTGCACCGTTGGTGAACGCAAACTGGTGCAGCCACTCTAGAAGACCGTATGGAGGTTCCTCAAAAAATTAAAAATAGAGCTACCCTATGATACAGTGGTCACACTACTGGCTATTTCCCCCCAAAATACAAAAACACTAACTGAAAGGGACACGGGCACTCCTGTGTTTATGGCAGCATTATTTACAATAGCCCCATTATGGAAGCAGTGCAAGTGCCCACTGACAGATGAATGGATAGAGAAGATGTAGTGTATACACAATGGACGATTATTCAGCCAAAAAAATAATGAAATCTTGCCATTTGTAACAACATGGATGGAGCTAGAGAGTATAAGCTAAGTGAAATAAGTCAGAAGAAAACGAGTACCATATGATTTCACTCATAGAGGAATCTAAGAAACAGAAAAATGAGCAAAGAAAAAAAGGAGACAAAACAAGAAACAGACTCTTTTTTTAAAAAATTTTTTAAAATGTTTTATTTATTTTTAGGGGAGAGAGAGAGAGACAGACAGCGTGAGCAGGGGAGGGTCAGAGAGAGAGGGAATCACAGAATGAAACAGGCTCCAGGTTCTGAGCTGTCAGCACAGAGCCCAACGCAGGGCTGGAACCCATGAACCATGAGATCATGACCTGAGCCAAAGCCAGACGCTTAACCAACTGAGCCACCCAGGCTCCCCACTGTATCACTATAAGGTACATCTGAAACTAATATAATACTGTATGTTAACTATACTGGAATAAAAGTTTTTAAAAACTTAATAAAAAATAAGTAAAAGTAACCATTTGAATTCCAATAACAGAATGTTTTTCTAAACATTGAAGAATATTTTACAACTATTTTTAATCTGCATTTGAATGTCTTGATCATGGTATTTTCCCTCTGAAACTTTCACAAAGATGCTGCTAACGTGTTTATCTAAATGACCTCCTTTGTTAGGTTAGGAGGACAGTCATTATTTACCCCTCCTTTGCAGATGAGGAAACTGAGGCTGGGAGAGTTGAAGTTACTTGCCCTCCACAAGAAGGCCTCCTAGTGAGCAAGGGTGAGAGCCATGACCAACTTCCAGAGCATGAAGTGGCCCTGTGTTCTGTCCATTTACCACAGGCTGAAGAAAAGGCCCAAAAGTAGCCGCAGAAATTACTCCCTTGAAAAACCAAAGCAACAAAGCCTATGTGGGGATTATTAAAGCAGTTGAAGATATCTTTTCACTTTGGAAATTACAAATTATACAGACAGGTTATTCAGTTAAGGGGAAGACATTGAGGCGTGAGTAGCTACATTCACCGTGCATATTTCAGGCCTTTTAGCCTTTAGGTTGAAAGCTGTGATGTGGACCGAGAGCAGCGGCACTTGGGGTGGGACACACAGCTGGCTGTAGTCTTTCCTTTCCTCCCTCGCTGCTCATACTCTCTTCGCCCACGGGGAAGTGGGTGTTCTGGAAGGCGGGGGCCCCCACTCTGAAAGTGGTGAGCTAGGGTACTATTGGCCATACTTCATGAAGGAGGGGAGTATTCATCAGCTTTGAGTGTCTCCTGGCCCAGAGTCAGATGCCCTCCCCACCACTACCCCTTGAAATAATTTCTTCTAAAGGGCACATCGTAATGGGTCTGAGTCTGCATTTGTGTAAGTGCTGCTGTTCAGTTGAGGAGAACAAAGTGCTCTTTGTGAAGGGCAAGTTCAGTTTGTGCAAAGTGGAAAGATTTCAAAACAGTGAAGGGGAGAGGAGGTAGGGGATCCAAATTAATCCCAGCCATGGAACCCCTATGGATTGACTTCTGCTAACTCTTTCTGGTCTTAGCATGATTTTGAGCCGTTATTTCCTGATGTTATGGGCTATAGAGTGCCTTGTGAAATTCTCTTACCCACCACAAAAGAGTCCTGAGGAGCTAGATGCCTGGGCACTTGGGTTCCACGAATTATCTCCCTGGAATGACTTGTAGATATCATGTAAATAACACAGCCTGGGACATAAATTCCACACATGCATCACTTACATTTGAAAGGCCCCAACTGCTAGAGGCCAGACTCTTCAATCTATAGTTAAGGAAGGGATTTCTGGCATTTTCTGTGAGCCTTCCAAGCCTCCACATCTCATCCCTGTCACTAGGTAAAAGAGTGGAAAAAGGAGATGCATGTTTGTGATGGGAAAATCAGCACAGGAGAGAGCCTTCTGTAATATTTAATCTAATGGTAAAAGTTTTGACAATCATTAAATAAGTTTGTAGGAGGAAACAAGGTCCTTGCTCTAAATATTTATATCACATACCACAATACTCCTAAGATCCGGAAGAAAGTTCTGGTTTGTGTGTTGTAGCAGCTGGATGGACACTTGAAAGAACTGTAGAGGGAATCTGGACACGGAGTGGGAAATGGGCTGGAGAAGTCACTCCTTTTCAAGCCTGAGAGTCTGTGAAACTGGAGGTGCCAATCCATTTCTTAAGGGAACTGTTCTTTTTAAACTACAAGATCTTTTTTTAAAAATGTTTTATTTATTTTTGAGAGAGAGAGCACAAGTAGGGGAGGGGCAGAGAGAGGGGGACAGAAGATACGAAGCAGGCTTCACACTGACAGCAGTGAGCCCATGTGGGGCTCAAACTCACGAACCAAACTATGAGATCATGACCTGAGCTGAGGTCGGATGCTCAAAAAGCTGAGCCACCCAACTGCCCCACAAGATCTTTTTTTTTTTTTTAATATTTTTATTTACTTCTAGGGAGAGAGAGAGAGAGAGAGAGAGACAGCGTGAGCAGGGGGAGGGTCAGAGAGACAGGGAGACACAGACTCTGAAACAGACCCAGGCTCTGAGCTGGCAGTCAGCACAGAGCCCGACGCGGGGCTCGAACCCACGATCCGCGAGATCATGACCTAAGCGAAAGTCGGACGCTTAACCGACTAAGCCACCCAGGCACCCCCACAAGATCTTTTTTTAAAAACATTTATTTATTTTGAGAGAAAGAGCGGGGCTGTGCATGCATGAATGGGGGAGGGGCGGAGAGAGAGGTGGAGAGAGAATCCAGAGCAGGCTCTGCACTGTTAGCCCAGAGTCTGTCATGAGGCTTGATTCCACAAACCATGAGATCATGACCTGTGCTGAAATAGTCAAACCCTTAGCTAATTGAGCCACCCAGGTGCTCCTTTAAAGTATGAGATTACAGAGATGAGAGAATAAATGAATGGTTACCAGAGATTAGGGATGGTGATGGGGGTAGGGGGCAGGGTGGGTGTGACGACAAAGGGGTACACCAGGGAGATCTTTGTGGTGATAGAATAGTTTTTTATCTTAATTGTGATGGTGATCACACAAATCTATACATGTAATGAAATGGCATACAACTATACATACACACTGTACCTATGTCCATTTTCTGGGCTCTACAGGGTACTATAATGATGTGTGATGTAATCATTGGGGGAGACTAAGTGAAGGGCAATTTCCTGTGAGTCCATGCTTATTTCAAAATCAAAAATTAAAGGGGTGCATGGGTGGTTCAGTAGGTTAAGCATCCAACTTCAGCTCAGCTCATGATCTCACAGTTCATGAGTTCAAGCCCCGTGTCGGGCTCTGTGCTGACCACTCAGAGCCTGGATCCCTCTTTGGATTCTGTGTCTCCTTCTCTCTCTGCCCTTCCCCTGCTCGTACTCTCTCTCTTTCTTTCAAAAACAAATAATTTTTTAAAACAGGTTTAAAAAAATCTGAGCACAAGTCTGCATTTTTTTTAAGGGACCTACAAAACCTTTCATTTAGCCTACTCTTCTTTTGAGAGAACCCTACCCCCATGTCCCCACCCCCCGTATACCATAACTCCTTGACACTTGAGAATTAGAATTACAGACTTAAGAAACTTTTTCTTTTCTTCACCAGGTGAAAAAAACCAGTCCGAGAATGCATGTGCCCTTCTTTTATTTTAATCTACAGATCTGATGTTTCAGATGAAGGCTATTTGATTGGCAATGCCTTGAGCAGACTGGGAAGATTCTATATCTGACTAAGCCAGCTCTTCTCCCTGCCATGGAAAAAAAAGCAGAAACATGTTAAATTCCTTCCATGCCTTCTATGTGAACAGAAGCAGAAGGGTAGAAAAGGAGGGAGAGGGCAGGCCACAGGGCTGTGGGGTCTTGTGGTTCTCAAAAGAGAGGGTTCTCTTGGCTCAAAGGGGGCTGGGCTTCTGGATTGAAAAACGCGGAGAAACTGCCCCACAAGGTCAGGCACTTGGAAGAGTAACAGTTGGGCTAGGCTCAGAGAGGGGGCAGTTTGAGTTGAAGGTAGAAATGTGAACTGGCTTCTCCTCCCCACCTTCCCCAGTACACCCGACGAGACGGACAGAGCCTGAGCCCTTCAGTGGGAACAGGTGGCTGTAATGGGCAAGTTATAAAAGGCTTTGGTATGGGAGCACCTGCTGCAGGCTGTCAACTTCCTGACACAGTCTTATCTCCCAGAGGCCCCATCCTGGCCTTCCTAGATTCCATGCATCTCACTGAACCTTCTTGAGTGCATCTCATCTGGCCCACGCAAGCAAGTACTTGTCTATAAGCCATCTCATATTATTCTCTTTTGTTGAGTCACAGGCCTGCTGGGTTTGAATCCTAGTTCTACCACTTACTAGCTTTGCAATCTTGGGCAAGTTTTCTCAACCTCTCTGTTCCTCAGTTTGCTCATCTGTTGTATAGGGGCAGTATCACCCTTACAGAGCCTGGCACCTAGTAGGTGCTTAGCAAGTGTCAACGTGTCTTTGGTTACTGTTGCCCATGTGGATGCCCGCATGGTTCACCTAGACTGGAAGATCCTTGAGAGAGCTTCCTTGTCTTCTTCCCCCACCTCCACCCCAGCACCTAGCACATGGTTGGGCACATAGCACATTGTTAATGAGTCCTCATTGGATGAAGCTTTCCTGGCTACCTCAGTGACACTGATGGAGACCCAGAAATGGGCACGAGGGAATATCAGTGTTCCCTTTCCAAATATGAAGGTACCGTGCTGAATTCTTTACTTCCTTGATATACTGTTACAGTAAAACTGTTCCGGTGATCAGGCCTGCCTTTAGGTGCAAACATAATTTTAGACAATTATGTAGCTCAAGTAAAATTAAAGCCCATGCCTAAGTATCTTGGCAAAATGGCCTCTTGACCGGTTTATCAGAAGAGGAGCAGGAAAAGAAATCAATTAGACTGACATGCTCATTACCACAGAATTCAGAAGGTTACTGAATATAGCAATCACATCTGGGATTGACCCAGTCACATCTATATATCATTGTCTTGGGATCAGACCTCAGTCTTCAGTCATTTGTAAGGTACAGTGGAAAGAGTAATGGATGACCAGAGATACCATTCCAGATTAAGTCATTCATTCACTCATTCAGGCAACAAATATTTACTGATGGCCTGCCACGGGGCTAGGCTCTCTGCTTCGTAGACATCACCCTGCCCTGCATGAAATTTGGTATCAGTAGCTGTGTGACTTTTGTGAAGTCACTTCAACTCTCTGGGTCTCATGCTCTCCATCTGTCAAATGCTAACAAATCTATTTATATCATAATTATGAGAATTCTATGAAGGAATGCAGGGGCCAGAGCCTTGTAGACCATTCCTGTTCTCTACTATTGTCTTCTACGTAATGGCTACGCAAATAGCTTGTGGTCACTTGAAAATTATGTCCAATGTCTATTTCAAGGGGGCTGAGGAGGTCTGCCTGTCTCATTTTCCTTCCTCACATGTTGGCAAGCCAACCAAGACCAGAGTGAGCAGGAAGGACAGAGAGCTCTGTGATACTGGGCTGAAGTGTTATAGGGAATAGCACTCCATTTTGTGTTCCCAAACGGGCTGGATTTCAGACATGGTGCCTGTTAGGGGTTGAGTCAGGTCACCCCAAAAGATAGGCTGAAGCCCTAACCCTGGGTACCTGTGAATGTGAGCTTATATGGATTAGGGTGTTTGAAGATGTAATCAAGTTCAGATGCCATTATTAGGGCGGATGCTAATCCAATATAACCAATGTCCTTATAAGAAGACGGAACTTTGAACAAAGACACAGACACGGAGAGAATGCCATGTGAAGACAAATGCAGACACACAGGGAAGATGGCCAGGGAGAGACAGAGGCAGAGACTGAAGATGTGCAGCCACAAGCCAGGAAACATCAGCCCAGGGCCCAGAGCGGAAGCCGGAAGAGGCAAGGAAGGATCCTGCCCTAGAGGCTTCAGAGGGAACATGCCCCTGCCATGCCTTGATCTCAAACTCTCGCTTCTGGAGCTGTGGGAGAATAAGTTTCTATTGTTTTAAGCCACCCTGTTTGTGGTAATTTGGTTCAACAGCCGTAGGAAACTAATACAGTCCCCAAACAAAAATAGTGCCACCATGTACTTCCTCTGTCCTCCATGGAGTCACGGTTGACTTTCCTTTCCTGTACAGGAACCCACATGAAAATGATGCCTTGGCTCTCTGGGCTCAGACCCAGTTTGCGGCGACATGGCTAAATGCACCACGAAGGTCGGAATCGTCAGTAGGTACGAGACCCGTTGTGGTGTCTCCCTGTGGGAAATGGTGAAGTAGACTGAAATGAGTCAGCGTACCAAGTACACTTGCTCCTTCTGTGGCAAAACTACCGGGAAAAGGTGAGCTGTGGGGATCCGGTCTTGTGGTTCCTGCATGAAAACTGTAGCGGGTGGTGCCTGGACCTGTAGCACTGCTTTGGCCTCACAGTGCAGGCAGCCATCAGAAGACTGAAGGAGTTGAAAGACCAGTAGAAGCTCCACCATTCAAAACATTGCTAGCCTATAATAAATACATTTGTGTAAAAAACAAAAACAAAAACAAACGCAAACAATGCCTCGATCCCACTGTCTAAAAGTGTGGGTCCCCCAGGTATGGGGCTGACTGAGCAAGCTGTGTTGCCCCTCAGGGTACAGGCCATCTCACCATCTTGGGAAAGCCACGGAGTCCATTTTGGGTCCGGGTACAAGCCAGCAGGGCTTAGAGCAGAAGTGACCTCACTTACGCTTTCCAAGCACTGTCAGCTTGTGTCCACCTGGCCTTCACTCTTGCAGCCAACCAGAGGCTGCTGTCCTAGCCAGGGAGGCATCCCTTCTGTAGGATAAATAAGCAATTCATTTAACCAATGCGTAGGCGTTACTTTGAAAATGACTATTTGACAGCCACCACAGTAAAAACTGATTCAGGCAAGAGTCATCAGTGGATCCTAAAACTAATGAGTGAAAGCTTTATGAGAAACATGTTATTTACATAGTCTCAAAGTATCTCCCCCGTACATTAGTTATCAAGTACAAAAAGAACAGTTGTATCTTTACACTGGAAAAACATGGCAGATGTCTTTTTTTTTTTTTACAAATAGTTTATTGTCAAATTAGTTTCCACATAACACTCAGTGCTCATCCCCACAAGTGTCCTCCTCCATGCCATCCCCCCCCCCCCACATCCATCAGTCCTCAGTTTTTGTCAGCATTCAAGAGTCTCTCATGGTTTGCCTCTCTCCCTTTCCCCCACCATTTCCGCCCTTCTTCTCCCCCTTGTTCCTCCGTCAAGTTCCTCCTAATCCTCCTATACGTGCAAACATATGATATTTGTCCTTCTCTGCCTGACTTATTTCTGCTCAGCATCACCCTCAAGGTCCATCCATGTTGCTACACATGGCCAGATTTCATTCTTTCTCATTATGGCAGATGTCATCTTAACCAATCAATCAAATAGGGCGCCTGGGTGGCTTAGTGGTTAGCGTCCGACTTCGCTATGCCGTGATCTCGCGGTTCGTGGGTTCGGGCCCCACGTCGGGCTCTGTGCTGACTGCCAGCTCAGAGCCTGGAGCCTGTTTCAGTCTGTGACTCCCTCTCTCCTGACCCTCCCCTGCTCACGCTGTCTCTCTCTCTCTCCTAGAAATAAATAAAACATTAAAAAAAATTTAAAAAAAAACAACAAAGTTAACATCACCAACAATCATTGGATCCCTTCTAATGTTTTACTCATGCTAGAAATGCATGGCCTCTCATCATGAGGGCACATTAGGCAAACCCCAACTGGAGAACATTCTACAAAATAACTGGCCCCTACTCTTCCAAAATGCTGATGTCATGAAAGACAAAGAAAAGTTGAGGGCTGTTCCAGATGGAAGGAAACTTGAGAGAACTAAGAGACATGACAGCTAAATAGACTGTGTGATCCTCGACTGCATCATAGACCAGAAAAAAAATAGCTGTGAAGGACATTCTTGGTACAATTAGAAGAACTGGAGTATGACCTGTAGATTATATAATAGTATGATGTATTTAATGCTATTTCTTGAATTTGCCAACTTTACCATGTTTATCTAACAGAATGTCCTTGTTCTTAGGAAACACATATTGAAGTATTGGGGGCAAAGGGATATGATGATGTCTGCGATTTACTCCCCAGTGCTTCACACACAAAAATGTGTGTGTGTGTGTGTGTAGGGAGAATGGTCAATGTAACAAGATGCTAACAACAGATGAATCTTGATAAAGGGCACGTGAAAGTTCTTTCTGATATTTTTGCACACAATTTTCTATGCGTTGGAAGTATTTCAAATTAAAATTGTAAAAATGTATTATTTTGAGCATTTAACCATGTGCCCAACCAATGCTGTGCTCGGTGTGAGATATTCAAGGGAGAACAAGACACAGGCTTGGTCCTTAACCCAGGAGTTCATAGTCTGGGATGGACAGGAGAAAAAAAGAGGCCAACACATTTTGGTGTGAGGGCACAGAAGAAAGTATGCCAGACCCAGGCTGCCTGGGGAAGGGGGGGGTCATAGGAGGCTGTTTCCAGAGCAGGTAAAGGGGAGGCTTCAAGTTGGGGGGAACTCATTAAGTTTGGGGTACTAGGGGCATATGCAGACAGAGTTGACCGACAGACTGCAGACACAGGGGAGAGGCCCGGGCCTGTAGGCAGCAAGGGGAAGCCACTGCCTCCCGAGGACAGACAACAAGGCATGGATTAGCAGGTGCTGGGACCAGGCCAAAGTCACCATAGCTTCTGTGGTAACAGAAGAAGCGCACACATAAGCAAAACAACTTAAGGCTGAAAGGTTGAATGTAAGTGTGCTTACTGACGGCATAGGATGAACTTGGCAGTGCTGTATACTGAATGTCCTAGAGACATCAGCCCCCAGACCGATAAATATCCGCAACCTGGACAAATGCACAGCCCCAAATTAGTTACAATTGCTAATAATAGACTGTGAGGCAGGAAGAGAACGTCAAGTGATCATAAAAAACTAAAGACGTGATTTTTTGAGAACAGGATGAACTTTACCAACAAGAAGGCTAAGGTGGTACCCAATTAACACACAACAGGGTAGGGAGAAGGTTGCCGTTAACAGGAAAAATCCTGAAAATAGCACCCAGAATAAAGGGAATCAGAGAGGAACTACTGCTGTTTCAGAAGTTGATGGGGGGAATGAGAATTTCCACTCAATTGTAAGATACAAGAGCTGGGATGAGAGAGTAAGTGAATAATATTCCTAGCAAGAGCGTGGTGGGAGCTCACTTGTTTTCCTATCTTTGAAAACTTTTATATTATGGAAAATTTACAAAAAATACTGAGAACAGCATTAGCTTAAATTGCATGAAATTGCTGCAGCGCGAATGTTTTTGCCCTACAAAAGTGGCGATTTCACATTTCAGATGAAAATGAACCCCACATACCCATCACCCAGCCTCAGCAACTACTGACACACGGTCAATTTCATGGCATCCAAATCCCCTCCCATTACTGAGGCAAACTGACTGGTTCGAAGCAAACTCTCTGGTGGAAGTTTTTGTCGTGCTTTTATTTTAATGATTTAATATCTATAAAAGAGATCCAAATTACAGAGATAGATGTTATTAGTCTATTATATATTACTAATAACTAATTAGCTATTAGTAATATATTCACATGGTTCAAAATTCAAACGGTACATCATGTTGTATACCTCGAATATATACAACTTTTACTTGTCAATTATACTTCCATAAAGCAAAAAAAAAAAAGAAAAGAAAAAAGAAAAGAAAAAGCTGCAGAACGAAAGGACAAATGAGAAGTGGCTTTCCAAACAAACCCTGTCACCCAGGCAACAGCCCTTCTCCTCAGACAACCTATATGAACAGTTTTTATGTATCATCTGGAGAGGTTTTACACATGTTAGCAAATAGACTGTGAACTATTCCCGCTGATTGGCATTTGGCCTCTTCCACTTAGCAAGAGAAACGTCCTCCTCTCTCCAGCCGCCTAGCATTCCATTTTAGGAACCACAATTTATTTAACTAATGAAATCACTACTGATGGACTTTTAGGTTGTTTCCAATCTGTGGCCGTTACAGACAGTGCTGTAATGACTCACCTTCCACATTCATCGTGCACAAAAGCAAGTAAGTATATCTGGACGAGAAACTCCTCAAAGCTGAATGGCTGGATGGAAGGGAACGGTGTCTTTGTAAGTCTGACAGATATTGCCAAACGGCCCTCGAGCAGGTCGGTGTTATTTTAATGCTGTCTTCACCCCTCTATCCGCACGGTTTCCCTGCCGCGCCTCCCACTGCCCCCAAGGTCTCCATAGGAGACCGTTCAACATCTCAAACTCAGAAACACCCCTCTGACCTCTGCTTCTAATTGGTCTCCCTCTACACTCTCTGGCCCACATGGCCACCAGCCTGTCCTTCATCCCTTCTCCTTTCCCAGACGCCATCGGTAAGCCTGCTGGCGTCTTCTCCTTCCAGGTCAGCCCCATGACCAGCCATTTAGTCATGCCAGCACTGACCCCTGAACTCCCTCTCCCCGTGTCCTTCTATAGCACCTGCTCTGCCAATCCTCAGCCCTATGAAAACCCCACCACCCATGCTCTCCACCCCCCCACTCCCAGGCCGCTGGCTATTGCTGGAGAAGGTCATGAAGTTGGCTCCGCTACAAAGCCAGGCCGGCCAGCTTCAGCGGGGCCCCAAGGGCTGCGAGGCAGTCCTTTTATATATCTGTATCACATTTCTCTCAGCGATTGTTCCAAATCCTCCCCCTCTCTTCAGATCCCCTACCCAACCCCCTCCACCCGACCCCTCAGTAGAGGGCCAGCTTTGAATTTCAGTGATAGGACACAGGTCACTGGGCAGGAACTCTCTCGGTTCTCCCTTGTTCCCTCGCCCTGCCCCAGTTCTCTGCCTTTTCCCCTGTCTGCTTGTCCCCCCACCCCTCAGCCCCTCAGGAAACGAGGGGCTTCCTCCTCAAGGGTCCCTCTTCCACCAGTGCTCTTGACACTAGGTTCTCTCGCCTTCTCCGGCACTTGGCCCCGGGAGCCATCTTCTTTCCCTTTGGGCAAGCTCTCCGTCTTCGCTAGTGTTTTGTCCGCTCAGCCTAGAAACACTTCCCACAAATCTGTGTTACGGTTCCACACCACCACCAAGCTTTTAAAAATGTACCCATCTTTAAAATTCCATGGAATTCACGCCTCCTCCTGGCCGCGCTTCCTCCCTCCAAGTCAGCTCCCAAATTGGACCGAAAAAATCAGAAAATTATAAGCAAGAGGAAGAAAAGACAAACCACCCACAATTGCATCAGCCTACCGTTGATGTTTTGATATATTTCTTTCTGAGCTTTTTCTGTGCCCATCTATAAATTTACATATCTATGTGTATTTTTTCTCATAAAAGTGGATTGTAGTATACATACTGTTTTGTCATAATACATTTCAGACATCTCAGCATTGCTACTTATTAGTTGTCTGACCCTGGGTAAGTAAATTAACCTCCCTGAATCCATTTCCTCCTGTGTAAAATGAGGACTATTACAGGAACTACCTCACAGCGCTATTATGAGGATTAAATGAGATAAAAATATATAAAAACACTTATCGCAGTGCCTGGCATGTAGCATGCTGAATTAATGTTAGCTATTATGATCTTCCCACGTCAATAAATATAGCCCCACATAATAATTTAATGAGTTCTGTCACTGCTGTGTCTAATAGGAGTGACGAGCGCACTGCAGTGAGTCACCAACACACACTCATTTGGTATATGAGCAAGTACATATGCGGGATAAACTCCTAAAAGCAGAACTGCTCATTCAAAGGCTCTGTGCCTTTGTAATTTTGATAGCACCAAGTTGTCCTTCTTCTAGTGAGTTATGGTGAGTTCTCCAACTGAACTCTGATTGATGGCTATTGAGTCTGTTCCAACGTTTTCACTGCTACACACTCAGACGGTGATGAACATCTTTGTCACCACATCTTTGTATAGATTGGCGAGAATTAATTCAGGGCAGAGGAAAGAGTGTAAGTGAATGCGCAGAGACAGCGGAGCGAATGGTGTGCACAGGAAACTGCTTACATCACTGACATGCAGAGAAGGACAAGAGGTGAGGCTGGAAGATAGAGCGGGACCCGATTATAAGGGACTGCGAATACTGTGGCCATTCATTCGGTCCCTCGTCAGATATTTAGTGACCATCTCTAACAGGCCATGCACTGTCTTGGGCACTGTGTTCACTTAATGAACAGAACCAGAAAAAGGCTCCTGCCCTGGAGGGGCTTACATTCCAACAAAGAGAGACAAACAATAAGTAACCTATAGGAAATGTTAGAGGGTAATAAATCCCAGAGCAAAAAGAAAAAGCAGGGCAGGCTAGAGGGGATCAGGAATGCTGGGAGGCCGGAGGGAGAGCAATATTAATAATTCATATTAATATTTCACAGTACGATATTACAGAGTGGCCACTTCAATACGTTTTGACCTTATTCTAGTGATGGGGAGTCATTGAAGGAGGCGCTTACTTATATTGATCAACATCTTTGCCATATCCACACACCACTTGATACCTAACGATTCTGCTTAAATCAACTTACTTTTCCCTGCTTGAATTTCTGTCTTTCCTTTTTTAAGTGGGCCTCATGCCCAGTGCAGAGCCCAACGCGGGGCTTGAACTCTAGACCCTGAGATCAAGATCCGACCTTAGAGTAAGCATCAGGCACTTAATTGACTGAGCTACCCAGGCATCCCTTAAACTTATGTTAAAGGAAGCCTTATAACCCATGCGTAAGTGGAAACCCAGTACTGCATAGCACGAATGTCTAGAAAGGGCAACTGGAAGATACCTAGGGTTGGCCCCTTCCCTTCCTTTCAGAGACCAGCTGACAAAGAAGAACAATCACAACAAGCACTTCTAAAATTGTGTGCTTATGATTTGCCAGGCAGCTTAGCGTTTTGCATGTAGCAGGTAATTTTGTCTTCACAATAACTCCATGCTATAGGCGCCATTATTGTACCCAGGGAACAACCTGGGCACTGAGTAACCCTCCCAAGTCTCAGTTTCCTCCTAAACAAACGGGGACATTAATGGGGATAGAGGAGAGAAGGCCCATGGCTTCTACCTGCTCTTCGCTGTGCCTGAGACGGGGCAGGAAGGGGATGGAAGCTTCAAGCTACATCATCTCCTGGCCACTATGCCCCAAATTCCAATGACTGAGATTAGAGCTAAATTGCTGCTTCAAAATACAAACAACCCTCCCCAGGGCTAAATGTATTGGCCAGTTCAAATTTCCTGTGAAGAACTTTAATCGGGATGTCCAAACTGATGTCAGACTTGCTAGGACGGGAAGTTCTCTTTTCCAGTAGACTTAACATACAGTGTTCTATGAGTTTGACGCATACGATATAGTGACTCAACACTGCATTACTCAGTGCTCATCAGGATAAGTGTATCCTTAATTCCTTTGCCTATTTCACCTGCCCTCCCTCCTACCCACCTCCTCTCTGGTAACCACCAGCTTGTTCTCTATAGTTGTTTGGTTTGTCTCATTTTCTTTGTTTGTTTGTCTTGCGTTTGTCTCATTTTCTTTGTTTGTTTGTCTTGCTTCTTGGATTCCACGTATGGGTGAAATCATATGGTATCTGTCTTTCTCTGACTGATTTATCTCACTTAGCATAATACTTTTCAGATCCATCCATGTTGTTGCCAACGGCAAGATTTCAATTATTTTTTTATAACTGAGTAATACTCCATTGTATATATACCACCTCTTCCTTACCCATTCATCTATCCATGGACACTGGGGCTGCTCCCATATTTCAGCTATTGTAAATAATGCTGCTATAAACATAGGGGTGCACGCATCCCTTTGAGCTAGTGTTTTTGTACCCAGTGGCAATCACCTAGTAGTAGAATTACTGGATCGTAGGGTAGTTCTATTTCTAATTTTTTGAGGAACCACACTGTTTTCCACACTCAACACACCCGTTTGCATTCCCACCAACAGTGCAAGAGTGCTCCCTTTTCTCCACATACGATGGGGGTTTTGATTAGAAGAGGGAAGAAGATATGCCTCTGGAGCATCGGCACTGGCCTCTTCTGGAAGAGAGCAGACCTGGGCAGATACTGGGGGAGGAGGAGGGAGGCGGGTGCCTGGGCAGCTGGAGGGAACCAGGCAGCAGAAAGCTGGGTGGGAGGAAACGAAGACAAACTGTATTAACTTCAATTGTCTCTGCTTCAAGTCCTTTGGGGAAAGAAGTGGAATCTAAATACAATAAATAATACATCAGTAGAGGCACGGTGCCTAGGTTCGTTTAACCTGCTTCATCTCTCAAAGTGTGCTTCTGCTGTCCAACTTCCTGAGAAGCGTGCTTCATTTCTAAAAAGAGCCATTTCATTCATATGAAACAATCCGGGACTCTGAACCACTCAATCAAAGAATCTGAACCAGAGAAATGTCTGCTGCAGTTACCATTCAATAATCATTCCACAGAGTCACAGAGATGAATCCAGGTTCCTTGAAAGGCTTACGACCAAGGAAAGTTCAATATAATGTAGTCAACCTGGAAGGTACTTGATTTATAAAGGAAAGATGAGCTCTTGTATAGAGTACATATTTTTAAATGGCTTCAAGAAAGTTGGAGGCTAAAGAAAAACTTCTTATAGAAACAAAAAAAGCTAAGAGCAGAAGGGGTTAGTTCTCTGGCATTCCCAAATGACCCCAAATAGCCCACAAATGTGATGTGTTGTTAACGTGGGTCCTATATCACAGAGGAAAACATTACTAAATCTGCTTTGTGCAGACCATCTATGATGGGATAGAAATCCTAGAGAGAAGCACACTACTCCTGATTTTACAACGTAGATAAGGAGATATCAAAATCCTTTAGTCGAGAGCCTGGTGAACGTGGCACCACATTTTCTAGTGTACAGCTTCCTTCTGGTGCACAGCATTTGAGGGGTCCCAAACAGGACTCAAACAATCCTGGAACCTACACTAGAGTTCCTATATGCTAAAGTGAGATTAGCAAAGCTTGTTGCTTGGTAACGTGCTCTATAAACCCTTGAATCTTGGGTGAAATAGACAAAGTAGATCTAGTGTTTTGATCCATTTAATTTTTTTTTAAATGTTTTATTTATTTCTAGGAGAGAGGAAGACAGCGTGAACAGGGGAGGGTCAGAGAGAGAGGGAGTCACAGACTGAAACAGGCTCCAGGCTCTGAGCTGGCAGTCAGCACAGAGCCTGACGCGGGGCTCGAACCCACGAACCGTGAGATCATGACCCAAGCGAAAGTCGGACGCTTAACCGACTAAGCCACCCAGGCGCCCCTGATCCATTTAATTTTTTAAATGTTTATTTTTGAGAGACAGAGAGACAGAGCATGAGTAGGGGAGGAGTAGAGAGACAGGGAGACATAGAATCCGAAGCAGGCTCCAGGCTCCAGGCTCCGAGCCATCAGCACAGAGCCTGATGTGGGGCTCGAGCTCAGGAACTGTGAAATCATGACCTGAGCTGAAGTCAAATGCTTAACCAACTGAGCCACCCAGGCACCCCTGTTTTGTTTCATTTAAAAAGGATTTCTTCCCTGTCACCAAGAAGTAAAGGCTGATACCATGCTTCATAGCTTCCCAGATACTCACAACCCCTAACCAACAGGACACTGGCAAATATCTATAAAGTTAGACTCTTGCAGACACCTGTCAGTGGGAGGGAGTATGGGAGGCTACATACACGTTTACTATGTCACTGGGAGGTTAGCAAGCCCTAGCTTCTCTTTAAGAATGCTTTATTTATGAATTTATCTTGAAATTAACTAAAAAGAAGTGGGAAGGCATATGAAGCTATTCCTAAGAATTTTAGAAGACTCTGGAGAAAGTCAGCTCAGTTTATTTTCTAAAGCAACTAGGATTATCTTTTGAAGGAAGTATGCCCTTTAGCTGATCATTTTATTTTATTTATTTTTTAAATGTTTATTTACTTTTGACAGAGAGAGCATGAGAAGCGGAGGGCTAGAGAGAGAGGGAAACACAGACCCAAAGCAGGCTCCAGACTCTGAGCTATCAGCACAGAGCCCGACGCAGGGCTTGAACCCACAAGCGATGAGATCATGACCTGAGCTGAAGCGGGATGCTTAGCCGACTGAGCCACCCAGGTGCCCCTAGCTGATAATTTTAAACAGTGATGAATAACTGCATTTGGCCAATTAACAAGACCCAGGATATACACGGTAAGTTCTTTGAAAACAAATAAAATCAGATGAACATTTTTTAAGTAAAATAAATATATTTTAACATAGTTCCTTACTCTCACTGACGGCTTTCGTATCTTAAGGAACATTTAACACAACAAATCCTTTAGAAAAGCAGGATCTCAAAATGAAAACACTGTTTAAATGAACCACACACATGAAGTACTCAAATGAATATGCATTGCAGGTGGAATTACAAAATGGTGAAATCACTTTGGAGAACAGGCTGGCAATTTCTGAATAAAGTTCAACATGCAGTCACCATCATAATACAGCAATTCTACTAGATATTTACTCAAGAGAAATTAAAATATACATCCACATAAAAGTTAAAACACAAATATTCATAGCAACCTTATTCGTAATGGCCCCTATGTGGAAACAACCCAAATGTCCATGAAAATGTGGATGAACAGGGGCACCTGGGTGGCTCAGTTAGTTAAGTGTCTGACTTCGGCTCAGGTCATGACCTCACCGTTCGTGGGTTCGAGCCCAGCGTCAGGCTCTGTGCTGACAGCTTGGAGCCTGGAGCCCGCTTCAGATTCTGTGTCTCCCCCTCTCTCTGCCCCTCCCCCACTCGCACTGTCTCACTTTCTCTCTCAAAAGTAAGTAATAAACACTTAAAACATTTTTTAAAAAGGTGAATGGACAAATTGTGCCATTTACACACAACGAAATATGACTCACAATAAAAAGTAATGAACCACTGATACGGAAAGCAACATGGATGGATCTCAAGGACATGCTAAGTGAAACCAGCCAGACACAAAAGGGTACATACTATGTGATTATACATGTATATGAGATATTGTAAAAGAGAATCTAATCTATAGTGATAAAGAAAAGGAGATCAGAGATAACCTGAAGCCAGCATCGGGAGTGGAAATTAACTAAAGGTGGCATTTTCTGTGGCAATGGAAGTGGTCTCTATCTCAACTGCAAGCTCTAATGGATGCAATTTGTGGTAAGTATGTAAATTATATCTCAGTAAGGTTGATTTTAAGCATAGTATTACTGGGAAATTCTTCAAAAGGTGAAGATTTTTTAAAACATTTTTATGTTTTTAATTTACTTGTTTTTTTTAAATAATATCTATGCCCAACGAGGGGCTCGAACTCAACACCACCAAGGTCAAGAGTCACATGCTTTGCCGAACTGAGCCAGCCAGGTGCCCCCAAAAGTTGAAGATTTAAAGTTACTTCTGCTTAGCAAGTGTAAGTATTAAGCATCCTGTGCAAACTATGCACCAAGATGCAGTTCCCAGAACAAGGTAGCTGAGCGGGGCGGTGGCGGCAGCCTTGTGGACACAGAGATGCAGATCTTTGTGAAGACTGATGAGTAAGACTACTGCCCTCAAGGTCAAGCCCAGTGACACCACTGAGAATGTCAAAACCAAAATCCAAGACAAGGAGGGCATCCCACTTCCCGGCAGCGTCTGATTCTGTGGGCAAACAGCTGGAGGATGGCCGCACGCTCTGAGGCCACAATACCCAGAAAGAATCCGCCCCGCGCTTGGTGCTTTACCTGTGGGGTGGCATCACTGGGCCTCCCCCCCGCCAGCTGGCCCAGAAATACAACTGTGACAAGTTAATCTGTCGCAAGTGTTATTCTCTCTGCACCCCAGTACTGTCAACTGCCGCCAAGAAAAAGTGAGGCTATATCAACAACCTGCGCCCCAAGGTCAAATAAGGCCCCTCTACTGGCTCTTACTTTGCCTGCGGGGCGGCGTCCTGCCCAAGCCCCAAGGCCCTGTGGCCTCAACAAAGTTTCCCTTCTGCTGAGTGGAGCAGCAAAACAAAAGAAAAGAAAACAAAACAAAACAAAAACCCCAACAGACAAAATTTAATAACACAGGCACATATGCACGGTGGAAGGCCCTGGGCTCATGCTATTTGGAGCTGGTAGATAGTTTACCAGGATCTTTTAAATAGTGCCTACCATGTGGGAATGATGGCAACGGGGATAAAAGGCAAAGGATTCGTTAGGCTGGAAAGAAAACCAATGTATAGATTACATTGGTCAGGAGAACTTGGCTCAGATCAAGGACAAGAAACGGTATTCTGCATCACCACGAACCCTGGCTTGTCATCTTGTTAGCTACCTCTCAATACAGAGGCCGGTCAATCTGGATGCAGCTTGACCTTGTCTAAAAGCTGGTACAATGGCTGGGACAAAGAGTAGAAAATGATATAGGACAAGAGGTTCTTCAGATTCCTTGGCCAGGCTGTAGGGACTCTCTTTGCCCTTCCCTCTCCTTCTCCTTTCAGTGTTTGACAAAAAGTTCTACTAAGGTTTTAACAAACACAGGAGATTGGAGAAGGACCTAATCTGGAATATTTTACTCATCCATGTAGCTTTAGAAATTAAAAGATGGGGAGATAGCTAATTGAGTATCTGCCATATATAACCTTACGATAGGATTCAGAGTAGTCACACTGAACTGGGAAGTATTCTGAAATTGCTTTTTTAAATTAGAGAAATCTAGTATCACATTTTTTTAAGGAACTGACAATGAGATGTCAAAAAAAAAAATGTGAGGTGCGTATGGTCATTTCTGGGTACTACACTTGAAGCTTGTTGATGAAATAGAAAATGTTCAGGGCCAATGGCTAAGATGGTAACAAGGTCTGGAAACCATCTCGCAAAGACTAGAATGGAAACATACAGGAGAAAAGATTCGTGGGGACATGGCTATTGTTGCCAATATCTGGTGATGGACCCTTGGGTTGTTCCCACCTTTTGGTTGTCGTGAATAATGACTCAAGGAACATCAGCATACAAGTATCTATTTGTGTCTTGGTTTTCAAGGAGTGGAATTCTTGGAGCATATCATAATTCTATGCTTACTATTTTGACGGCCTAAAATGTTTTCCACAGTCACTGCATTCTAGCCAGCAGTGTGCAAGGGTCCTATTTCTCCACATCCTCACTATTACTTGTTATTAGGAAAGAGATGGATTTTGCTTATTTTGTGGCATTCGTCAGGGCAAATTAGGTCAAATGATGGAAGGTAGATTTCAGTTCAGTATCAGGGAGAATTTTTTTTTTTTTTTAACAAATAGTTTATTGTCAGGTTGGTTTCCATATAACACCCAGCGCTCATCCCCACAAGTGCCCCCCTCCATGCCCATCTCCCCCCTCCCCCACCACACCCATCAGTCCTTAGTTTGTTCTCAGCATTCAAGAGTCTCTCATGGTTTGCCTCTCTCAGGGAGAATTTTTGAATGAGCAGAACTTTCTAATAGTTGAGAGGCCCTTTGACTCTCCAACGAAAGTTCAAATAAAAGTAAGTGTAGTTCAAGAGCAGTAAGGGGGTCCTGATCTTGTCATCCCCTCCCTCACGTTAATTAATAACTGCAGATAACTTTTTAAAATATATTTATTTTAACTTCTATTATTTCTTAATTATTCAAGTAACAAATATTCCATGTGGAAAAATATGAAAATACAGATAAGCAAAGAGAAAAACAAATGAAAACAAAATCATCCATCTTCCTACCACCCAGAGACTTAAACATTTTGGCATATAGTCTTACAAAGTTTTTTCTGTTATATATCCATATAAAATATATACATATATTTTTTAAAACAAAAATGAAATCCCATTAATCACGTTGCTTTTTTACTTTGCAATATAGCGTAAACATCTTTTCCATGTCAAGTGATATATGACCATGTCATCATTCTTAATGGGTGCACAGATTTCCATGGAGTGAATGTACTGTAATTTGTTTAACCCGATGTTTTCCAAAGGGTGTACATAACATAAATCCCTTAAGAGGACCCTCAAAAACAAGAACTTAAACAGTTTAAAAATGCTTCATACCATGTCTCTTTTGTTGGGCTTTCACAATGTTGAAGAAATTATTTTTTATGGGTTTTCCTAAACTTACTGAACCATAGACTCCCCATGGCCTTCACGATCTTTCATTCTTCAGGACACTTAACTTATTCATATTTTCTAAAACACCCTGAGAAATGATGGCTTAACTCATCTGTTAGGGTTAAATACTAGATTTTTTGTTTTTTACATAGAACTTGCCATTTTAACCACTTTTAAGAATGCAATTCTGTGGCATTGATTACATTCACAATGTGCAACCATTCCCATTATCTATTTCCCAAGCATTTTCATCATCCCAAGAAAACACTCTATACCCATTATGAATAACTCCCTATTCCCGCTCCCTCCAGCTCCAAGTAACCTGTAATCTACTTTCTGTCTCTATGAATTTATCTATCTTAAATCTGTCACATAAGTGGAGTCGTGCAACGTTTGTCCTTTTGTGTCTGGCTTATTTCACCTAGCATCATGTTTTCAAGTGGCATCCATGTTGTAGTATGTACCAGAACTTCATTCTTTTTCATGGCTGAGCAACATCTCACCGTATGTATGTAATGCATATTGATCCATCCATCTGGTGATGAGCACTGGGGTTGTTGCCATCTTTTGGCTATTGTGAATCATGCCACAAGGAACACTGGCATACAAATGTCTGAGTCCTTGTTTTCAAGGAGTAGATTGTAAGATCAAGGATCTTACGATAATTCTATGTTGAATATTTTGAGGAGCTGCCAAAAATGTTTTCCACAGCCACTGCACTATTTTCCATTCCAGCCAACAGTGTACAAGGGCCCTCTATTTCTCCACCTCCTCACCAACACTTGTTATTATCTCTTTTATCTCTTAGCCATCCTAGTGGGTATGAAGTGCTGCTGCTTTGTGGTTTTGATTTGTACTTTAATAACTAATGATTATTTCTCATCTTTTCATATGCTTATTGGCCAGATGTATATCTTCTTGGGAGAAATGTCTATTCATAAAAGTCCTTTGCTCATATTTTAATTGGGCTGTTCATCTTTTCATGGCTGAGTTTTAAGACTTCTTTACATATTCTGGATTAAATTCATCAGATAGGATCTACAAAATTTTTGGTAGTCTTTTCACTGTCATGTTAGTGTCCTTTGAGGCACAAAAGGTCTTAATTTGATAAAGTTCAATTTATCTATTTTTTCTTTAGTTGCTCATGTTTTTAGGGATATATCTAAGGATCCATTGCCAAAACCAATGTAATGAAGATTTACCCTTGTTTTTTCCCTAAGAATTTAAGGGTTTCAGATCTTAATATTTAGGTCCTTGATCCATTTGGAGCTAATTTTTGTATATGGTGTGAGGTAGGAATCCGACTTCGCTATTTGGCATGCAGATATTCAGTTGCCCCAGCACCATTTGTTGAAAACATTACAGTTCTATTTTTGAAATCATTACATTTTTCACATTAAACATCCTTTTCAACCTGTCTCATATTTTTCCCTAAGAAAAAATTTTAGAAGAATTGCTGTATCAAAAGATGTGCACATTTTGAAGGCTTCTGATATGTACTACCAAACGTCCTCCACAAAGGACATTAAGGACCCACTGCAGTGAATTGAAACACCACTTTCCCCATACTCTCAACAGCCATGTATACTACAAACAAATTTTAAATCTCTGCTAGTCAGGGGCGCCTGGGTGGCTCAGTCGGTTGAGCATTCCACTTCGGCTCGGGTCATGATCTCGCGGTCTGTGAGTTCCAGCCCCACGTCGGGCTCTGTGCTGACAGCTCAGAGCCTGGAGCCTGCTTCCGATTCTGTGTCTACCTCTCTCTCTGGCCCTCCTTCACTTGCGCTCGCCTGTGTTCTCTCTCTCAAAAACAATGAATAAACATTAAAAAAATAAATCTGCTAATCAATGTGGCATGGTGATGTATTCCAAATCAAGTTTAAGAGAGTTTTGGCTGAACTTCTCTTGACAGTCCCAACATGCTAGCCTCAGCACCTTCCTTTCCAGCGGCTTCACACCTATGAAAAGATTATCTAAGAATAGGACTCAATGTAAACTACTGCAGAGTTTAATATAAGTCTAGTTAAGGAAGCAAACTAAATCCTCCCTTTCAGAAGAGTGAGACTAGAAATGGAGAGAATAATTAGGTTCCTCTGCTGGATAATGTAATTTCAAACTATTTCCTTCCTCAGCACAAAGTCACAAACCAGCTGTTGGCGACTTTCAAGTGTGTCCACCTTTGTCTGTGTTCAATGGACAGTTACCAAGCACGACAGCCATGCCATGAAATCAACTAAGCCAAAGATAGAGGGCTTTTCTTATAGCCATAATTATCAAGGAAAAATAAAAACTATGTCGCTGGTGGCCTGCTATTTAGTACTAGTTGAGCACTTCCGAATATGGATTGTGACAGGGTTTTTATAGTTGATGTAGCTTTTTGCTCTGTCTCCTTTGCTTCTCGGAAACAAACACATCAAGTGTACCTTTATTTTGTTTTGTCTCAAGCTGTAGTTACTAGAAAGAAAATCTTACGGTGACTGCTTTGTCAGTGGGAACTTGTACTAATATGGAAATCCTGAGAAGATCATTTATCCACACAAAACAAGAAACCAGAGGGAAATGAGCTTTCCACATTTCATCATAAAGTATGCATAATTCATAGAAGAGAGGCAACTATGGATGAGGCTGAAGAAAATGAGGTTCTTGTTGCCAGAAAGAATCAAAATACTAGGAATAAAGCTAATGTCCTAAATATTTTCTTAAAGCCTTCAGAAGCTTAATGCCATAATGAATTTCACTGTTACAGTAGAAAAGATGAAGGCAGATGTTTTAACAGAACCAATAACATTTTAAGTGGCAGAAAGGACTCTATTTAGAGATTGGAAATCTGAAGCCCAGACTGGTAAACTGACCTGCTTAAAGTCACACGGAGCTGGTGACATAGCTGTGGCCAAAGTCAGGTCTTCTGACTCTTATAATATAATTTGGTCATTCCCCTAAAAGGTTGACATAAACAGTTATGCTACCATTTTACTTTGAAGTCAGTGATGCCATGGAGAACTCCATCTCTCTCTCTCTATATATATATAGTCTATTGGTCACTTTGTAGGATTCAGTTAATAGCTGCATTAATTTAATGCATTTTCTTCTGAGAGGCGATGGTCATTAAGTCTCCCACTATTAAGAAAGTTGAGCCAGTTTCCAAGATTCCTATATATGACTCTCTCCACACATACATTATAGACATTTATAAAAAGCAATCTCATTTACTCTTGGGTTAAGATCCACAGTGTAAGAAATCTGTAAGATATGATGGAATTTAAGGGAAACAAAGTTACCTTTTTGCCACAGTAACTTCTTGTTCTTGGGCCATTTCTAAATGCATAGCTTCAATGTTCTGACAGTGAAGCCTACCTAAATGATATATTTTTCAAGCTCAACTTCTAAGATCTAAAATATTTAAAGGGGCGCCTGGGTGGCTCGGTCGGCTAAGCGTTCGACTTCGGCTCAGGTCATGATCTCACGGTTTGTGGGTTCGAGCCCCGCGTCGGGCTCTGTGCTGACAGCCAGCTCAGAGCCTGGAGCCTGTTTCTAATTCTGTGTCTTTCTCTCTGATCCACTCCTGCTCACGCTGTCTCTCTCTCTCTCTCTCTCACAGAAACAAATAAAACATTAAAAAATTTAAAAATATATATTTAAAAACACTTGAGGCATATTGTAATTAGTTTTCTCCATAGCTATCCAAAGTATCATCTGTGCATTTTCATCATGGATATTTATACATAGTTGCTTCTAGGTGAATTTTAAAAATTCATTTAGGAGATGAGATTAAATATATCCTGTAGTGGGAGTAGTAATAATTCAAGGAGCAGGGATAAAGATTAATGCAGAATTAGAATCTTAACTCATCTGCTTTTAATAGCACATTTGATTTGTCTCCCTTCTAAAGAGCCAATGAAACAGGCCACATGGATACAAATTCTAAACCCATTCCCCTTTTTTACCCTATGAGCTTTCTGATAGTGAGAGTTGTCCAACAGCAGAACGAACTATTGTGTGAGACAGTCAGTTCATTACTATAGATTTTAAACTAAGGCTAAAAGATCATTTGAGTGGAGTTCTTAAAAGGATTTCTGCATTGAAAGGTACATTAAAAGGCTTCTAAAATCCTATCATGCCAATACTGTCTTCCTCTCCTACTTTTACAGTTCAGACATCCTTCCACGTGTGTATCTGTAGTCATTGTATCTTAGGTTGCCTTGTATCGTCACTAGCTGTGCACTTATGATATTCTGCTGGAAGACAGGAATGGCATTTCACTCATCTTCATATACCCTACAATTTTAAGTAGAGTTTCCTGTACACAGAAAGTATTCATTAGATACTTAATTGAATATACTTGAAATCATCAGCTTGATTGGTTTAGTCATGATAAATCTTAAGAACTGCATTTTTTACCCCGATCTGAGAATCTAACTTATTACTACAGTGGGTCTTCATGTCAGGATGAATCTGGAATGCTGCTCTGTTATAATGTTATAAGTAGGAATACTTGATTGAACATGAATATGTATTTAAGGCTTAGAAGTGATCGTCTGAAAATATTTTAAAAGCAGGGGCATTTGAGTGGCTCAGTTGGTTAAGCATCCAACTCTTGCTTTTGGCTCAGGTCACAATCCCAAGGTTTGTGAGTTCAAGCCCCACATGGGGCTCCACCCTGGGCATAAATTGGGATTCTCTCCCCCTACCCCTTCTCTCTCTGCCCTCCCCCATTCATATCTCTCTCTCTCAAATTAAATTAAAAAATATATATTTTAGGGGTGTCTGGGTGGCTAAGTTGGTTAAGCGTCCGGCTTCAGCTCAGGTCATGATCTCGCGGTTTGTGGGTTTGAACCCTGCACTGGGCTCTGTGTCGACAGCTAGCTCAGAGCCTAAAGACTGTTTCAGATTCTGTGTCTCCCTCTCTCTCTGACCCTCCCCTGCTCACGCTGTCTCTGTCTCTGTCTCTCTCAGAAATAAATAAAACATTAAAAAAATATATTTTAGAAATACACTTCCACTTTTGTTAATCCTTTTATTGACAATGTGAAAACCAGTATATATGTACATAAACATATATATTTATAAACAAGCATATATTTATAATATGTAAGAACAAGATTATTTATAAACAAGCATATACTTATAATATCTAAGAATAAGATTTATAAACAAGCATATATTTATAATATGTAAGAATAAGATTATAAACAAGCAAATATTTTTAACATAAGAACAAGATAGGGGAGCCTTGGTGGCTTAGTCAGTTGAGCATCCGACTCTTGATTTCGGCTCAGGTCATGATCCCAGGGTCATGGGATTGAGCCCTGCATCGGGCTCTGGGCTGAGCATGGAGCCTGCTTAAGATTCTTTCTCTCTCTGCCCCTCTCCCTTCCTCACGTGTGCACTAAAATAAAGAAGAAGACATACCAATGCTATGTTCAATATGGTCATATATTGTTCTCTTATTTTTAAAAATAAGTTATAAGATAGATGATTTTATTTTTTTTTTGTAAAATTTTTTTAATGTTTATTATCATCACACAGCATGAGTGGGGGAGGAGCAGAGAGTGAGGGAGACACAGAATCTGAAACAGGTTCCAGGCTGAGTTGTCAGCACAGAGCCCGATGTGGGGCTCGAACCCACGAACCGTGAGATCATGACCTGAGCCGAAGTCAGACACTTAACCGACTGAGCCACCCAGGCGCCCCAAGATAGATGATTTTAAAAACTAACAAGAAAAATGAATCAGAATAAAAATTCTAAAAGTATCCTCCTGTGGGTTAAACTGTGTACAGAAAAAGATAATGTTAAAGTCCAAACTCCCAGTACCTATGAATGTGACCTTATATGGAAAGAGGGTCTTTGTGGATGTAATCAAGCTAAGATGAAGTCATACTGCATTAGCCTGGACCCTAAAGCCAATGACTGCTGTCTCTGTAAGAACCACATGAAAACACAGGGACACAGGGAGAAGCCCATATGATGAGACAGAGACTGGAGTGGTATGTCGGCAAGGCAAGGGTTTCTGGCAACTACCAGAAACCAGGCGAGAAACATTAACAAATTTTCCCTCAGAGCTTCCAGAAGGACCAACTCTGTTGATACCTTGATCTTGGACTTTCAGACTCCATAACTAGGAGATAATCTATTTTGATTGTCTAGGCTACCCAGTTTGTGGTCCTTTGTTATGGCAGCCCTAGAAAACAAACATGTGCCTTTTACTATGAAAACTGACATTATGATTCTTTGGCATGTTTAGGATGACAAAATGTAGTCTTACCGTAATTAAAAAAAATCAACTACTCTGACAAGTATGAGGTGGTATCTCACTGTAGTTTTGATTTCTATTTCCCTGCCCAGCAACTATACTACTAGGTGTTTACCAAAAGGAAACACAAATACTGATTCAAAGAGATACATGTACCCCGATGTTTAAAGCAGCACTATCAACAATATGCAAATCATGGAAAGAGACAAAATGTCCATCAAGTGATGCATAAAGAAGATATGGTCTATAGACACAATGGAATATTATTCAGCCATAAAAAAGAATTGAATCTTGCCATTTGCAATGAAGTGGATGGAGCTAGAATGTATTCTGCTAAGTGAAATAAGTCAATCAGGAAAAGACAAATACCATCTGATTTCACACATATGTGGAATTTAAGAGACAAAACAGATGAACATAAAGGAAAAAAGAGAGAGAGAGGGAAAGAGAGGCAGAGAGACAGGGGAGGGGGCAAACCATAAGAGACCCTTAACTATAGAGAACAAGCTAAGGGTTGATGGAGGGAGGTGGGTAGGGTGATGGGCATTAAGAAGGGCATCTGTGATGAGTACTAGGTGTTATATGTAACTGAGGAATCATTAAATTATACTGATGAATATTACACTCTGTTAGCTAACTAGAACTTAAATAAAAACCTGAAACAAAAAAAATAAAAATAAATCAACCACAAACTCTCATCATATAAAAGTTAGAACCACTTTGGTTTCAAAAATCATTTAAGAAATGAAAAATCACTGGGGCACCTGAGTGGCTTAGTCGGTTAAGCGTGTCTGACTTTTGATCTCAGCTCAGGTCATGATCTCACGATTCACGGGATCGAGCCTCATGTTAGGCTCTGTGCTGACAGGATGGAATCTGCTTGGGATTCTCCTTCTCCCTCTCTGTCCCTTCCCTGCTCTCTCTCAAAATAAATAAATAAACATTAAAAATAAGAGATGAAAATGATTTAAACAGATCCTCCTAATACAAAACCTTAAAAGGCAACAGACTGGAAAATTGACTACAAAGTCCTTGATTCTGAGGTTATTATGTTAAGTGTGGCACCGTAGAGTACAACTAAATAAAAACTAACTGAATAGAGTTTATAGGAATTGTCGGAGTTGACAGAAGTGTATTGAGATTGTCAAGATTACCAAGATTTACTGATTAAAAGTTCGTTATACAACTGAGTAGCAGTTCCAGCCCCCATTGTTCACTTTCTTCATCCTTGGTTTTTATACCCCCAAGGTTTGTACTCCAAGAGTTTTTTATTCTGCAAGACTTTTTTTTTTTTTGGCTAAAGTGTCAACAATGCATGAGAACACACTTTTTTGTCTGTCAATGATCTAAATTTCAGCAAGGAACATCACTGCCATCATACCTCATCCCATGAGAGCCCCTGTACGTGTTCCTGACTGGTGCACCCAGGGGCAGGCCAGTATAGAAGCTGAGTAACAGGTGATGTGATAGTTCACTTGTCCTTGGCCAATTTGTAGAATCCTGTCCCAGTTTCTGGAGACTGTCACGATCCCAGTCATCTCATAAATACTTATTTATTCATAGGTGAACAGAATCTTCCCTCACATATCTAGCCATTAATTCCACTGGGGCCACTGTCAAACAATTCTTAGTGTAACAGTCTTTTTCCCACGTGGGGTATACCCACATCACATTTTCATCATTCTGATTATTTCTAATGACAAGGAAAAACTTTTTATAAATATTTTAGATAACCAGTCCTATTTTGTTAGCTGAGTAAATTAAAACTAATTCTCAAGTTCATTTCATGAGGATACATTTCTTTTTTTCAAAATGCTAATGCTATCCTCAATTAACTTACTTTAGATTTTACATTTTTAACACATAATTTTTCTTATTCAGAAAGCCCTTAAGACTTCAATACAAAATTCAGGTTTAAACAAACATTTATAGCCCATAGGGAACAACTGGAGGCATAGGATTCTTGCAGAATAACCCTAACATATTAAGCCTTATTTAATCAAATCAGTAGTCATGATGATGAATAAAAAGTAATCATAGAAATGTAAAAGACCACAATTTATCAGCATTGTCTTTTTTCCCCACACTTAATTAGAATACAAAATTGATCAGGGATAATCAGGTTAAGTACAAATTGAGTAAACCCCAATTACATATTATTTTCTTACTATTCAATTAGCTTTTTCTCATCATGTTTCCCCTAACTATTCCTTTCCAACAAATTAAACATCCAAGGATACATGTGCAAAAGAGGCAATGCTTGCACCAGCATGTATAACTAGCTTAGTTTTAAAAACTGCTCTTAGGTGCGGCTTAGCTGGTTAAGCATCTGTCTCGATTTCAGCTCAGGCATGGGAGTGAGATCGAGCTCCACATGGAGCCCCAAATTGGGTTACATTCTGGCCCTCCCCCACATGTGCATGTTCAAAATAAACATTTTTAAAAAGTTAAACAAAATCTGCTGTAAGACAGGTGATTTTTCCAATTATTGAAACTATCGTTAAGAACTAACATGGGCATTCAATACATAATTTAAAAAATTATTTTACTTGTTGATTAATGGGACAATTATATTTCATCAGAACTATAAGTTTATCTATTTATTCATATAAATAAATAGAGCTCTGAAATATGTCAGAGCTTTAAAAAGTCAAGGTGCAGCATGTTTCTACACATTAGTAGCTTAAAGATGTATGACTGCATCTTCAACATAGTTCTTATATGGAAAACATCTTTGAAAATATAACTATATTGCTTTTAAGGGCATACATGGGAATTAGGCATGCAAGTTCTGTAGATAAACAGAATTTTAAAAAACTGAGAAAATAAGGTAATAGGAAATAGTTTAAATTATTATCATACAATTGTTTTTTTTAAGTTTATTTATTTATTTATTTTGAGAGAGACAGAGCACGAGCAGGAAGGGGCAGAGAGAAAGGAAGAGTCACAGAATCTCAAGCAGGCTTACACTGCCAGCACAGAGTCCAATGCAGGGCTCAAACTCACCAACTATGAGATCGCTACCTGAGCTGAAGTTAGATGCTTAACTGACTGAGCCACTAACATACAATTCTGTTACTGCTCTAACGTGTGTGTGTGTGTGTGTGTGTGTGAGAGAGAGAGAGAGAGGAGAGATAGACAGAAGAGACAGAGGGGGGAGGAAAGAGAGAGAGGGAGAGGGAGGGAGAGAGAGAAAAAAGCAAACGTGTTTCTCCATTGGTGAGAAAGTCTTGGGATGGGTGAAGCACTTAGTTGAAAGTTCATCTACTATGATAAATGGAGAACGAGAATCAGAAGACGCCACGGGAGTTTGTGACAGAGCTGATTCTAACTGGTGAATTAGAAAATCCTCCACTGCTACCGCTCTGTCAAGACTATCTGAAGATAGGGGCCTTGGGTGGCTCAGTCAGTTAAGTGTCCGACTTCAGCTCAAGTCATGATCTCACCACCATTCTCAAGTTCAAGTCCCACATCGGGCTCTGTGCTGACAGCTCAGAGCCTGGAGCCTGTTCTGGATTCTGTGTCTCCCTTTCTCTGTCCCTCCCTGCTCAAGTTCTGTCTGTCTCTCAAATAAACATTAAAAAATTTAAAAAAAAAGACTATCTGAAGATAAACTAGGGGAAGAAAATGCCATTCGCTAATAACAGATTTCAAAAGATCTCCGTGTACTGTTTTGTCTACAAATAAATACAAAATATGTGAAGCAAAGAAGTGGCCGTAGCTAAAAGAGCAATCTCTTAAGAGCAGTAATAACACCAAGAGTGATAGTAAATAAAAACCCATTCATTGTATTTCCCATTTTGATTATTAAAACATGCTTTCTTGGCCCGCTTTTCAATAATATGCTCAGCCTAACGAAGCACACAAAAATCCAAGGTAGGAAAGATGGGCAGGATATAACTTTCTCCAAGCTTGCATTTTTATGTATTTCTCCAATGCCAAAACCCCATTTCTAAACATGTATCCAGCATATCTTCGTGTCAGACATAAATGTTAGGGAGAAGAACTAAAGTGAATAGCATCCATTTGGGATATTAGTTTGATAACTTCTAAAAATATTTAACAATATACCATACTTCTGAATATACACAATAGTAAAAACAACTTAAAAGCCAAGTGAAAAATGGCCAATGAATGTTTAAGAATTCCAGTTAATACTCACCAAGCACTCTCATCAGTATTGGGAGAAAGCACGTCGGTTGTGCCTTGGAAAACTCTCTTGGGCTGATCTTTGGCTATCACTTCACCTGTGACTAAAAAAGCAGATCAAGGCAGAACATGTTTTATCTAATATGCTTTTGCTTTTAACTGCAAAAATAAAAACATGTTCATTACAAATAATTTATAAAATACATAAAAGCACAAAGAAAAAAGTTTTACTTCCCCATTACCCAGACAGGACCACTTTCCAATAATTCCTAAATACGTGTGTATCTATATACAGGATTGTTTTTAAAGAAAATTGGATTTGTATATAATAGTGATACATATCTACTTTTTCTCTTTAATGAGTATAGTTTTCTCACATTATTTACTAAATCTTATAATGTCATTTTATAGAGCCATGTAGTAAGGCCGTGTCATAATTTAATCTCATTCCTTATTTTAAACATTTATGTTACTGCTGTCTTTATTTTGCTAAAAATATACAAAGAACTAAACAGACCAATTCTTTTATAGTATACAATGAACAAAATAAATATATTTTAAAGAATAAGGAGAAGCGTCTAATGTCAAAACTGTACTGCTGTCATCTTATGACAAAGTCAATGGTAAAATCTGCACAGTGTTACAGAAGCATGTGATAACCATGTCTGGCTGAGAGAAAACCAATATTCAAGCCCATAACTCGTAGGGTGGTATATATATGAATGATGAAACACTAAGGCCACCTACTCATTAAAAAATATCCCTAGGAATAGGGGTGCCTGGCTGGCTCAGTCAATAGAGAGTTCAACTCTTGGTTGTGAGTTCAAACCCCACGTTGGGCACAAAGTTTACTTAAAAATAAAATAAACTTAAAATGATCCCTAGGATAATAGATCCTAGGAACAGAAATTCCACGGACCTACCTTAGGAGTATAATCATGGCTCATAAAACTCAAAAGAGGTCTGGGTATCTTGTCCCATGCCACATTACCATTATACCATCATGGAGTAAACGACTCACCTCTCCTTTGGGGTTTAAATTAAAAGCAAGGCAAATCAAAACAAATTCATCATAGAAGGAAACGGAAACGTTCTTTGCTGAAACCATTATTACTCATAAAATGCTCTCTACAGCGGGCCAATTTCTGCAGATTTCTCAGCATTCCCACTGAAGCCTTATTTGCTCCTGCTTATTCCCAGTGGAAGTAACTGCAGCTTATCGCCACACAACATGCCTTCAAATGCTCCGAGACTCTCACCGCGATCTCACTCTCCTCCATTGTTTACGGTCCTCATTGTGTGTCCTCCCCCACCCAAAACCTCTTTGGAATTTTTATGCCCTCTTTCCCCATATTTCATTAGTAGGCTCCAAACAGGACATCATGTGTTGTTTCCCAAATGGATATTCATATTCTAAAATAGAGTAACTAAAATTAAATTTCTGTTTATCTGTTACTCTATCTAAAATGCCACATGAATTCTGACCAAATTTATATAGGCTATCTTTGGAATGTTGTCTGACTTAAACTCCAGACTACGTAGGACATATGGACCTGGCTTTGGAGTTCTTGTGGAGACCTCAGACAAGTGAAGGAGGCAGTCGTCCTGCAGAGCAACTGAAAACCAGGTACAAGAGGCTTGTGTGAGACAGGCCACACCCACCAAGGCACTAGGCAGAAACCAACTCTATTATGCCAAAATTGTAACATAGAAATAATTTTGTTGAGTCAAATTTTGGGGCACCTGGGTGGCTCATTTGGTTAAGTGTCTGGCTCTAGATTTTGCCTCAGGTCATGATGTCATGGTTCTTGAGATCAAGCTCCACATCAGGCTCTGTGCGGACAGTGTGGAGTTTGCTTGGGATTCTCTTTCTCTCTACCCCTGCCCCACTTGTGCATGCATGCGCTCTCTCTCAAAATAAATAAATAAACTTAAAAAATGAATAAATAAATCATAAATTCTAAGAAAATTCCAGGAATTTTCAATGTTATAAAATCATTTTATGCATAAATGTCTTAAAAGAATTATTTTAATTTAGTAAAACAGCTTTAAGTGTATTTTATTTACTTATTTACTTATTTATTTGAAAGATTTTATTTTTAAGTAATCTCTACACTCAACGTGGGGCTCGAACTCATAACCCTAAGATCAAGAGTCACATGCTCCACCGACTGAGTCAGCCAGGTGCCCCAAGCATATTTTATTTGAAATACTGAAATGACCCCAACTTTCTAACAGCTCCTAAACTATTAATATATTTAAATGCTTTGTCAACACTAGCCCCCAACTTCAGAGCACAGGCAAAAGACCCCTAAGTTAGGTCATTGACCCATCATCATAAAACAATGTGCTGAGTTTGAAAGAGTGTTTTCCACAACTGATCTAGTCCTAGTCTTAGAATATAATAAGTACATGCTGAGTTAGATGTGTCGTTAGGGTAAATGCCATTAATTTATCCAAAATACACGGAAGACGGAAGTACATTTCAATTTCTTTCCCTATAGTTTGTTCTCTTTTCCCTTCCCTTCTTTTATTCCCCCTCTTCCTCCTCTTTTTCTTCTTCTTCTTTCCTATCTTTTTTTTAAAGGTACCTTTTTTAAAGATTATTTTACTTATTTTGAGAGAGAGAGAGAGAAAGAGAGAGTGACTACAGGAGGGGCAGAGAGGGAGGGAGAGAGAATCCCAAGCAGGCTGCATGCTGTCAGCACAGAGCCCAACATTGGACTCAAAACTCATGAACCGTGAGATCATGACCTGAGTGGAAATCAAGAACCAGAGACTGAATCTACTGAGCTACCCAGATGCCCCTCTTCTTTCCTATCTTAATGGACTTTTTTACAAATACACATTTTTAAATAATTTTTTAATTTCATGTTTATTATTTTGAGACAGAGAGATAGAGACGAGGGGAGAGGCAGAGAGAGAGGGAGACAGAATTTGAAGGAGCCTCCAGCTCAACTGTCAGCACAGAGCCTGATGCGGGGCTAGAATTCACAAGCCATGAGATCGTGCTCTGAGCCAAAGTTGGACGCTCAACCGACTGAGCCACCCAGGTGCCTCCACAAATACACATTTTAAACTTTTAACCTTCTTTCCTATTTATCCATTTTCCCTCCCTATTATAGTTAAACTTTGTATTAACTTTAAAACTCAGTAGCGGTATTAACAAAAAAGGAAGAATAACCTAGCTTAGTGAGGTAGGACTGAGAAATGGGACCCAGGGTTGTGGGATTTAAAAAAAAAAAACACTTCTGTTTTTTCCACTGTCCTTTTATTAATGAGTAGGTGGGTTATTTTCCATATATTTAATAAAAATTAACCCACATAAAGAAGTGAAACATCAAAGAATACACACTTTAACATATATTTTTAGTGTGGTAAGTGCATCTGATTTGTGTCAACTTATTCACATGATGTCGACAAGTAGGTGCGGCAGCAGGCAGGGTAGGGGCACAGTTTAGCAGAATACTAGATGAGTGATTCATTCTATCTGTTCATTCGCTCATTCCCCACCATGTTTTCACAAGTATTTAAGGCAGCTAGCCTGGTGAATTATACTTATATAATGAAAATCATAATAGTTGACTAAACTGGAATTAAATATCACAATTCACATTTATATGGCACTTTATAGCTTTTCAAAAAAATTTTTAAAGTTTTATTTTTGAGTAATCTCTACATCCAATGTGGGGCCTGTATTCACAACTCCAAGATCCAGTCGCATGCTCCACCGACTGAGCCACCCGGGAACCCCAGCACTTTATAGCTTTTAAAATTGTCTTTATATAGTTTGAGTAAAATGAAAGGACTCTAGTAACTTATCAAATATACTTTAAATAAATCCTTTAAAATAAATTTTTATACCACTTATTTTTATATAATACCTTATAAAAATAATTCAGTTATATCTATTTTTGCTAGTAGATAAAAGTACCTTTTCTTTTTAATGCTCCAAATATACTTGGTCTAATAATGTTGGTGGGGCTTTGATTTCTTCTTCTAAAATAAAATTATCACAATCATTACCAGAAAAAAATTTGAACAAAATCAGCTATGACTGTTTCATTAGAATAGATCCAAGGATGTACACTAAAAAAGGACTATGTAGTATCACATCATTTTATTGCTTTTCTCTTAATCTGGGTTAAAAACAGGAATGCCTCAGGGTAGCAAATTGTCTTGCAATTTAGAAGGATTCAGGATTTTTTGAAAGTATGGAGGAAAAAAGCTAGAAAGATCTACTGTTCTGGTTGTGACTTGCCTTGAATCAAGGTGAGAATCATGGGTAAATGAGCGGTACAGCTGTTTACAGCTCCATAATTAGTTTTGATCCTTATCAACAAGCTTGGAGAAGAAGACCATGTTCAAGTAGGGTTAGTGAATTACTGATTCTTCCTATGTTCACATGTTCTCAACTCACTTGATTCATTTCAATATACAAAATGATAAACCAAAACAATGATATTTTAATTTAGCGAAACACACATTACTTCTTTGGTTGTCATAGAACCTGGAGCTATACTTTCTTTTAAGATTCTAAAATTCTTATTTTATGAGCAAATCAGAGAACTCTAGATGCTGGCGAGGATGTGGAGAAATGGGAACCCTCCTACACTGTTGGTGGGAATATAAACTGGTACAGCCCCTCTGGAAAACAGTGTGGAGATTCCTTAAAAAATTAACAGCAGAACTCCCCTAGGACCCAGCAATAGCACTGCTAGGAATTTACCCAAGGGATACAGGGGTGCTGATGCATAGAGGCACATGTATCCCAATGTTCATTGCAGCACTCTCAACAATAGCCAAAACATGGAATGAGCCTAAGTGTCCATCAACTGACAAACAGATCAAGAAGATGTGGTTTATCTATACAATGGAATACTCCATGGCAATGAGAAAGAATGAAATCTGGCCATGTGTAGCAACATGGATGGAACTTGAGGGTGTTATGCTGAGCGAATTAAGTCAGGCAGAGAAGGACAGATACCATGTGCCTGCACCTATAGGTGGATTAAGAGGAACTTAACGAAGGGCCATGGGGGAGAAGGGGAAAAATAGTGGGAGAGAGGGAGGGAGGCAAACCATGAGAGAGACTCTTGAATGCCGAGAACAAACTGAGGGCAAATGGGGTGGGGGGGAGGGAAAGGGGGGTGATGGGCATGGAGGAGGGCACTTGTGGGGATGAGCACTGGGTGTTATACGGAAACCAACTTGACAATAAACAATTTAAAACATTTTTATAAAATACAATTCTTATTTTATAAGCAATCTGGTATTTTCATACAACATGAACTTACACTGGAAACTGTTGCGTAGGGCTGGAATTAGGACTTGGAGGAAAACTCACACAAGTTTGCAACGATGGAGAAAAATATTGCTAAAACAAAATGAGAACAGAGGTTTTAAAACCAGCAATCTTCTCAGAAAGCAGATCAGTGGTTCCCTGGGGGAGTGGGGGGGGAGGTACAGAAGGCAATGGACTGCAAAAGATCATGAGGACATTGCTTGGAGTGTGAGAACTGTTCTACACCTTGGCTATAGTTATGGCTACAGGATTATACACAATTACCAAAATTAATTAAATCATATGCTTAAAAGTTGGCAACTTTTGTTATATGTTAAAAATGGTTCAAGAAATAAAAAGGAAGGGAAAACTGCCACTTAGAATCAGATGTACTACAGCAAAATTATCCCCCTCCCCAAAGTTTGGGTGGTGAAATATTACTATTTCATAGATATTTCAAAGGACACAGATTCTTAGGCTCTCCTTTCTTACCTTGTCAATCCCCCTGGTGGGAGAAGGTGCTGGGGGTACTGGAATTAAATCAATGCACTTTGAAGATGGTTTCTCTAAATCATTGTCACTCTGTGTAGGCAGAAAGCAGTGTACAATTGGAGCACCAATTGCTTACCTAATCAAACGCTTAAGAAGGTAGCTGCAACATGGGGAAGGGAATCCTTACTGAATCAGTGGGTGTACCATGGTAAGGAGCTCATATCAGCCTAACACAAGCAGGGAACCCACGATTCACTTCAATAAGGAAAGGCACCCTTTACCCTTTTAGAAAAGGGAGCTTCATGGCAATTTGAGGGGCTTCCCTAGTGTCTCCAAAGATGCAGAACGTGACTACTCGATATTGAGCAATACTTACTAGTATTTACACTAATCCTAAATTAAAATGTTTCTCTTCCAGTTTAACCTGTACTTTGTTTTTAAAGACTACAATACTATGTTCAGGAAACAATCAAAATGGATTTGGTTAGAATTAAGATACAAAGGAGGCAGCAATGATCACTACAGCTATAAAAAATGTTCATAGATTTTATATAGACAGAATCAGTACTGCCTAATTCAGGACTTTAAAATGTGCTCTTTTCTTTCCCGAGACACAGGTAAAGTTATGTTATGTGTTCCCTTCCACTTCCTAACACATTCACAGATTCACTCACTCGTGCCAACACCTGAAGTAATTAGAATTGGGTCAGTTAAGGGAATCCAATAGCATCTATAAATTGTGTTGGAACCAAACATGAAAAGGAGCAGGCTCCAGAGGTCTTCTACTCATTCTTCAGCACCTACTCCTAAACCAGGGATTGATGGCCATCTAAGGCACTCAGGGCTCAAAGGAAAATAAGATGTCACTGTTTCTGCTAATGGCCCATTTCCTAATCTAACCATTCCCAAATCTGGAAACCGACATCTAACCAGGATCTCTTCTACTCGAATTTCAGCTTAATTCCTGTTCTATCATTATCTGAGATGTCCGTGGAAAAGAAGCCTAAACATCATTCAACTTCTACAACTCTTAACTCCAACTGTAATGTGTACAGAGGCATTAAAAAATGTTAGCAGGGGATGTAATGAAATTCCAAATATGTTCAAGTTAAAGGTTGCATGTTAAAATGTTAGTGGGAGTGTATATGCTACAGGAATAAAAATGCTGTGTTTATCCAGGAATAAATTATGTAGAAAGGAGTGAAATCATTTATTGTTTTGTCATGTAAGCAATTTGACCAGCAGAACTGAACTCTTCTTAGACTTACTAGGACAGAGAGGAAGCTGGTCCAAAACAACAATGGTTTTTGTATCAGACAACTACTTACTTTGAACCCCACTTTCAAATGGTGTCAGTTATTTTTATCAGTAAGTCATAAAATGTTCCTTAACAGGAATCAAAAATGATTTATGCAGCATACAAATTCCAGTTTCAAATGAGAACTTAGATTTCTAGAAATTACAGCAGAAGCAGGTAGTACCAACACCGAAAATCAATAAAATTGAAATGTTAATACCATACCAGTTTCAAACTTTCTTCCCAAGACTGATTTATCTGTATTGCAGTTTGTACCTCCCTACAAAAGAAGAGACATCAGTACTGCAGTTTGCCTAACTAAAAGAAAAATATAACTGAATACAGAAATGATCAGAATAGTAATTCAAAGCACACTACTCACCATTCACGCATTGCTTCTCTACTTACTAAATCCATGCTTTCTTCCTGAAAGGCAGAACATGAGAATAAATGAATACCAGTTCCCATGGCTTTACAAAATTGTTTCATTGGGTTGTACCTTTACTATTATTCACTGGGCTCTAGAAGAGTCAGAGTATAAACAGATCTCTTAACACGTGTCTAGTTCTCTACGTTTCATTATTGCACCTACTACACCGAAGATCTCTTACTAAAGCATTGAAGTACGTCAGATATGCAGAAGCTTCTTAGATGAAACACTTTGTACCTTTCTTCATTCCAAAGAGAAAACGTCAAACATTTATTATACTATTTTTTCCATGATTCATACTATGATATTAATAAATATTACTCATAGACCAAAGCAAACTAAATGTCTATCAGTATGGGCTTAAGTAAATGATGGTGCAAACATGATTTAAATCTAGTCATTGACACTGAAAAACATGTATGACATAGTAAGTAGGAAAAAACCTCACATGCTGTTTATGTAAAATTATAAATAAGAGGTGTTCAGAAGGATGTTCACCAAAAAGTTTGCAATACTTATCAATGAGTAGTGAGGTTTAGGGTAATTTGTTCTTTCTTTCTTTATACTTTGCCATAGTGTTTGACTTTATTTTTTTTTTTTATAAATTCAAGTATAATTTCTCACATAAATATTTTTACTTAAAAAATTTTTAATGTTTTATTTGAGAGAGAGAGAGAGAGAGAGAGAGAGAGAGAGATAGCGTGAGCAAGGGAGGGTCAGAGAGAAAGAAGATACAGAATCTGAAACAGGTTCCAGGCTCTGAGCTAGCCATCAGCACAGAGCCCAACGTGAGGCTCAAACCCACAAACCGCAAGATCATGACCTGAACCGAAGTCAAACGCTCAACCGACTGAGCCACCCAGGTGCCCCTACCTTAAAAAAAATTTTAAATGTTTATTTATTTTTCAGACAGAGAGACAGAGCATGAGTGGGGGAGGGGCAGAGAGAGAGGGAGACAAAGAATCCGAAGCAGGCTCCAGGCTCTGAGCTGTTAGCACAGAGCCTGATGTAGGTCTTGAACTCACAAACTGTGAGATCATGTGCTCGCTTCGGCAGCACATATACTAAAAGTGAGATCGTGACCTGGGCTGAAGTTGGATGCTTAACCAATCAAGCCACCCAGGTGCCCCTCACATAAATATTTTTAAAAATAACCCACATATGGAAAGATATTCAGTGTTCACGGATTAGAAAAATTAATATTGTTAAGATGGCAATACTATCCAAAGTGATCTACAGATGCAATGCAACTCCAGAACAATCTTGAAAAAGAGGACTAAACATGGAGGATTCACACTTCCTGATTTCAAAACTTGCTACAAAGCTATAGTAATCAAAACCAGTGTGGTACTAGCATAAGGACAGACATATAGGCCAAAGGAGCAGAATAGAAAGCCCAGAAACGAATGCTCCGATATATGTTGATTTTTGACAAGGGTGCCAAACTAATCAATGGGGAAAGGATGGTCTTTTCAACAAATGGTGCTAAGAAAACTGAACACCTGCATGCAAAAGAATGAAGTTGAAACCATTCCTTACACCATATATAAAAATTAAGTTGAAATGAAGACCTAAATGTAAGACCTAAAACTATAAAACTCTTATATGAAAACAGAGGGTAAAAGCCTCATGAACTGGATTTCATAATGATTTCGCAGATATAACACCAAAAGCACAGGTAACAAAAGAAAAAAAACAGAAAAATTGGACTTCATGAAAACTTAAAACTTTTGTGCATCAAAAGACACTATCAAGAAAGTGAAAAGAATCACAGAATTGGCAGAGATATTTGCAAATCTTGTATTTGCTAAGGGATTAATATCCAGAATATATAAAGAACAGTTACAACTCAACAACAAAACAAATTAAAATAGGGGCAAAGGACTTGAACAAATATTTCCCAAAGAAGAGACACAAATGGTCATTTCCCAAAAAAGATACATAAATGGTCAATAAGTGGGGCCCCTGGGTGGCTCAGTCAGTTGAGCCTCCGACTTCGGCTCAGGTCGTGATCTCAAGGTTCTTGAGTTCAAGCCACACTGGGCTCCGTGCTGACGGCTTGGAGCCTGGAGCCTGCTTTCGGTTCTGTGTCTTCCTCTCTCTCTGCCCTTCTCTCTCTCTCTCAAAAATAAATACACACTAAAAAAAATAAAATAAATGGTCAATAAGGATGTGAAAAATGTTCAACATTTGTCATTAGGGAAACTCAATTCAAAACTGCAAAGAGCTGGCACTTCACACTCATTAGGATAGTATTTATTTGTTTGCTTATTTGAGAGTGAGAGAACATGAGCAGAGGAAAGGGACAGAGGGGGAGAGAGAGAGGGAGGGAGGAGAGGGAGGGAGAGAGAGAGGGAGGAAGGGAGGGAGGGAGGGAGAGAGGGAGTGTGTGTGTGTGGGAGAGAGAGAGAGAGAAAGAGAGAGAACCTTAAGCAAGCTCCATGTTTAGTATGGAGCCCAATGTGGGGCTTGATCCCACAACCTCGGGATCATGACCTGAGCCAAAATTAAGACACAGATGCCTAACCAACTGAGCCACTCAGCTGTCCCAGAATAGCTATTACTTAAAAATGTGGAAAATAACAAGTGTTGGTTGGAATGTGGAGAAATTACAACTCTTAAACATTGCTGGTGGGAATGCAAAATGGTGCAAACTCCGTAGAAGACACTTTGACAGTTTCTCAAAAAGTTAAACACTGACTTACCATATTACCCAACAATCCTGCTCCTATGTATATACGCAAAAGTATTGAAAAGAGGGACTCAAACAGACACTTGTACACCAGTGTTCATAGCAGCACTGTCTACAATAGCCAAAAGTTGGAGACAATCCAGTGTCCACCACCAGACGAATGGAGTAAAAAATGTGATATAAACGCAATGGAGTATCGTTCAGCCATAAAAAGGAATGAAGTTCTGACACACGTTACATACAACATGGATGAATACTGCAAACATGTTAGGTGAAATAAACACCAAAGAACAAATATTTTGTGGTTCCACTTATATGTGGTACCTAGAGTAGTCAAATCATCGTAGAGATAGAAAGCAGAATAGAGGTTACAGAAGAAAAGGTTAAATAGAAGTTATTGCTGAATGGGTATGCAGTTTCTGTCTGGCATGATGAAAAATTCTAGAAAAGTGATGATGGTTGCCCAACAAGGTGAATTACTTAATGCCACAGACTTGTACTCTTAAAAATAGTTAAAATGGCTTTTAAAAAAAAATCCTACAGTTCGAATGTATCCTGGTCTTCTTAAAAACATATAATACATCATAAAGTACCTAGGATAGTGCTGGGCAAGTATGATGCCAAATATGGGGACCATGAAATAAGCAAATGAGCTTTCCCTAAAATGACCTAGAATCATATTTGAGAGACAAGTTTTATATACATCAAGTTAGTGCTCTCCAAAGCAAGCATGAGCATAGCCCAGGAAGTGTACAAGGTGATGCACTGAGAAGCAAAAAAAAAAGTTCAATTTATACATTTTAAATCTAAGATAATAAGAAATGAAGGTCTGCTAATATTAGATATACAGACTGACACAGGTGCTCTCACTCAGCCCATAGGGTCCAAAGATCTTGCAAAAAAACAGCATCTGGGGGGGGGTGGGGGGCTTAGCTAATTATAAGTAATTGCAAGTTAGGTGGCCATATGGATATATTATCTAGTTTTAATTAAACTGAGTTCCACAAAATAGACAAGTATCTTAACAAGATTTCTATAAAGAAATGTTGGACAGAAGATTCATAATACAAGTCTAAGCGAGCAACAGGGAGATGACAAAGGTGGCATCTGTACTCCTCCTAGCCCAGCACATCATCGGCCACCTTCTTGTGAAAACACAAAGCTGAGCTAGTCTCTATCAAGGAGCTGGCCACAAGAATTTGAGATCATGAAGACTACTAGAAATATGGATCCATATTCTTCTCAATAATGACCCATAGTTAATAAAATACAGTTTAAAATGTCCTAAAAACATTATTTCATCTTTCTCTCGTCCTTGTTATATTTGTATTCTGCATCTATTCTATGATTCACATTATATACCAGCTTGGTAGTATACGTCCATGATGTAAATACAGTTTACATGTATTGGAAGGACGTGCTACCACATTTTGCAGTGATGCAGTGTATGATCAAAAGAGCTTAAATATTACTGTCTACATAAACAATACATGTGATGGGTAGTCTGGACTAGAAGAGTGGCGTGAACTGTGTGAATGAAAATTTGACCTAGGCTCTGAAAGTGGTTTAAAATCTGGACAAGCAGAGGGTGGAGGGGAAGGTGCTCCACGCAGAAGGAATCATGTAAACATAAGCGTAGAGGAGGGAATGAACATGGCAGGTCTGAGGGTAGTGACACTAACCTGCTGAAACAGAGTTTGTACTGAGAAGCGATGAGAGCTAAAACTGGAGAGGTAAAATAGGGCCAGACTTCTCAGATGTTAAATAACCGAAGGGTCTGAACTTAAAGAGTTTGTGCAGAATAGCATAATTGTTAGGACCATAGGCTTTGGAGCCAAATAGAACTGGGTCAAATCTGAGCTCTGTAACTTTAAAGAAAAAAAAATTTTTTTTTAATGTTTTTATTTATTTCTGAGAGAGAGAGAGAGAGAGAGATAGCGTGAGCAGGGGAGGGTCAGAGAGAGAGGGAGACACAGAATTCGAAGCAGGCTCCAGGCTCTGAGCTAGCTGTTAGCAAAGAGCCTGACACGGGGCTCGATCCCACAAACCACGAGATCATGACCTGAGCCGAAGTCGGACGCTTAACTGACTGAGCCACCCAGGTATCCCTGGGCTCTGTAACTTTTTACCTGTCAATCCTAGGCAAGTGACTTAACCTTGGCCTCAGTCTCTTTGTCCATATGAAGATGATAACACAAATTGAGGATAATGAAGTGTTTGTACAGTTCTTATCACAGTGCCAGGCAGCCTATGTGAGTAAGTGCTCACTACAACCTAGTTATACTTATTCCTATTCAATAGGTAATGGGAAGCATTATAACTTTCTACACAGGGGAGGAAAAGGTGAAAATGATGTCTTAGAGAAGTTATCTTGGTGTTGGTTGTGGAAGTTGGATTAAACTGACACAGATAGGAAATCTCTTAGAATATTTTTACAGTAATCTGGACCCAAGGGACAGAAGGAAGTGGGAACAGAAAGGATGTTGTCAAGGAAGAATTAATAGGATTAGGTGCCCTAATTAGATTAGGTAGAAAAATAAGGAAGAACTGAAGGTGAAACTAGAGCTTTGAGTTCTTTTGATGTCATTATGGAAAATGAGGGAAATGGGGAAAGGAAGTTTAAGAAGTCAGTCTTTTAAAACAATGGGATAACAATAAATCTTTTCAACAAAATGTAAAGTTAGTATAGGCCTTCCACCTAATACTTACATAGTTTTCCTGTAGTGAGAAGCTCAAAGTATTTTGTAATTTACTCAATGAACAAGAGCAATTTTTCCCAAAGAAGGACAGGATTTTGCTCACTGTTCCATTCGAAGTTGGAGCATTACCTAACATCAGCTATTCTGAGGGTTGTTAGTAAAAGCAAGTTGACTCTTTAATCATTTATATCTTGCCTGTTTCCAAAATGGATATTAGATGCTTATAATGAAGTATGATTGTTAAAATAAGGATAAAAAGTCAAGAGGGGCGCCTGGGTGGTACAGTTGGTTGAGTATCTGACTTCGGCTCAGGTCATGATCTCACGGTTCGTGAGTTCGAGCCCCATATCGGGCTGGATGCTATCAGCCTGTCAGTCCAAAGCCCGCTTCATATCCTCTGTTCCCTTTTCACGCTCTCCCAAAAGTAAATAAATATTAAAAACAAAAAGTCAAGAGCCACATATACGTGAAGGACAAAGAGTGCTGTATGCTAGAAACCCAGGTTAAGGAGAGTTGTTGCACTTGAGCACAGAACTTAGTTTTCAGCTTTTTAGGATCCAAGGTAAAAATGGAAAAAGAAAGCTACCCACTGTGCTCTCAGAAGGTGAGTATGTCTGAAAGATTTTAGTTGCCCCGTGTCTGCACAGTGCTTAACAATGTTTGCTGAAAGAATGAAACGATTTGGGAGTTAAGGTCAAATTAAATTTCTTTTAAAACAAGTTAGGCTATTCCCTTAAAGAACATCTCTTCATAAAAAAGACTAGGTACTTAGTAGGTTCCAAGGAAGACCGAAAAACACGGAACAAAATCTAATGCCATTGCTTTCCTAGGCTAGAAATGGTAGCCAAGTCCATAAAACAAACTGTGAAACTGTGATACTGAAATTGTCCCTGTTTAAATGCCCTCTGCTCCAGTTGGCATAATGTTTTAAATGGCTTCCTCTCATAAATTTCCCTTACATTTGTGTCTAAACGCAGCTTAATTTATCCAAACCAGGTAAGATAAAACAAAGACTATAATATGCGGTGCTAAAGTTTACATGTGTGAAGATATAAACAGGAGAGATGCTAGAAATGCAGAGGTAGGAAGCAAGTAGGTAATTAAAGTGATATTACTCAAGGCACTGCAGAAAAAGTCAAGTTCTTACTGGGTATCAATGATTTTATATCCTATTTAACAAGTCAGGAAATAAATGTAAAATTACAGCACCATATACCATGAACAAACTCTTATGGGTGGAATAATGTCCCCCTAAAATCCATATGTTGAAGTCCTAACCCCCAGTGCCTCAGACTGTTACTTTATTTGGAGATAAGAGTATTTGCAGAGATAATCAAGTTAGGATGAGGTTACGAGGGTGGGCCCTAATCCACTATGTCCTTAGAAAAAGGAGAGATTTCGGGGTGCCTGGGTGGCTCAGTCAGTTAAGTGTCTGACTTCAGCTCAGGTCATGATCTCACAGTTCATGTTTGAGCCCCATGTCGGGCTCTGTGCTGACAGCTAGCTCAGAGCCTGGAGCCTGCTTCAAATTCTGTGTCTCCCCCTCTCTCTCTGCCCCTCCCCTGCTTACACTCTGTCTCTGTCTCTGTCAAAAATAAATAAAAAGGGGCGCCTGGGTGGCTTAGTCGGTTAAGGGTCCGACTTTCACTTAGGCCATGATCTCGCGGTTCGTGGGTTCGAGCCCCGCGTCGGGCTCTGTGCTGACTGCCAGCTCAGAGCCTGGAGCCTGTTTCAGTATGTGACTCCCTCTCTCTCTGACCCTCCCCTACTCAGGCTGTCTCTCTCTCTCTCTCCTAGAAATAAATAAAACATTTAAAAAAAAAAAAATAAAAGACTAAAAAGAAAAAAGAAAAAGGAGAGATTTGGAGACAGACAAATGTGTAGGGAAAACTCCATGTGAACATGAAGATGGCTATTTACAAGCCAAGGAGAGAGGCGTGGAACAGATCCTTCTCTCACAGCACTCAGAAGCCAATCCTGCCAACACCTTGATCTCAGACTTGTAGCCTCCAGAGTGGTGAGAAAATACATTTGTGCTGTGTAAGCCCCTCTGCGTGTGTTACTTTGTTGTGGCAACCTTAGAAAATGAAGACAAACTATTTCAGCAGGGCGGTTACTTACATTTAGGGCTTTGGTGTAGGGAACTAAAAGCCGAGTGCTTCCAAACCTCTTGAAACATAAACGCAGTTGTTATTAGGAAAGGAAAAATTACATAAAAAGAATAGTTCCTGCAGGCGCCTGGGTGGCTCAGTCCGTTAAGTGTTCGACTTTGGCTCAGGTCATGATCTCTCAGTCTGTGAATTCCAGCCCCGAGTTGGGCTCTGTGCTGACAGATGGGAGCCTGGAGCCTGCTTCAGAGTCTATGTCTCCCTCCCTCTCTGCCCCTCCCCTGCTCACACTGTGTGCCTCTCTGATTCTCAAAAATAAACATTAAATTTTTTTTTTTTAAATTTATTATTTCTAGGAGAGAGAGAGAGACAGCGTGAGCAGGGGAGGGTCAGAGAGAGAGGGAGTCACAGACTCTGAAACAGGCTCCAGGCTCTGGCTGGCAGTCAGCACAGAGCCCGACGCGGGGCTCGAACCCACGAACCGTGAGATCATGACCTAAGCGAAAGTCGGACGCTCAACCGACTAAGCCACCCAGGCGCCCAACATTAAAAAATTTTTAAGAAAATTAACTTCCATGATAATCATCTCACAATACATAGCTAAGTCAAATCATTACCTTGTGCATCTTACACTTACACAATGTTATGTGTAAGTTACACCTCAATAAAACTGAGGGGAAACAGAAAATTAACTTCCAGCTTCATTTTCTCAAGCTCTCTAATACCTAGAAAAAAGCTAATAACCCCAGTCAAGAAAAAATTATCCATTAACTGACTACTAGGAAAGGGGCAGCTTAAACCACATATCTACTTAAATGTTGACCCAGAACCTAATATTGATTTGGTGTGTGTGCTTATTTAAATGTGAAAGAAAATTTATTCAAATCAGTTTATAGGAAATACAGGAAATAAAAGAACATATTAGACAACATCACATGGAAGCAGAATCAGAATGTGGGGCAGTCTACATGACAAATGGCCTCGTTTCTTCAAAAAATAAGTGGCTCAGAACAAAAACAGGAGTAAAAGGCTGCTTTAAATAAAAGAGACCTGAGAGATCTTGGTTGAAACATGTCTGAATCAGTCAAAACAGATACTTTTGAGAATAAAAACTTTAACATGGACTAGTTATTAGATGACATTAAAGAATAACTTAATTTTGTTAGATGTAATGATGGCACTGTGATTACATAAGAAAAAAGTCCTCAGAGATTCATACTGTGTGTTTATGGGCAAAACGGTATCAGGGATTTACTTCCAAGCATCCTCCTCCCCAAAAGGTTAATGAGTTCAATAGCTAAAAAGAAGTCATGGTTAAAGAATACATATAAAGAAATATGCAATTTAAGATATCTAACGGGTGGCCAGGTGGTTCAGTTGGTTGGGTGTGTGAATCTTGATTTCAGCTCAAGTCATAATCTCACAGTGTGAGACTGAGCCTCGTGTCAGGCTTTGCACTGACAGCACAGAGCCTGCTTGGGATTCTCTCTCTTTCTCTTTCTCTGTCCCTCCCTCGCTCATGTTCTCCCTCTACCCTCAAGTATCTTTTTTAAATGTTTAAAAATTAAAAATAAAAAGATGCCTATCAGACCATTAAGTTGCTGAAAATAAGTTAATTTTCCATTCAATCAGTACCCAGATTGGAATATTTCTATTTTCCCATTGAATTCACTTCCTACTTGGTTTCATTTTAAATGTTTATGTAACATATATTCTGTCACTATGGAAATAGAGTGCCTTATGCTTTATATTACTAAATGCTAAATGTATCTTGATTTCAAGCTTCATAATCAAATAGCAACATGTAATCAATTTTTAAATATTGGTCTCATTTAGGGGAAGCAACAAGGAACATTGCACAGATAAACCAAAGGTCACCTCACCTACTAGTTTTAGGTTCTTCTGAATTTCTCAAATAGCTCCATGCTTACAAAGACAATTAAAGAACGTTTTATTCACTAAAAAGCAGAAGAATCTTTTTACCATACTTTTTTGCTACTGGATGATAATCTGGACCTTAGGGAAGCCACGGTGTGAGAGGGTAAGAGGGAAAGGAAGCAGGAGTTGGAATCCTAAACACCAGGCTCATGAGATATTATAGCTTTTTTGCCACTGAAATATGGAAAAGGGAGCTGGAAAGGAATCCAGTGATTTGGGGCTAAATCTGGCTCTGACATTCACTAACCCTGTACATCAGGTAAATTACTCAATTTCTCCCATCGTTTAGTTTTTGATCTTATAAGGCTGTGACAAGATAAAATGAGACCACAGATGTGAAGTACCTATGATAGCGCTAAGTGAATAATAAGTGCTCCATAACAGTTAAGCTCCTCTTGAACAAAAGTCTGCTTGTAGTTGGGTCAGAAAAATCCCACCACCTGCGGAGGAGTGGTGATTTGATCTTTTGAGTTTTGTGGCTAATCTTTGGATAATTAAAAGGTTTAACTGTGTATTAGGCATGTGCTATTAAATACACACATGCACACATACACACCTGCACGAAACGTAAACCAGTGAGGTACAATGTGTCCCTGAACTCAGATCACTAAGAAATGAACACAGAATGACAGCATAAAGGTGTTTAATCTGTCAAAAAAAAATTCATCTGACAGTTTAAAAAAAAAGTGATAACTATGGTTATTATGAACCTAAAAAATTAATTTTGCTATACAGCGTTCCTTTTCTTTGAGATCTCTGAAAGAAGCCAGATTCAAAGTAGACAAATACACAGTCTTTCTGGAAACTATCAGTTTATACCCTGAGGAAATATAGGACTCTATAGTTGTTTTTGTTTTAAAGGAACCATTCCTGGAATTAAAAACAGAATCACATGTGACCTCATTTGGAATTACTGAACCCTAGGAATGTTTTTTAAAGAAAAATAAAGTTTCCTTTTCTTACTGAACAGCTATTAGTTTTGAAAGTCTTCTTACCTGCTTGATTTGGTGAAGGCGACCAAAGGAAGTATGAATGGGAATGGGAATGGAAGAAGGTGGCAAAAACTGAAATTTAAAATATAAAAGTCAATACCCGAAACTAACATAACATTGAATGTTAGTTAATACTTCAATAAAAAAAAAAATAAATAGAAGTCAAGCTGACTTTAATGATGCTGATTATTTCTTTTTTAAAAAGTTTTTTAATGTTTATTTATTCTTGAGAGAGAGCAAGGGAGGGGCAGAGAGAAGGAGACACAGAGTCCAAAGCAGGCTCCAGGCTCTGAGCTGTCAGCACAGAGCCTGATGCAGGGCTCCAACCTACAAACCGCAAGATTATGACCTGAACCAAAGTCAGACACTTAAGCGACGGAATCACCCAGGCGCCCTTTCTGAATAATTATTTCTAAACATGAATTAAGTCAATGTTGATTTATCTAAAACATCTAAGTGCCTAATCTAACAGTATTTGTTAAGTTTAAAATTAGAGAAATAAAAAATCCAACTGATTCTTGATTGAAAATTACAGTAATCAAAAGCCTATATATATCAGAACAGAACAAAACAACTGTTAACACAATAAATACAGAGCAGAACATCAATAGAACATTTTGTTTATCTCTACCTTTCCTTTCCCAAGGCACTACATCTTAAAATCATCTTATTTTTTTCTTGCCAGTATTACCTTGCAAAACAAACAAAACAATCCCATCAAATATCTTGGAACCCTGCTGAGAAAAACATACTTTCATAACATAGAATGACTTAAGGCAATCATTTCCCAGTAGCTCGCTGTCTAGACTACTTTTTCCCTTTCTGTCTTATGTCAAAGCTTATGATGACCCACCCAAGAGAGAAATGAAAGAATGGAGGGATTTAAAGCTAAGTGTGAAAAAGAGGCTTGAAAATTACCTTTAGAATTCATTTATCCATTCTACCTATATCCTGGTTAGTCCTTGAAATGCCAGATAATGAATCTACCATATCTTACTTTTACATTAAAGAGCACTCTGAGTGGTGAATTTGGAAATACTTAATGAGGTAAAGCGCTAAGTTAGACCCTGAAGATCCAAAGATAAATAAAACATTTTCCCATCCTTGAGAAATTCAAAGTGTAGGTGGGGAAAACTAGGTCAGTGACAGAACGAGTTATGATAAGTGAGAAGTCAAAGCACAGTGACTATGTACATCTCTGCCTGGGGTCCTGGGGAAGCCTTCCCAGAGGAGGACAGGAATTCAGTGGACAGAGAAGAGGAAGCAGGGTATTTCAGGGAGTGGGAAGAGAAGCTCAGGCAGAGGCATATTTGGAGAGCAGAGACATTCTGTTCAGGGTGGCTGAAATGGGGTACATGATAAAGTATGAAAGGAAGCAAATTTGGGGAAATTTGGCTGAAACCAGATTGTGTATTTTGGACTATAGCCTTTGAGCCCAATAGGAAACCTAAAGCATAGGTCCTTCTAAGCTCTTAAAACTCAAAGGTATTTTAAATGTTTATTTATTGAAAGAGAAAGAATGTGTGTGAGTGTGTGTGCGTATGCATGCATGAACACGAGGGGGGCAGAGAGAGAGAAAGAAAGAGAGACAGACAGACAGACAGACTCCCAAGTAGGCTCTTTACTGTCAGCGCAGAGCCCAAAGCAGGGCCTGATCTCATGAACCATGAGATCATGACCTGAGCCAAAATCAAGAGTTGGATGCTTAACTGACTGAGCCACCCACATGCCCCTCAAAGGTATTTTAAACATCATATCTGTTTTGGAAAGGCAATCCTAGCAGCATATACAGAACAAATTGAGGGTGGAAGAAAGAGGGACCAGAGGCAGGATTAAAGACCAGGTAAAAGATGACAGTCTGAATAAAAAAGGGTGGGAGAAGAGAAAGAGACAGACTGGAGAAATTATTAGAAAGTGAAGAGGGGCACCTGGTTGGCTCAGTCAGTGGAGCGTGCAACTCTTGATCTCTGGGTTGTTGAGTTCGAGCCCCACATTGGGAATAGAGAGTACTTAACAATAAATTCTTTAAAAAAAAGAAAGAGTGAAAAGAGCTCAAGATTGGCCTGAGGTTCCTACCTGAAACCTATTGGTGGGTGGTAGCCAGGAAAGGCAGAAAGAGGAGTGAGGTAAAATGTGGGGAGAAGATGAGCACTCAAGAAAGGTGTGTTGGACAAAGAAATGTTTTTATAAAGTAGCTGCTCTTAATTTTTATTCGATTTAAAAACATATCATGACTTTTTAAGGAGCATATTACCTCACTAGTCATATTTTGCTTAAGAGAGTATTAAAACCAGTTTGTTTTTTCCTAATCATTTGCTAGAAGGTGGAGGGAATGGTGAAAGTGGTAGAAGTAACAACAGAAAATTGATATGCAGTAACTGAAAATTCACTATGTCTAAATTACATTTGACAGTTAGCCACAATTACTTCATCATAATAATTCACTGACAGACAAATAGGGCTAACTCTTAAGTACTTCAATATTTACTGGCCCCTTATTAGGTTTAAGGAACTGCTTTTCTGCTCAGAGGGGAAGGAAAAATGAAAAGAAAAACTAGTAAGCCATAGTTATTACCCACAGACACCTTACAATCCAGACATGAAAGCAAATTATTCTATGAGAGACAAGGAAATGAGTGTTAGCTAGAGGCAAAGTGGGGTGGGAATAAAAAGCAAAGATTAAGGGAATGGGCATAGGGAGTGGGAGACAGAAGACAGATAAGGCAAAAGGTGGCATTCGAGTTGGGACTTGTAGGGCAAGGAGTTTGACAGCATAAGCAATAGAAAAGGGAAAGTATATGGCATGTTTTAGGAAATATGTTTTAGGAAAGACTTAGTTTTGTGTGAGTGCAACACCAGGTATCTCTGGAAGGATAAAAGATCCCAAGGTCAAGAAGGCAAAGATGCTGGAAACCCTTGAATGACACACTCAAAAAATTTAACTGTAGCAAAATGATCTATTTTAGTATATACAGACGAGCAGATGATACCTAACAGCACTGTCTATTTAACTTTGGAAGAGACACACTCAGATATTCATCAGCTCTGAGCCTGGTTCACTCTCTGTCCAGAGGATGGATATAAAGAAGGAGGTATCGGGATACCTGGGTGGCTCAGTAGGTTGAACATTCGACTTTGGCTCAGGTCATGATCTCATGGCTTATGGGTTCAAGCCCCGCATCAGGCTCTGTGCTGACAGCTCAGAGCCTGGAGCCTGCCTCGATTCTGTGTCTCCCACTCACTCTCTCTCTCTACCCCTCCCCCGGTCATGCTCTGTCTCTCAAAAATAAACAAACATTAAAAAAATTAAAAAAAAAAAAAAAGAAGAAGAAGGAGGAGGTATCAAACAGCCCATGACTGCTGACTGGCCAGAAATTCAGACTAGCCTGTTCTAATCATGTTCCATGGTTGACAGTTCAAGAAAATTCCTAATTCAAATCAATAAGGCTACTACTAGGTGACTCTTCTTACAAAAGTCAGGAAACTTTTCTCCATAAAACTTGCATAAAAGGGATATGTTGGACATATAATTTGTTGCTATATGGAATACTGCTATGAATAATGTAACAAGACTTTCTCTTTCAAGCATCTATTTCTATGAACTGTGATAACGGTGATAATGCATGTAATATGCTTGACAGAATGCCATAGTATGTGCTCAGAAAATGCTGACTATACCACCACTACCACCATTATCAGTACGATCATCAAAATATTTCTAGAATTCAATGTTTAATAACATATCAACAACCACTAGAATTATATATGGTAGCTTTATAAGACTCAGATATCTATTCCTTCCTACCCAGCATTCTTCATTCCTTTTCCCATCTGATCTTTTAATTAATTTATTTTTAATAGACTTTATATTTTTAAGAATAGTTTTAGGTTCACAGCAAAACTTAGTGGAAAGTATAGAGATTTCCTCTGTTTTCACATATGCATGGCCTCCCCTACTATCAAAAGCTGAGCAAAAGTGGTCAATTGTTATAATAGATTAACCTAAATTGACATCTCATCGCTACCCAAAGTTCTTTACCTTAGAGTTCACTCTTCATGTTATACATTCTATGGATTTGGACATATGTACAATGGCCCATATCTATCATTACAGTATTGGACTGAGTATTTTCACTGCCCTAAAAACTCTCTGGTCCACTTATTCATCCTGATCTTTTTTTTTCCCCAACAGAAACTGACTCACTTTTTTCTCATGATAAAGCAATACGTGATCAGTATAAAACACAATGGGAAAAAACCTAGCGACACCCACCATCCAGACATGACCACAGCAAATATCTCAGTGTTTATTTTTCCAGACCTAGATCCTACCACACATACTATTTTGCAGTTTGGGTATTTTTTTCTTCATAATTTAATATTTCCTGGCTCTGCATCTGGGGATGCTCGCAGCTTTTGGCTCCTGGGCCAGCGTCTATAACGTCTACTGTTCATGAAATTGTGCACAAACTCGGCTTGGAGGGTGACAACTCTATACCTCCAAATGCATACAGGATGGTGAAAACATACACCAACTTTGATGCCAAGTGGAATCCTTTGAACAATGAAATGGCATCAAGACTAAAGGTGTGGATGAGGTCACTATCATCAACATACTGACCAATCACAGCAATGAGGAGAGACAGGATACTGCCTTCGTCTACCAGAGAAGGACCAAAAAGGAATCTGTATCAGCACTGAACTCAGCCTTGAATGGCTAGCTGGAAAAGGTGATTTGGGGCCTACTGCAAACACCTGCTCAGTACGAGGCTTCCAAGCTGAATGCCTCCCCCATGAAGGTGCTGAGGACTGATGACAACTCCCTCACTGAGATCATCTGCTCAAGAACCAATTAGCAGGCTACGAGGAAATGTACATGACCAATCTGGAGAAGGACATTGTTTCCAACACATCTGGTGACTTCTGCAAGCCAATGGTTGCCCTTGCAAAGGGTAGAAGAGCAGAGGATGGCTCACTGATTATGAACTGTTTGACCCTAGATGCACATGATCTCTAATGCTGGTGTGAAGAGGAAAGAAACTGACGTTCCCAAGGGGATCAGCACCATGACCGAGCAAGTGGGGTCACCTCCAGAAAGAATCTGAAAGGTACAAGAGCTGCAGCTTTTATGATCAAGGAGTAGATCAAAGGAGACCTCAAAAATGCTTTTCTGAACCTGGTCCAAAGTATTCAGAACAGGCCCCCTATTTTGATGACTGATTGTGTGATTTCATAAAGAGCAAGAGGGTTCATGATAAGGTCCTGGTTAGAATCATGGTTTCCCACAAGTGAAGGAAGGAGACGTGTTAAAAATTAGGTCTGAATTCAAGAGCAAGTATGGCATGCCCCTGCACCACCATGAAGGGGGACAGCAAGGGCAGCTACCAGAAGGAGCTGCTGTGCCTTGCGGTGGAGATGAATGAAATCTGAATATCCAGCAGTGGTGCTCCTCCTGTGCTTCTAGCTACCAGTTCTAGAAAATCAGCTTGCGACTAAGAGCCCCTCTGTGCCCATCCCTGTGAGGACGACCTTAGCATTGCTCCCCACCCCAACCTTATTTTAGTTGCCTAAGCATTGCCTGGCATTCCCCCACTATTCTCTCCTTTTATTTTTTAAAAAAGCGTTTATTTATTTTGAGGGAGAGCGAGCTAGCACTGTCAGTGCAGAGGCCAAAGTGGGGCTCAATCTCATGAACCAGGTGATCACAACCTGAGCCAAAATCAATGATCACTGACATTGGACACTTAACATTATGCTGCCCAGGCACCCCTAGTCTCTCCTTTTAGCCAAAGTAATGAACAGTTTAAGGAGTTAGAAGTGAAATCTATGATGTGAAACACTTTCCCTCTTATGTACTGTATTATAAACAGATGAATAAATTGCATTTTTACTGTAGAAATGAAACAAAAATAACCTAATATATTCCATATATCTTTCCAGGTTACAATTCAACTGCAATGCCATTTATTTTTTATTTTTTTTTTAATTTTTAAGTAGGTTCCACGCCCAACATGAGGCTTGAACTAATGACCCTGAGATCAGAGTAACATGTTCTATTGACTGAGCCAGTCAGGCACTCCACCAGCAACATCATTTTTATTTTTTATTTTCTAAGTCTATTTATTTTTTGAGAGACAGAGAGCAAGCGGGGGAGGGGCAGAGAATGAGGGAGAGAGAGAATCCCAAGTAGGCTCTGCATTGTTAGTGAGGAGACCAACGTAGGGCTTGAACTCACTAATCATGAGATCGTGACCTGAGCCAAAAATCAACAGTTGGATGCTTAACCAACTAAGCCACCCAGGCGCCCCCTGCAACACCATTTTTAAAGGCTGAATATTATATGAATGTACCATAGTAAGGCACCCATTATGTCCCGGGCATGTCTTATCTCACTCAATTCTTACAACCCCTGACGTAGACACTAATATTGTCCCCATTTTATTAAAAAAAATCTTTTTAATGTTTATTTTCCAGACAGAGATAGGGCGCGAGTTGGGGAAGGGTAGAAAGAGAGGGAGACACAGAATCCGAGGCAGGCTCCAGGCTCTGAGCCGTCAGCACAGAGCCCGATGTAGGGCTTGAACTCACAAGCTTGGTGATCATAACCTGAGCTCAAGTTGGACGCTTAACTGACTGAGCCACCCAGATGCCCCAATACTGTCCCCATTTTAAAGATTAGAAAAGTGAGGGGTGCCTGGGTGGCTCAGTTGTTTAAACTCCTGACTCTTGGTTTCAGCTCAGGTCATGATCTCACAGTTCATGGGTTCAAGCCCCATGTTAGGCTCTATGCTGATGGTGAGGAGCCTGCTTGGAATTCTCTTTCTCTCTCTCTGCCCCTCCCCTGCTCACTCTATTTCTCTCTCAAAATAAATAAATAAATAAAGTTTAAAAAATTTTTGAAGATGAAAAAAGTGAGGGACAGAGAAATTAGACAACTTGCTCAAGTTCGTACAACTAGTTATTGCTAGAAGTAGGATTCAACTCAGATAACGAAGGCATATTCATTTAGCCTATTCCCTCTTGTTGGACATGCATACTGTTGCCACGTTTTTTTGCTCACTCTTATAAATAATGCTGTGATAATAATGTTTAAGCTAATCTTTGGACATATCCTTAATGAATTCTTTAGGAGAAATTCATAGAGATGGAATTTCTGGATCACAAGGTTGTTGATACACATTGCCAAATTACCCTCCAGAAAGCTTATACAAATTTACTATCTAGCAGTGTATGAGAATATCAATTTCCTTTTCTTTCTCCAACATTAGATATGATTACTAACTTAAAAAATTGTATTCCCGTTCCTAAAGAATACTATAAAAGTAATTGACTCTTCAAAGCAAGCAAGAAAATATTGTGATTGGGGCGCCTGGGTGGCTTAGTCGGTTAAGCGTCCGACTTTCGCTTAGGTCATGATCTCGCGGTTCGTGGTTCGGGCCCCGCGTCGGGCTCTGTGCTAACTGCCAGCTCGGAGCCTGGAGCCTGTTTCAGTCTGTGACTCCCTCTCTCTCTGACCCTCCCCTGCTCACGTTGTCTGTCTGTCTCTCTCTCTCTCCTAGAAATAAATAAAGCATTAAAAAATATTTAAAAAAAAAAAGAAAATATTGTGATTTATCCATAGTTTTGGATATTCTCCCCCAATGCTTCCCTTTATTAGCACTGATCATTGAGAAGTTGTTATACAGTGACATGCACCAAATCTGAAAAAAAAAAGTTTTCCTCTAAAAAAAAAAATCAAATACACACACACACACACACCTCTGAACAAGCAGAATTTTAATACATTTAATTCATGCTACTGATTCTCATATTGTCATCATTCAAATGCCCAGAAAGCTAATATAAAATGTGAAACACTCAGGTTTATAAGATTTATAATCTAATTTGAAAGACATGCTAACATGAACTTAAATATATACAAATGCTCTATATAAAGAAATCATGGGACTTTAGCTGTATGATGATGACACGTTTATAAAAAACAAAATAAGTGAACTGCATGGTGTGGTAAACTGTTCTGAACTAACTATGAAAGATCCTGGAAGAGATTATTTTTAGCTGATATCTAAGGATGGGAAGGAACTGGTTAGTTTCTCGTAAAGGCCTAGAATTTCCCATTGCGGAGCATCTAAGTGGCTCAGTGGGTTAAGTGTCTGACTCTTAGTTTTGGCTCAGGTCTTGATCTTTTGGTTTGTGAGTTCAAACACCACATCAGGCTCTGTGCTGACAGTGCAGAGCCTGCTTGGGAATTCTCTCTCCCTGTCTCTCTGCCCCTCCCCTACTTGCTTGTGTGCACTTGCTCTCTCTCTCTCTCAAAATAAATAAACTTTTAAAAAATCTGTAAAAAAAAAAAATTCATATTGGAAAACTTTATCTAGGAAATCCTGAGAAGACTGCCTGACTGAAACTGAGGCGATCAATGGGAATATAGTGTGAAATGTCTGGGGAAGGTAGGATTTGAACTTGAGCTATAGAATCATTAACCACAGGAAGGCTCTTAAATTGGACAAAATGTGGACTGGACTTGGCTGATTCTTTTAGGAATGACATGGAAGATTGATTGGAGAAAAGATGGGTTTTGGAAGAGAATCTCCCATAGGCTAAGTACTACAGGTGGTGTCTGCAAGGGAATTACCTTAGTTATTTTACTACACAAAACAAGGTATTAAAATAGAAATAAAGCATTTCCTGAGATGTCAATAAACTTCACTGGTATTTTGTGTGTGTAAAATTCTCACTGTGCCTTTCTCTCACACTCTAGGGGGGGGAAGTCCTTGGGAGGAAGCAAGAGCACCAGCACCAAGGAATGCTGTCATGGGGGTGAGGAGGAGTAGGGGACATTGGGGTGGGTGCTTGGTGAAGCTGATTCCCAAGCATAACCTGCCGTGAAGGAATTAAGAAAGATCAGGCTCAGTTCCACTCAAAAGAGAAACCACAGAAAATTAATATTGTAAACACATTAAATTCTTTGGAAAGAATTTTAACTTTACTGCCGTTGCTAATTTTAACCCATTTTCCTCCTGTAGTTACTAGAGATAAAGCACTTAAAAATCCTGAACAAAAGTTGTGTGTTATGTTTACGAATGCCTCTGCCTAGTTCCTGCAGTGACTGATACTGAATGTGAATTGAATGTAGGCTAGCAAGACAAAGAATAAAACAGGGGCAGGAATGTATTATACACTCACTACTGGGTGGGCCACAAATTAAATTTAGCTTGTAGTTGCCAATGAGAAAAGCAAAACCTAATCAGAGAAATATCAGTAGTCATAAAATTAAAATGGACAAATTGCTCAAGAAAAGCACCATCATTTGCAAGAGGAAGATGAAACATTTCTCCTGCTCTGCTTTGAGTAGGTGGGGGTAGAGATGAAGAGGTGAGGCTGCACCAAATTCAACAGACGTGCCAGAAAATGAATTCCTAGTGGAAGAGTGGGGAATAGGCATGTGAACTATGGAGTTCTTAGGAGATACAGCAAAGGGATAATTTGGGGGGAAGGCATGGTCCCCACAGTCAGAAAGCCTCAGGGGGGTGCCGGGGTGGCTCAGTAAGTAAAGCATCTGATTCTTGATCTCTGCTTGGGTCTTGATCTCGGGGCTGTGAGTTTGGGCCCATGTTAGGCTCCATGCTAGGCATGGAGCTTACTTAAAAAAAGAAAAAGAAGAGGGCTTCAGGTTTCTGCTCATTAGAAGTGGGGTGGAATGATTTTCTGAGAGTGGGGAGCAAAATATTGAAGCTTAATTCAGATAATAATTGTGAGACAGAAGATTTTTACAAGGTTTGGAAATATGCATATTTATCTGCATATGAAATGGCACCCATGCTTCTTCAATGCCCTCTACCACTGCAAGTTTTTCTAAAACACTCTTTCATCTTCACTGAAATACATGAAAAGCAGCTCTGATTTGAAAATTTTCAATTGTGATACAATATACATAAAATTTCCCATCTTAACTATTTTTAACTGTACAGTTCAATAATGTTAAGTACATTTATACTGTTGTACAAACAGTCTCAAGAACTCTTTTCATCTTGCAAAAGTGAAACTATAACCCATTAAATACCCCTCATTCCACCCTCCTCCTAGCCCCTGGCAGCCACCATCCTACTTTCTATCTATATGAATTTGGCTACTCCAGGTTCCTGCCACACCATTTCTAAGGACGGTCTGGTATAGGACAGGACCCTTAAACTTATGATTCATGTTATCATTCAATAATACGTGTATTTTTTCCAGAATGATGTTTCTCTTTAGTGATGTGATATATCAGCTAGAATGAAAGCACCTGTATTGTTGATGCACTGTGAAAAGCAAATATAAATGCTATAAATTAACAGTCTTCCTGTAATTCCATGCTCCAGAAATAACTACTGATAGATTGATACATCTCTTTCTCAACGTCTGTAAATACATACAAGACCATGATACACACAGGATCTTGAACCCCAGGTCTAATTATTAGCTACACAGGTTAGCAAGGCTGCTGAGGATAGCAAAGTAGAAAGATGGAAGGAACCTGGATGTCTGATGGCATCACTGAGCCACTGAATTAAGCAACCCCGGAAGCTCCTTTCCTTAAGACTTCTTGTCATTTGAGATAGTAAATGTCCCTTATTGTTTAAGTTGCTTCTAATTGGATTTTGTTACTTCTGCCAAAAGCATATTAACTACCTGTGTCATTCTCCTAGACAATTCAGCCTATCTATCCGGAAAGCAAGTATAAACCTATATAAGTCTTACAATAATAACGAAGTGATGACTTTGAACAAAATAAAAGCTCATGCATAATGATGTTACAGCAAGTGAAACCAATAAGCTTGAAACTCCTGTCATCAAGTAAGTGTAAATGACGTCAGTTGTGCCAAACACAATCTGTTATATAAGATGGTTTGTTTTAAAACACACAGAAAAAAAAAACACAGTATATTAAACTGAACGTGATGCAAATTAAGAGCCTAGAATTCCTAAGGAAAATTATGCGTTAAAAAAAATGCCCGGTATATGTCTGCTCTGTAGATGTTCTATTACTAATAAAACATCTAATATATATTGAGCACTTACTATGTGTCAGTGCTGTGCTGAGTGCATTACACTGATTTTTTTTACACACTATGAGCATTTTTTCCTTTAAACTGTGTTAAAACATACATAACATAAAATTTACCATCTTAACCATGTTTAAATGTACCAGTTCAGTGGTATCAAGTATATTCACATTGTCATACTATGTGCTGCAAGTCTTTCTTTTTCTTTTTCTTCCAGTTTTATGGAGATATTTTACAGATTATTATACTCTGCAAACCTATGAGGCAGATACTATTACACTCCTGTGTAATAGAGGAGGAAATTAACACACAGAAAGGGTAACACGCACCCAAAAAACCAAGCTAGTACGTATGATGCCATTTATAAGTCCTTACTTCTCAGTCATTCTTCAACCCAATCTAATCTAGCTTTATTTCACCCCATCCCTCTCTCTACAGAACTTGCTTTCAAATACAAGAAATTCATTAATAATCTCCATTTTGATAACTCAAAGGACATCTTACAATCTGTATCATGGCTGGCCACTCGACAGCACATAACTTAATACTTTTCCTTGTTTTTTCATGGTACTACTGGTGATCTTTAAAGCTGTTTCCTGTGGTCTTTTTTCTCCTTTTGTACTTTCTGCATAGGTCATACTGTGCATTCCCAGAGCTTTAAATAACGATGTATTGATGGTGCCTAAGTGTTTTTTTTTTTAAATTTTTATTTCTAGGAGAGAGAGAGAGACAGTGTGAGCAGGGGAGGGTCAGAGAGAGAGAGAGACACAGACTGAAACAGGCTCTAGGCTCTGAGCTGGCAATCAGCATAGAGCCCAACGCGGGGCTCGAACCCACGAACCGCGAGATCATGACCTAAGTGAAAGTCAGACGCTTAACCGACTAAGCCACCCAGGTGCCCCTGATGGTGCCTAAATGTGTGTCTTTAGCTCAGACCTCTATCCTGAGCTTCAAACTAGTACAACTAACATCTCCACTGAGAGATCCCAGGGAACTTCAAATTTTTTTAACATTGTTTTTTTTTTTTTTTTTTTAATTTCTGAGAGAGAGACAGCGTGAGCAGGGGAGGGTCAGAGAGAGAGAGACAAAGAATCTGAAACAGGCTCCAGGCTCTGAGCTAGCTGTCAGCACAGAGCCCAATGTGGGGCTCGAATCCATGAACCGTGAGATCATGACCTGAGCTGAAGTCAGCCGCCCAACCGAGCCACCTAGGCGCCCCATCAGTTGCCCAAGTCAGAGGCCTAGTAGTCATCTCTGCCTCCACCATTGCCCACCCTCCATCAAATTAACCAGCAATTCGTTCTACTTTTCAAATACCTCACGAATCTCTTACTCTTCTCCGTGCTCACGGCCATCACAATAGCCTGCAGCTACTGTGCAGCTGCCTCCTATCTGATCATCCTGCATCTCCTTTTGCCCACTTCCAATCTACTTACCGTTCCACAGCCTGGGTAATCTTTCTGAGATGCCAATCTGGTCATGTCAATCACAGACTTAGAATTCTTCAGTGGTTTCACACTGACCTTAGAAGGACAAAGTGAAAAGTCTTTAGCATGACTTGGAAGGCCCTACAAGATCGTGCACTAATCTACATCTCCAGTCTCATCTCTCCCCACTTCATCTTTATGCCCACTTTAGCTAGAACGCACTCCTTTCAAATTCTCTACACACTCTATTCTCTATGTATCATACTCCTTTTCATTTCCAGGCTTTCACACATGTCATTTTTTACCTGGAGTACTATCTGCTCCTATAGTCCATATCCCGAGCTAGCTAACTCCTACACATCAGTAAGATCTCAACTAAGAGAGGTCGTTTCCTCCCTCAGCCCCTCAAACTAGGTTAGAACTCTCTGGCAACTAGATCAGGGCTTAATACATAGCAGGTTCCTAAAAATATTTGTTGACTTGTTTGAATAGGAAAAAAGATTGAGTAGGTATGGAGGGCTTTGATGGACAAGCAGTCAATAAATACTGTTAAATGACTGAGTTAATGAGTAAGTAAAAAGAAGGAAGATTTGTTTAACAAACAATTCTATTTTTCCCCAGTATAATATTAGAGCATTTGTGGAAATAATATTGGATACCATTCTACAAAGAGGAAAATATCCAGTTTCAAGATTAGGAGGCAGTGTTTAAAATGAGTTTCAAGCTATAACATTTCACTAAAACAATCATATAAGAAAAACTTATGAACAACTATATGTCAACAAATTAGGTAATCTAGAAGAAACGGACAAATACCTAAAAATCACACAAATTACCAAACCAACTCAAGAGAAAATAGAAAATCTCAATAGACCTGTAAACAAGTACAAAGATAGAATCTGTTTCGAGACTGTCCCAACAAAGAAAAGTCTAGAACCAGATATAGCTTCACTAGTGAATTTTACCAAACATTTAAAGAACAATCAACACCAATCCTACTCAGACTCTTCCAAAAATAGAAGAGGAGAAACATTTTCTAACACATTCTATTAGATCAGCATTACCCTGATACCAAAGCCAGCAAAGGTACTACAAGAAAATTACAGACTAACATTGCTTATGAATACAAATGGAAAAATTCTCAAGAAAATAATAGCAAACCAAATCCAACAGTACATTAAAAGCATTATACAGTAGGACCAAGTAGGATTTATCCTAGGAATGCAAATGTGGTTCCATACAAGAAAATCAATGTAATGCATCATGTTAACAGAACAGAGGGGGAAAAAACCACGATTAGCTCAATAGATGCAGGAAAAGCATTTGAAACAATTCAACATGATTTGATGATAAAAATACTCAAGTAAGTAGGAGTAGAAAGGAACCTCCCTAACATGATAAAGGGCATTTACCAAAACCTATGCTAATATCATACTCAGTGATGAAAGACTGAAAGCTTTCAACCTGAAAAACAAGACAACAATGTGTGCTTTCTGAAACCAGAGAGAGGTGGTAGTTGAACAACACTGTAACTGCACTAACTGCCCCTGAATTGAATACTTTCAATTAGTTACCCTTATACTATATGAATTTTACATCAATAAAGAGATTCATTTAGTAAATCATTTGTTCATTTTGGTTTACTGATCTATAAACTATTTCCTATGTTTACAGGATAATTAATGAATAAGACTTATAATTTAGAGATTACATTATAACACTGTGAAAAACAAACTTCCTTTTCTTTTTTTTAATGTTTTATTTATTTTTGAGAGAAAGAGAGACAGCATGAGGAGCAAGGGAGGGTCAGAGAGAGAGGGAGACAAAGAATCTGAAACAGGCTCCAGGCTCTGAGCTGGCTGTCAGCACAGAGCCCAATGTGGGGCTCAAACCCACGAACCGTGAGATCATGACCTGAACTGAAGTCGGACACTTAGCTGACTGAGCCACCCAGGTGCCCCAGCAAATTATATTTTCTTTTTTTATTTTTTTTTTATTTTTTTTTACATATTTTTATTTATTACTAGGAGAGAGAGAGACAGCGTGAGCAGGGGAGGGTCAGAGAGAGAGGGAGACACAGACTCTGAAATAGGCTCCAGGCTCTGAGCTGGCAGTCAGCACAGAGCCCCGCGGGGCTCGAACCCACAAACAGAGATCATGACCTAAGCGAAAGTCGGCGGCAACCGACTAAGCCACCCCGATGCCCCCCACTTTTTTTTTTTTAAATAACAGCAAATTATATTTTCTTTATTTTTTTCTTTTACTTCTAGGAGAGAGAGAGAGAGAGACAGCGTGAGCAGGGGGAGGGTCAGAGAGAGGGAGTCACAGACGAAACAGGCTCCAGGCTCTGAGCTGGCAGTCAGCACAGAGCCCGACGCGGGGCTTGAACCCACGAACCGCAAGATCATGACCTAAGCGAAAGTCGGACGCTTAACCGACTAAGCCACCCAGGCGCCCCAACAAATTATATTTTCAATTCAAGATAAATGCGAGATAAAAGTCGAACTAAATCCCTGAAAACTACTCTTAGGAGAGCCTGCAAATTTTCCTCTCAAAATTAGGACGTTCTTTTAAAAACTGGAAGCCAGATAAAAACAAATCTCAATGTTAAATCCACATGGGATTTAAAAGATAACTCCGTTGCAGCTGCAGCAACGCACACATAACTGCAGTTAACGTGTTTATTTTTCCTTCAGTGATGTTTGGAACAGTGTTTCTCAAACTGGGAACTTGTTAGAAATACAAACTCTCAGGTCCCGCCCCAGACCTCCAGGATCAGAAAATCTGGGATTGAGGGCCAGGAGTCTATTTTAATAAGCCTTCCAGGTACAGACTCAAGATTGAGAACCACTAGTTAAAAGCAACTGCACAAGTCATGGCCAACCGAGGCTGCTACAAGCATTTTCTTACCAGACAGTGTGGTGTCATAACCGTTGTGTTATTTCTTCTAGGTGTTACCATGTCAGCTTGGAATACCTGTGAATTATCACTATGAAAAAAAAAGAAAACATTTGAAATCCATTACAAAAACTTTTTTTTAAAGAACTAAGATTTCAAATACTTAAGCAACAATTCCATTAATGTAAATGGCTTTTTTGGGGAGACAGCTGTGCAGATGGATAAACTGCAATACGTGTGCATGCTTGTGCACACACAGCCTTAGCTGGCTGAGCCTAAACAAGTGTCAGTGTAAGGGAAGAAATTCTCAAGCATGCTGCTTTACCTCTAATCATGCTACGAAGAATAAGTAGAATTTATTGCGGCCTTGGAAATGAAATCATTTTGTAGGTAAACCTGTAACTGACTTACATTTATAACTGAAGCTACCACACGCACTACCAATTCCCTCTTGACTGTGAAGCTTTCACGTCAACAAGAGGGACAACCAGTAGCAGAAGGCGATAGAACTGAAATTTTCACAGATGTCTTTTGTTGGACCTACTTGGTATTAAAATATTTTTAAATTAGTTGCACCCACTCGAAACATTAAGAGGGCGTCACATAAGTATTCCAGATTCCAGATTTCTAGCTTCTCTTGAAAAATCTGCAAGCTGTGGCCACACCAGGCCATGTTCCCATGTGGCAACCACAGGCCAAAGCCAAGCAAGCGCTGCCTGCAGAAGGTGGGGCTCGTCTTCCTCTGCTCTGACAGTGCCTCGGCCTCATTTGGGATCCTGAATATGCCGTCTCCTTTTTATGTCTTCTTTTTCTTTTAACTTTTTCTTTTGAAGCAGTTGAAAACTCACAAGAAGTTGCAAAACTACAGAGGGTTCCCATGTACCTTTCACCCAGGTTTCTCCAATGAGGATAAAGGTCATTGTTACATTTCCTTCTTTTTTGCCACATCCACTCAGGTGCTAAGTCTTTTCAGTTTTGCCTCCGCAGTCTCTCATATAGCCATCTTAGTTTTTGAGGCTCCTTGCCAAAAACCAATTTGAAGCTTTTTTACTTTCCTACGGACTTCACAATAGTCTGATTTGTCACCTCATCTCAGTTTTGGCCCTGCCACAATCTACCTAACAGACTACCAGATCGTATTCCTGAAGGACAGCTTGCTCTGCTGCTCACAACCTTCAGTAACTCTCTGTATCACCGCGGGCTGAATTCAATGACATTCTTTACTACAACATTCAAAGCCCTCCACAGTTTAGCTCTAGGCTTTTGGATTTGATGGACTAATAAAATTTCAAAACAAAATCTTGGCACATACAGTTGCTACCATCTTTCTCTTGCCAAGTAAGGTTATTTTTAAAAAATTCCATCATCTAACAACACATCACTCCATTTACAAGAGGATATTTAAAAAAATTTTTTTTAATGTTTTATTTATTTCTGAGAGAGAGAGAGAGAGAGAGAGAGAGAGAGAGAGAAACAGCATGAGCAGGTGGGTCAGAGAGAGAGGGAGACACAGAATCTGAAGCAGGCTCCAGGCTCTGAGCTAGCTGTCAGCACAGAGCCTAACGTGGGTTTCAAACCCATAAACAGCGAGATCATGACCTGAGCTGAAGCCGGACGCTCAACTGACTGAGCCACTCAGGTGCCCCAAGAGGACATTTTTTTGGAGAGGTGCAGAGGGCTGGAGAGGGAGAGAGGGAGATAGGAAGACAGAGAGAGACAGAGAGAAAGTGAGTCTTAAGCAGGCTCCATGCCCAGCATGGAGGCTGATGCAAGGCTCAATCCCAGGACACGGGGATCATAACGCAAACTGAAATCAAGAATCAGATACTAAACTGACTGACCCACCCAGGCACCGCTAAAATGACATTTTTGTACTTTAAAAAGTTATAACTTACAATCTCAGGGTGAAGTGCAGTCCTGCCCAGGAAAGGACAATTGGCCAACTACATAACAATTTAAGTACTCTGCACCTTTTCAAAAACATGGGTTGGTGAAAATGTCACCTGGGATCAACACTATTCAGCAGATGAATACCTGGGAGCCAGTGAGCCAGGTAGAGCTGACCAGCTATCTGGAATACACCCATGTTTTCCTGTCTCCAGGCTTGTTTCATACACTTGGAGTGCTGTCCCAGCTCTCCAGCTTCCCTCTTCCCATCTGTATATCCTATCGATCCATCAGAACCCATCTAATATGCCTCCTCTCCAAGAACATTTTCTTTATCCCTCATCAGTCCTGCTGTCATTTCTCACTACCTTCTTTGAGTCTCTCTAGCACTTTCTTTCTCTCCCTAAGCACAGACCTTACTCTATCATGTATTTAAATCTTTTGATTATTTATGTTCCCTATTAAATGAAAAGCTTATTGAGTCATGATACATCTTTGCAGCATGGTGATTTGTATATAACAGGTAGTAACTCAATATTTCATGAAAGGATATGTGGCAATTATATTCTCCCCTAAATTTTTGTCAATTTTAATAAGACTATAACTGAAAGGAATCACATATTTCAATTGGTATGATTTACTCAACATGAATTCATAAAATCCTAGGTGGTACCTACAACTGAGTTAAATGCTACAATTTAAAAAAGCAAAGGCATGGGGCGCCTGGGTGGCTCAGTCGGTTAAGCGTCCGACTTCGGATCAGGTCATGATCTCACAGTTTGTGGGTTCAAGCCCTGCGTCGGGCTCTGTGCTGATAGCCAGCTCAGAGCCTGGAGCCTGTTTCACATTCTGTATCTCCCTCTCTCTGACCCTCCCCTGCTCACGCTGTCTCTCTCTCTCTCTCAGAAATAAAAACATTTAAAAAAAATTTTTTAAATAAAAAAATAAAAAAGCAAAGTCACTATAACTAGATATATGTTCAATGCACCACATCAAACGATCAGTAAGCAGCTCTGTCTAAATATCTAAGCTATAAGATGTTTATACTAGTTATATTCCCAAAGCAATCATTTGCTATGGCCACTACTGTCCTTCCAGGTTTGTAAGAATTTAATAAGCCAGATGGTTGGCAAATTTCTTCTGCAAAGGGCCTGACAGTAAACATTCTGGACATACAATCTCTGTGGCAGGTATTCAACTCTGTCATTGTAGTAGAAAAGTAGCCATGGACAATAAGTGAGCAAATGGGCATGGCTATGTTCCAATAAAACTTTATTTACAAAACCAAGTGGCAAGCTGGATTTGGCCCACAGGCAGTAGTTTGACTTTCAAACAGTTTCAACGCACGGTCAGCCTAGAGGCATTTACGGGGGAAGGCACTGGCAGAAATCCTGTAACTTACTAATTCTCACGGGGCCAGAGAAGTAAAAGAAAAAAACTACTACATTTAAATAAGGTTACTGACACCTGCAGTGAAGTCAGCCAAGTAGATGGCTAAAGGGTAAAAAGAACCAAGAGGTTCAAAACTTTTCGCAACAGTATTTTTATTAATATAAGATGTACACAAAAAAGTGCAGAAACTCTTATTTAAAAACACTTAATACTTATCTTAAAGAGTTGATATTTAAGGGACCAATTCTGCAAATGCTGGTGCAAGAGTGATTGTCTTTATACACAGGAAGCATCAAGCAAAATTGGAAAACTACTTAAAAGAAGTGCAACAATATTTAGTGAGCAGTGAAAAGAGGCAAGGCAACAAGTATTAGAGGCTCAATTTAGTGAGAAAGTGAGGGAAGTGAGGAGTGTACATATGCAACCAAAAAGAATGGAGGTGAACTTGAATTCAACTAAGGCCTAGTGTAATTCTACTCCAAATTGTTCTCCCTTCCGTGTCACTTCCCTGACCACACCCTAAACCGGCCACAACAGAACAAAATCTGTCCTCAGGAGATCATTTGGTCAAGTTCCCTGACCTTAGGCATGTCATGTATTATCTTTAGGTTACTTCTTTTTGACAGACAAAAGTCCCTGGACTTGGTCCACCTTGTAGTTTGTCTTTAACTCCTACTACATAAATAGGCAATTGCCACTCACCTTTCTGTACCAATTTTGCTTCATGCATCATATTAGCCACAGAATTCAACACTGTAACCATATTCTCATATGATAAAAACTTTAGATCCTTTGCAGAACAAAACAAAGCATGAAGTGATAACTGCCATCACTCTTCTGGTTTCTAGGACAGTTTGTAACCTGTTTTTCCATTTCATAAAGGCTTCCAATAAAACCAACATTCTCCTCAAGTGCTTTGTTCTAGCAGAGTGGGTCCACAGCAATTCATTTTTTCATACAATAGGATTAGAGTCGATCCTGAATTTATAGAATGTTCTTATTTTCAGCCCAACATGCACAGCTGCCTCCCCTTTATTTTTCTATCTGCCTTTAAAAAAAGATAATGTATTCTTTTTTTGGTTAATCTGAGTTTGCATTTCTTTTTGGAACAGTATATTCTCCTTTACCTCAAAAGACCAGAAAGTTGAGTTTAGTTAGTTAATAAGCTTCAAAGTTGATGAGTAGTGGACAAATCACTAGCTTAGGAATCAGGAGACACAGGTTCCTAGTACTGGCCCTACTATGTCATGTTAGAGACTTATGGGCCTCAGTTTCCTCATGTGTTTTTTTTTTAATTTTATGTTTTATTTATTTCTGAGAGAGAGAGACAGCATGAGCAGGGGAAGCTCAGAGAGAGAGGGAGATACAGAATCCAAAACAGGCTCCAGGCTCTGAGCTGGCTGTCAGCACAGAGCCCGATGTGGGGCTCGAACCCACGAACCATGAGATCATGACCTGAGCCGAAGTCAGACACTTAACCGACTGAGCCACCCAGGTGCCCCATCCTCATATGTTAAATAAGGAGGGTAGATCTGGTCTCTGAGTTCATTTCTAACAGTTGTGATTTATACCTATCAATTAGTATGATACTAGCAAAGGGGGGGAGCAAATTTACTAACACAGGAAGTGACTGCATTTTTCAAACACTTATAATACCGATAAAACTTTATGATACTAGGATGAGAGATCCAAGATCTCACTTTCAAATCCTATTTTAAGAAATTATATGCTTGTGTCATGCCAGATTTTGGACATGTGCAGGAAATACAGTTAACCATCAGGACGGTGTTTTTAAATCTTATGTTTTTCATTATCAGTTCTCTGAGGATCCTTCCCCCCGCTTTTTTTTTTTTTTTTACAGGGGAGAGGGGCAGAGGGAAAGGGAGAGAGAGGATCTTAAGCAGTCTCCATGAGATCATGACCTGAGCCAAAATCAAGATTTGGACACTTAAGCGACTGAGCCACCCAGGCACCCTTCTAAGGAGGCTTTTTTTTTTTTTTTTTAACATTTCCCCTCCAATTACTCTCTCTTGGAAATTCTTACAAAATTTTTGTATGTATAGCTGTGGTCTTGTGCATAAAAAGAGCAAGATTTTTTTTTACCGTCCCCCTTTCCCCTCGCCAAGAACCAAGTTGGGGACAGTATCGGCCACCGAGGATGCAACATTATGAGATCATGTTTCTGTGGTACCTAAACTTTTTGTTCAAACAAAAACTAGGTGTAAAAAAAAGGTCCAAGCTTATTTGCTTGGCGACCATTTCCATTAGCTGGAGGTGAATGTCAGCGGTGACAAAACAGCTGAGAGAATGAGAGTCATCAACAGAAGATCTGGAGGCAAGGGTGGGCAATACTCAGTTTTTTCCAAGGAGGGGGTAAGAGATGGGGTGAGGTTAGAAAAGGTCTTGTCCCGGGCGCCTGGGTGGTTCAGTCGGTTAAGCTTCCGACTTCGGCTCAGGTCATGATCTCACTGTTGGTGAGTTGAAGCACCACGTCGGGCTCTGTGCTGACAGCTAACTCAGAGCCTGGAGCCTGTTTCAGATTCTGTATCTCCCTCTCTCTCTAACCCTCCCCTGTTCATGCTGTCTCTCTCTCTCTCAGAAATAAATTTAAAAAAAAAAAAGAAAGAAAGAAAAAAAAAGAAAAGAAAAGGTCTTGTCCACAACAATAGGTTGCTGCTTTGGGGTCTTTGTGGACTGTTATTAGAGGACGTTCAGGTTCACACGTGTGTCAACCTTAGGGTAGGTGTGCGCTCTCCCTCCTGCCAGCCCATCCCACTCCTCCCCAAGGCTGAGCGTGAGGTCTCCAGCCAACAGGAACACGGGAGATAGCTGCAGAACCTCGATGAAGACAGGGATGGGAATGCTATCGGAAGTCACTTTCCCCAACTCCCGCCACCCACCCCCTGCTATCTCAATCCTGCTCACCCAAGCCCACTGATCAAAGGGGCACTGTTGGATCTTCTCAGCCTGTCGTCTGTGGTGGCTGAACTCGGCACCAGCTCCAAGTCTAGGTCCATTTTCTCTTCCTCCATGTCCATGTCGAGGAAGAAGCTATTGCTCGGTTCGGAGTTCTCAAGGTTTTCTGGCTCCCATTCACACAGGGACAAGTCAACTGGGTGAGGAGATGCAGGGAGAGAGGAAAAGGGGAAAAACAGAAGAAACCACCTTTAAACGAGTGCTCACCTTTGCAGCCCTACCATTCCTAATACCGGTGGGCACAAAGTGTGGCAAGACCGGCTCGGACCCCCGGACCCCACAAGCGCGGAGTCCCTAACGCTGAGGAGATACTCCACCTCCAAGTCTATCAGGAAAGGGAGGAATTTTTCTTAGTTACCTCAGCGAACTGCCCTCCCTTATTTCCCTGGGCCAAGGAAACCCCAGGTAACCCTTTCCAGCCCAAGCAAAAACTACAACCTGCCGCCTTCGAGAATCAGTCCGGCGCCGCCCCTCCGCACAAGCGCGCGATGGGCGGCCCGCCGTCGCACACTTATTACGTAAGCAACGCGCATTAATCAGGGCGCTTTTCTCAGCCTTGCCGCGGGGCGCACGCGCAGTCCCAGGAACCGCCTATTTACCCCTCTCCGGAGTGTCTCTTCTCTCTTCCGAGTGGCGTTTCGCTGCGCTTATTCGTCTCCTGTGTGAACCGGGGGGTGGTTTCTTTTCCCTCTATTTAGGAAAGAAAGGGTGGGGAGGAATAAGGTGTAGAGGAGTGCCGTCTTTTCTACACCATGTCTAATATAATATTCCATTTTCTCAGTTTTGATTAGCCCATTATCCCCTTATAATTGAGACCAATTGTTACCTCTGTCCTGTTACAGCCAACACTACACATTTGTAATTTTAAAAAATGCTATACGTCTGCGGGGGGAGGGAGGGGAGCAAACAACCCGCGACCTGCAACGTGCTCCCAAAGTGATCCCGGTAGGGCGCTAATCCAATTGAACCAATTGTGCAGACGAATCATTGTTTTACATGTGGTTTCATTGTTTTTTTTTTTTTACCATAATCACAAGTGTGTATTTTTACACTAAATAAAATTTAGCTTCTCAAACCTATTCCTCTAAGAAAATGATTTGAGTTACAGAAGCTTATTTGCTTAAAACAAGTATCTCAGAATTTAGGATTCATCCAAATCAGTGTTTCCATTTAATAACGCTGTCATGGCTCAAATATTTTAAGAATTGCTCTTTTAGAATTTTTTAGCACCAGTTTAACGAGCTACACTGAGTACTGAAATCCTAACTCCATCCTAACAATTTCGTAAAACCACACCTTTTAAGAACCATATAGAAAACTGGCAGAGAAGGCAAGTAAAACTACTGAAATGAGAGTTCTTAATTAAAATAGTCACTTCATGAAGTGATTTAAAAAATGTTTTTTTTAAATGATTTCACATTTAAAAAATGTCTTCACGTATTTATCTCAATTGGTTCAATCATGAACCCTGCTCAGCTAATTACTGTGAACTTAATGGGATTATCCTGAAATAGTTCGTGACAAGTTACATGAATGATCATAATCATTCTTCATTCATTCTGAGACCAGAGTAAGAAAAACTTAATTATATCACCAGACATAAGGATGATTTGGAGTCTCCTGATGAAAGACAGGTTAACAATAGCTACCATTTTTTATGCACTTAATTATATGCCAGGTACTGTCCTAAGCACTTAAAAAATGTTTATACATTCTGAGAGAGAGAGAGAGAATGCAAGCATGTGCATGTGGGGAAGGAGCAGAGAGAGAGAGGGGGAGAGAGAATCCCAAGCAGGCTCCGTGCTGTCAGCGCATAACCAAATGCAGGGCTGATCCCATGAACCATGAGATCATGATCTGAGAAAATCAAGAGTTGGAGCCTTAAGTGACTGAGCCACCTAGGCACCCATAAGCACTTTAAATATGTGATTGCATTTAATGCTTACAGTAACTCTGTGAGGTAGGCACCATCAAAATGCCCATTTTTCAAAGGAGGAAACTGAAGCCCAGAGGGGTTACTCAAACGACAACTGCTAAGTGCCAATGCCAAGATTCTTCTGCCCTTCTATTTAAGTGAAAAGACAGATGAGTACGTCTGGATATTTCTCTGGATACTATCTCTGTACTCATAAACACTTAATAAATCTTATTTAAAAATTTTTTTAATGTTTATTATTATTGAGACAGAAACACAGCATGAGTGGGGAAGGGGCATAGAGAGAGGGAGACACAGAATCCGAAGCAGGCTCCAGGCTCTGAGCTGTCATCACGAAGCCCAATGTGGGGCTGGAACCCACGAACTGTGAGATCATGACCCGAGCCGAAGTAGGACGCTCAACCGACTGAGCCACCCAGGCGCCCCTTGATAAATCTTATTTAAATTATTTTATGAATACACGCAGGTTTAAATAACCTGCCATTCAGAGCTATCTTGTAAAGTAGGCAAGTCATTCTATTTTACAGTTGATAAAATTCCAGAGATATTAATGGCACAGCATTAGGTAGCAGTAGAATCTGAGCTGGTACCAAGGTCTCCTGAAAGCCACTGTTAAAGATCCCAAGGTACCTGGAAAGCTTATGAAAGATGGCAGTTAAACCTGAGTAACGTAGGGAGCACCTGAGTGGCTCAGTTGGTTAAGCGCCCAACTTCGGATCAGGTCATGATTTCATGGTCCGTGAGTTCGAGCCGCACATGGGCTCTGTGCTGACAGCTCAGAGCATGGAGCCTACTTCTGATTCTGTGTCTCCTTCCCTCTCTGCCCCTCCCCTGCTCTCTCTTGCTCTCAAAATGAATAAATATTTAAAAAATTATTTTTTAAAAAGGAACAAGTAGTACAAAAACAATTCTGTATACTATAGAGGCAAACACAACATTTAAAGAAATTATTTTTACTTCTTGCCATTTCTATGCATACATTATTATACCAACCTTGCTGTGTTTTGTGATCAGCTCCTGCTGTTCCATAGCATTATGCCACGATCTCAAATTGCTACTTTGCTTAGCTCCATACCTTGCTGCTTAAGCTACTCCTGTCTTTGAATGTCCCACTCTGCTGCCATCTGTGCCAGGCCTCTTCATTATTAAAGGTGACCCACAAATATGTCATAATCAGTTGTTTAGGTTACCAGTTGTTATGGCAACTTTTAAGCAATTGCTTAACCCTTAGTTATCACAAGGGTAAGTCAAAGAAAAGTTGAGCCCAAGACCACAGGCTACAACCCCCAACCCCCCCCCCCAAGATTTCCATGAAGTAAAAGAAACTAGGTAGGCAGGAATGATATGAATTGAACCTCGAAATAATGGCCAAGGTAGCGTCCATCTCCTCACATATCCTTGAGTTTCTCCTAATTGTTAAGCTCTTGAAAGTTAGCAATTCTACTCAATTGTTGGATTCAGAGTTAGGGACTCCACACGTGGTCAGCAAATGATTGTTCAGTAGTTATTGTGAACAATAGAATGTACTTTTTTTAAGGGAATGAGGGAGTTGCTGAGACTTTGAGATAAAAAGAGATACATAAATTGATCAAAAACAGAGTTTGCTTTTCTAATCCAGTTGGCAGAAAAATACAGGCAAGCAAACGTTCCAAAAGTGCTTCAGAAACTCTGTATTAGAAGCAGTACATATTAACATTGAGAAATAAAATGATTAGGCTTGGCAGGCTTAATATGGGACAACCAAATTGAAGAGGCAGGTAAAAGCATTTTTGCTAAATTTTGAAACCAATTTCATAACTATTAAATTTCCTTTATTTCTTTGTATGTATGATTATCGCAATACAATGCCATCTTTATCCTAGGGTCATTCAAGTAGTGAGGATTACATGAATTAGTATTTCTAAAGCTCTTAGAATTGGACTTAGCACGGTAACCGCTATGCAGGTGTTTGTTAAGTAAAATAAATAAGTTCAGGCCTCACACATGCCGAATGGCTATTGTTAGGGTCTCCATAAATCCTAGAAAGAAAAAAATACATTCTGGTTCTGCTAATTGTTCTTCAGGACTTTTCTTAATATCGTTGAAGCTAACAGTACTTGTAAAATGGAGATGAGTGCTTGCCACTCGCTGTAGGAACTTTCATTAGTTTTTTCACTTCCCTTTTGTCTAGTGCAACCAAATGGATGATCTGAAAGAGAAATCAGCCCCTCCAAAGACCAACAAAATCAAGGGACTTAAGAAACGGAGCAGGGATCACAGAGGTCAGAGCAAACAAACTGGGAGAGAAAAACCGTGAAAAGCGCTAGTTTCTATTTCCCTTGAATACTGACCCAAACTCCTGAAAGCTGATGCTCCAATGTCTCCAAACTATTGGTTCTTTTCAAAATCAGGCGCCAGGGTCCCCGGGCCAATGCCATAGAGGAAGGCGCCAGGCCCCCTGGAAACGCTCCTCCCCTTTGGAGGAGGTTTGCGGGGCGGGGCTCCCACGCATGCTCCGTGCCCGCGGGCTCATTGGCGCGGCCGCCGCGCGCGTGCGCAAGACTCGATAGGTCCCCGGACGCGGAAGACTTGGCCCCGTGGAGGTTCCCACTTCTGAAGCGTGGGAGGCGGAAGAGGTGGCAGGTTGTAGATTTTTGGTCTTGGCCCCAAGGGGTTCCCCCGGGCCATCAGAACCCGAGAGAGGAAGAAGAGGCACCGCGGCGGCGGCTGAGGGGCCGAACCCCCCACCTGTCTTCTAGGCGGGGAGGGGGGGTTAGGGAGGGGAGAAGCACCCCTCACCGGGCTGAGGAGCCCGCGGGACCGGGTCCCAGAGCATGGGGGGCTGGACCAGGTCCCCGAGCATGGGGAGCTGGAGCCGTGGAGGCCGCCCGGCCGGGCCCTGCCCGACTGTCAGCTTTACGGTGGTGGTAGCGCTGCCCGGGCAGCTGCGGTGTCTGTAGCCCGGCCCCACTTGAGGTCGTCGGCCGAAAGATAGCAACATGAGATCCGCCGCTGCCTAGTTTCCTCCCCCTCCTCTTCTCCCTCCGTCCGCCTCTTTTTTCCTTCTTCCCCATACTTCATCTTTTCCTTTCCCTCCCTCGCCCTCTTTTTCCTCCACTCTGCCCTTCCTTCTTCCCCTCCGTCCTCCCCCTTTCCCCGATTCTGTCCTCCGTGTACCCTCTTTGCTTTCCTGTTTTTCCATCTATCCCCTTTCCCTTCCTCTTTTCCCTCGATCCCTCTCTCTTCTCTGTCTTCTTCCCTTTATTCAGTCACTCTCCACCACCACCTCCCTCTCACTACCATCTCCCCATCCTCTCCTCGTCGTCAGCCTCCCTTCCTCCTCCTCATCCTCCTTCCCCCCTCCTCCTCCTTTCCTGCTTTTCTCCGCCCCCGCCCCCGCCCCCAAGCCTCCGCCTCTTAGCCCCCGCCCCCAGCTGCCAGTCCCCAGCAGCTCAGTCCTGCAGTGAGATCCTTGGGAGTCCATAGTTAAGCACCAGGGACTGAGCACTGCCCGCTGTGCCTGCCTGCGAGCCTCCGACATGGCTCAGGAGAAAATGGAGCTGGACTTTGAGGCTGACACACCTGATGGGGGCGCCCTGAGGAGATCGAGCAGCGCTCCCCTGATCCACGGGCTCAGGTGAGCCGGGTTGGGGACGGTGAAGTAGGGGGTTCAGGGGCTCCTCGAGTCTCTGCAAGCAATCTTCCTTCCTGAAAGTGCGACTTGGAGCTCATGTGGGTTGTCCAAACTTGGGGGGGGGGCGGGGGGGGGCTTGTTTGCTTGGCAGTGACTAGGGTGCCAAGGTGGAGTTGACAGTTTGACCCCAGACTCTGGGAAGTGTGGGGAAAATGAAGCCCTCTTTACCTGGGGCTCTGTTGGCCCACTGTGAAAGGAACTACAAGAAGCTTCTGGCTCTTCTAACAGGTTGCTTGCCCTGCCTAATTTACACCACTGAATGTCAGACAGAAGCCCCTGGAACTAGACTTGCAACTTGATACCTGTCTCTAAGAGCTGCTATTTCTAAGCTCGGTTTAGGAACCCTGGCATTAACAGCATTTACTTGAATAAATCACAATTTATCTAATAACTTGTACTCAAGTGGCGTGTTCATGGCACATTAAGTGATTCAGATTTGTCATAATGTTTTCAGATCCTAAAACTGCCTGAAATGCATTCCAGTGAATTAAAAAAAAGGGGGGGTGTCCTCTAGCTTAGATCAGTTAAAGAAAACAATGTTTTAGAAAACAACGGAAAGAATCAACCCTTGAATTTAGTGGTAGGGTCTTGTATTGTCATGTGAATAAGTCACCAGAGGGTCTATTTTAAGGTAGAATCTTGTGATAGGGAAGGTTAGGTTGGCAGACCTGAGCCTATTACATTTCGCTCTTAGAAGTAGACAATTCATCTTAGTAGAGAGCTAATTTGCGAGACCCTGTAGAAATGGAATTAGTCCAAAAAAAGGGGATGGGAATAGAATTAGCCCAAATCATTAATCAAGCACAGTGAAGGCAAAGAAATGGGTAATCCTTGTCTGTCAAACTGTGATTACAATATCTGTATTTTGGGGGGGAAATGGATTTACTTATTTTCTTTTACTAAATTTTGAAACTGTGGGGGCGTTGGGGTGGTTCTTTGCTTTCCTAATGCCGTCCTCAGCCCTGCAATCATTTTTGATACTACAGGAATACATTAGTCTTCGGGTTCGTCTTTTTAAATCTGGTAAGCAAAAGCAGTTGCTAGGGGTCAGGGCGATCTTGCTGGCCTGCATTTAGACTATTGTAGAAATAACACACTGTTGTTGTTGTTGTTTTAATTGGGGTCGAAGGAACTACTTGGAAGGTAGCATGATGTGACAGAAGAAGGGGTGAGACTAGACCTTTCCACTTTTCTCCTTAATTGTGATCACGAGTGTCAGTTTTCTCATTTAAAACTTAGGAAAGCTGGATTAGGTGATCCCAGCGGTCCCTTGGAGCCTAATTCAGTTCAGTCCTGAAAATCCTTTTTGTCCCCTTATTATGGGCATGGCACTCTGCTAGGCAGTGCAGGGAGATTGTACAGAGATGAACAAAAGACCTCTGCCAAGGAGTTTGAGACACACGCACACTTGTCTTTAATAAAAGGTGAAGTCGGTATCTCCACAAGAATCTCATTTCCCATTGTGCTCTCTGGACTCGAAGGAGGGAATGATTGCGTTAGGGTTGTGGATGGAAGGGAGGCTTCACGGAGGGTACTGCCCTGAAATGGGTGCTCAAGGAGAGGAAGGATTTTGGCCGATGGTGGTGGGTGGGAGGTAGGACCCTGGAGACAGAGGAGGCAACATGAACAAACCCCCAGGTACGTTTATTGAGCTGCACAGCAGGTTCAATGGTAGTACATATTTAGGGCAGTAGTGGGAGACATGCTATCTGGGCTCACACTGTAGAGCAGGGTGCCCCAGCCCTTCTCCCCATCATGGCGCACATAGCAAGCAGTAATGTTTTGGTCCTCCGGGGTAAACAGATGAGGCCACTCATGTCTGGTGGGAACCGGTTGGGGGGTGTGCGCTCTGGCCAGAGGCAGCTGGAAACAACCAGCCTGGAGCCCCGCCCCATACCTCTCCTAGCTGCCCCCCAACCACTGAGGCGGTCAGTATCTGGGCGAACCTGTGAGCCACAGCACGCCAGTACCGAAGCGCAGAAGAAGTGGGTGAGGAGTTTATTCATTGTAAGAAGTGTGGGACCATCGAAGATCTCACTGTTAACTAGAGAGGGGACATTAATGCGGTTAAAGGATATCTTAAACGAGAAGACATTAATAATTTTATTTTTATTTTATTTTTCAGTGATCTTTCACAGGTTTTCCAGCCTTACACATTTAGAACTCGGAGGAATAGTACGACGATTATGAGCCGTCATACCCTGGTAAGTATAGAAGTAAGTATTCCGAGTGGTATGGATTGGGGTAAATACTTCCAAATGTAGTTCGTTCCTAAGATGATGGGCTATACACCATTGTTGGCTAAAAGGGAAAAAAAAAATTTACCTCCCTTGCTCATGCTGCGGCCCTTGTCAGATCTGGTTCAGATTTTTTCTTTGCTGTGGGACTTTGTGTTTTTAAAAATTATTGGGCGTTTTTTGTCACTGCTTGCATCATGGTTGGAGGGGGGCGTCAGGATTAACTTCTAAATATAGCCGAGAAAAATGGTCTTTCTTTGTCCCAGGAAGCAAAAATTGTGTCGACATGAGCCGAGTATTTCTGACACTTATCTGTTGGACAATGCTATTTATCCAAAGTAAAATCTCCTTTACAATGCTTGTATTTATATTCTCGGTAGAGTTGCTAATTGTGACCACTCTAAATAGCCAGAGTGGTCAGGGGTCACCCTATTAGTTGGTCGCATTGGGAGAAATTATGATGAGGTTTTTAATATAGTAGCTCTTCACACGCGGAGCCCACTTAGCCAGTAGCTGCAGCGCTCTGGAAGACATCCGAGATGTAAGCAAGCCGGCCTCTGAATGGCTGCGCTAGATTTCCAGTCTGTGCACAAAGGTTCATCAGTTTATTTATAGGAGAGCCTCTCTGACCTCTGAATCATCTAAAATTTATGCACAATTATAATCAGCTTCCGACTCAGTAGAGTATGAGAAGCAGCAAATCAAAAGAGGTACATTTGGGTTTAAGGTATACTAATAGCTGCTAGCCAGGGAGGAGAGGCGAAAACTGAAAAGCAGTTTTATGTATTTAACAATAAATAAATAAGAGCTCAGAGCCTGTTAATAGCCCCCGAGGGTCTCACTGGCACTGAACTGTAAAACATTTGATGTCCTTAAGGATACCCGGGTCACTGACCTCTTCTCAAATTATAGTATCCTCTGTGCCTCTGTGGTATTCTGCATGTTACCAAGCCCTTTCGCACTTTTCATTCTCATAGCAACCCCCTGTGGAGTAGGCAGGGCCAAAGATGTTTCTACCAGCTCACAGAGGCAGCAGCTAAGACTCAGCTGATAGAAAGGACTTGCTCAGAATCACACAATTGGTAAGTGGCAGAGCTGGGATTAGAATAGAGATGTCAGGGCCATTGTGCTTCGTAAAATCTGTTTAAGAAAAGAGAAAAAAACCCCCCACTTTTAAGGAAGATTTCCAGCTGAAGTGGCTAGACATACTTAAAGGGGGAAATGTTAGCTGTCCAGAGGTTTGATTCACCTCACCTTCCCAGAGGATACTGGAAAACAGAACGGCTTCATTTCACTGTGGAGATGAAAAACGTTTCTGCTTGTTACACAGCTATGCTTCTGATATCAGCAGTATAGCAAAGAAGGGAAAATGAATTCGCCTCTGTACACTTGACTTGGCTCTTTTCTAAGATGTGGAAATTCCTTATCAACTCCTTTTCGGCTCCTTGCTCCCTACTCCCTGATAACTGCATCTTGCTTTGGCTGCGCCAAAATACCTGTTGCGCTGAAGGGGCCACGTTGGCTCACAGCTCTTTGTCGATCCTTACGTTGTCTTCCCTCCATCCTCTTCTCCCTTTGAGCTTCCTGGTTTGGGAAGCCTTCCGGAGCCCCCTTCGGGTACTTCTGTCATCATGGATTACACCACATGTGTTCAATCACAGTGTCCTCTATAAATTTTAATACCCTTACCTGCGTCTCGGATTAACCTGCAAAAAGCAAGGTGTTGAGTGACACGGGAAGGAGAGCGCGAGGCAAGAAGACCTGCGGGAATTGTCTGCGCAGGATCTGACAGCCCACGAGGTGTAAATGCCAAGGGGAAGGAGCACTCCGAGGGACTGACCTTCTCTTTCCTAGCGGCCAGGGGAGAAGTGCTGTCTTTACCACGAGTAGGGAAATTTCAAGGAATTGGTCATCTGAAGGGCCGGGAGATCGATTCCCTCTGGGCATGTGGGGTTCAAGGTGCCTGCCGCTTGCTCAGCGCAGTTCCCCAAAGCAATATTCTAATTAAAAAAAAAAACAAACCTAAAAACTTGCGAGCTTCCTAGACCTTTTTCACTTTCAGCGGCTGACCCTTCCCTGTGAAGGCAGATGGCCATCTTGCAGAGATGCCCGCTTTCTTCTTAAAATGTCTTTACCTTCACATGCGACATTTTCTCCTAATGATTCCCAGATTTCCCGAGTCTCTTGTCACTTTGCTCGTTCTGTTGTCCCTTCTCTAGTCCCCTCCTCCCTGGCCTTTTGGCTCCTACCTTCTTCTGACGCACACATCCGGCATCTGGAACACAAACTTGTCTTTTTCCCTAAGTCTCTCTTTGTTTTCCCTTCACCCCTCTGAGCTTCTGTAAAGCTTAATCTATACCCAACGCCACCACAGTATTAAAAAACTGTTCTTGCAAAAATCACCAGTGCCTACCTGATGGCCAGCGGCAGGGGCCTCTTTTCTTCTCCCACTTGAGCTCTTCGCTTTACTTAACACCATTAACCAAGCACCTCCTTGAAGTGCTTGGCTTTTTTTTTTTTTTTTTTTTTCCTTTCCTTCTCTCAGCCGGTACATTCTTGTTCCTGGTACAAGACAATAGCGTTCCTCCTCCCTGTCCTCCTTTGGAGTCTTCCTTCCCGTTCAAAGTTGACAGGTTATATGTCATGTAGATGCAGCATCTAAATTTCTGACTTTCTCTGTGGTCAGCGTTTTACAATCTTCAGCTTTCCTGATGATTTTGCTGCTCCTGGGGTTTCTTTTGTTCGCTTGACACGTCCATGTTCTCTTCCACCGTATCCTGTTAGTGTTTCCTGCCTTAGTGACTTGCCTAGTGGCCTACTGTTTTTCAAATGGCCTTATTAAGAGTTTACCAGTAAACATGTATTAGCTTTATAAGTGAGGGAAGAAAACACTTTTTAAAAGGATTTTATTCGTGAAGTTTTGCTATTTTCAGAGCCTCGGAGAGGAAAAAGGAAGAGAAGAGGGTGGGTACCGAAGAGATATCCTTTGAGGTCAAATCGTATTTCAGTGTCTAAAAACTGTCACCTGGACTCGCTTTTGCCTAAAAAACTTAGAACAGTTGACCATCATTTTATACTGCTCACTACATTAGGGGTTTTAGAAGTTTTAATAGGATAGGGCCTCTCAACAGGATTGTTGTCTTATTTGTCTTATTTACAGCATTACAAATTTGTTTGCATTTCATTAGGGAATAAAGAGCAGTTGTTTATATTATGGCTCTTAAAACCCCAGAAGGTGTGTTGAGATGAAGTCTACCTTTCATTCTGTGATCAGATTGTGATTATTTTGAAGGAACCTAATTTGGCCCCCAGATCATTTTTTGCTTTGTATTGTCAAAAAATGATGCTCTAAGGGAAAGGAACGGTTATTTGAAAAATACACATTGCCCTCCACATTGATTTTCTTAACTAGTAAGGTTTGCAGTATATATTCTACCCCCATGGTATATGGAGTGATAGTGACCACGTTTTAGGATTGATTTAGCGCACACGAGCAAACTCTCCCTATTGCAGATTTAAAGTGTTTTCGATAAAGACTAATCACAAACAAAATATCACACTGGGGTTCTTTGCCTGTCTTCCTCCATGGGTGCATTGTTGTTAAAAATGACTAAAATGTTTTTCTTTCCCTTCTTACCTAGTTCCTTATTTTCGATAAGTGGGGCAATGGATATTTCCAAGGCCTGGAATCTTTTTTTTACATAAATGCACACAGCTCTGCATTCGTTTGGGAAAAGTGTTAAAGTCGTTGCCTGTCTAGTGCCAGATGGTGCTTTGAGGTTGGACACCTGGTGTACTTTCCAAAGACTCAATGTCCTGCCTCCGGCACCTTAATCTTCAGCGATCTAAAGAGCTAGGTCTCTGAGAAAAATATGAACTCTTATCTGGGAGGAGGTTGGACAGCGGTACTGACAGCCGACGGCCGCTTTGTGATTCAGAAAGTAGTAAGTGTTTACTCTTCCTTTCCAGTTGCTGTCCTCACCTAATCGCGCTCCTAGTAGCAGACTGCATCAGATCAAAAGGGTAAATTTTACTTACTAGCTCAGAGCTACGCGTGTCTGAATTTTCCATGTGGATTTTGTTTTCGTTCTGAAGATGTAGATGTTTCAAGTGAGTCCGGCTGCCACCCTGGGTAGCCATAGACAGAGGCAGATTCTGAGTGTGCATGCAGGTGAAACACAGAGTGGCCTGGGTGACAGTCTCAGCACGTGCTGCTGTACTGTGATTATGTCAAAGAAGGTAGAAAAGTCTTTGTGTATTTATTTTTTGGGAGAAAAGTCTTTTAAATTGTGCTTTGAAGTAGAGAACCGTGTGGATGTGGATAAACACTGTATTTTCAGCACGTGCTTGTCTTTGTAGGAGGAAGGCATGGATATGATGAACAGAGAAACTGCACATGAGAGGTTAGTGCTTCCCGAGAACAGGGCAGAGCCTAATGTATGCCTTATTCCTGAGCACTGATGGCCTCTCGTTTTTATTTGTTTTAGGGAAGTGCAGACAGCAATGCAGATAAGCCAGTCGTGGGATGAGAGTCTGAGCCTGGTAACGTTCTCACATGTTTGCTTGTTTTCGATTTTCTGGAAACCTTTCTGTTGTTCCTTGGCCTCATTCCTTTTTCTCATCCACTTCCGTCTCCCCCATTTCCAAATTCGTGTTCCGTTTTTGATCTCTGCTTTTCCACCAGCATGTTAGACTCTGACTGTTTAGAGTCTGTACATTTCTATTCTAAAAGTGTAGGCGCATTTGAGTAGTAAAGAAGCGCTGTGATGGGCTGAGTTGTGAATTACAAGGAAATGACACTTTATGTTTACAGAGTGATAGCGATTTCGAGAAGCCGGAGAAACTCTATTCTCCTAAAAGAATTGACTTCACTCCAGTTTCTCCGGCGCCATCACCCACCAGAGGATTTGGAAAGGTAGGCTCGCTGGCGAGGTGTTCACTCTCTTTCATGCGCTGATCTGATTACTCTAAAACACACACACACACACATATCACCTCATTTTTAAAGAATCCAATGACTGGAAGGAAAATTCACAAAAGTCTCTGATAGTAACTTGAAAAAAAATGCTATGTCACTACAGGTGCCTATTGTCACATGTGTGTTTCTGTGTATGTAAAATATACACACATAGCCAATTAAGCAGTTCTAAGGAGGTCGTTTCTATTATTTTGAGAACCTTTTGAAAACTGGAGCACCAGAACTATTTTAATACTAAATATGCTTTTTTTCTAGCAATGTTTTTCACCATCCTTACAAATGTTTGTG